>JAGFMF010011823.1:4913104-4947296 GCA_019455555.1 Galemys pyrenaicus
TGGTGCACTGGTGAGATGGTGATGGGGAATACATGGGGATTACAATTAATGGCAAGTATATGTAAATTTTAAAATATTTTAATAAAAAAAAAGAAAAGGAAACATTGGAAAACTAAAAAAAAAAATCTGGTAGAATATTTGTGAACTTGTATCCCTCTCTTTTTCCCTTGGTATTATTACTATTTTATTCCTCTTCTTTTGTAAAATAAAACCTGTTAATAACTTTTATCATGTGTACCTGGAGTTGGGACTTTTTAAAAATCTTCTGAGTGCGCGGGTGAAAAACCCAGTAAGGGAAACCCATTTCATATTAGGGTTGCCCTGTGACAATGTGAATTATAACACTGAATAATTCCAGTGAAGCTTCATCAGGATAAATAGCAGCAAATTAAATGAAGATAACCTGAAATTAAGTTGCAGAAAGTCTTTTTCACTACTGAGAAGTGGGAGGTAGGAATGGGAAAAAAGAAAAATAGACTGTCAGGGATTTCTCAGTGGAATTTTTATTAGCTTTATAGAATCCAGGGGGAAATGGAGTGTTGGAGAAAACAGGGTTCAATAAAGTGAGAAAGATATCTTCTCAAAAGTTTCAATCCTCAGACACCACAATGTGAGGTGACTGTTAGGTAGTTTGAGTCTGTATTCTATCTCCAGACACGAGAATTTGGAGAGGGCCTTCCTCTGTTAGGAGGAAAACAAGGGACAAAATCAAGTTACTATATTTCCTTGTGTTGCTCTTTGAAAAACCATGGTGATTCTTTCTGTCTGGGGTCAGACACCTATACAGCGTCAAACCATGTTCCACAGAAGAGCTCGATCCCCTGACCTGCCATTTATCAGAAAGCCTCCCTCTTATTTACCACCACTCTCTCATCACCCCTGGATCAGACATTCTGTTATGTTCATCTTCTGACATTCTGAAATCTTTGTCTTCACAAAGTCCTTATGTTTTCCACATAACTGTGCCACAAAATAGAAATACAGGTTATTGGTTTTTCTGATTATGAAATATACAGATAGAAATATACAAGGAGAGGACAACTTGGAACACAGCCCAGACTCAGATGCACAAAAATACAATTCTTTATTTACTATGACTGACTTGAACTTCCTCTTGAGTTCTCATTCTACAGATGTAGGGTGAAAATAGAGTAGGAAAGTAAACTTGCCAATTTAAAGTATTCGGTTTCTGTTTTCAACATCTCATTTCAGGTAAATGTATTTGGCCAGTCCTCTGGAATCCACTCTTGAATGTTTGGACTTTAACTCTCATAAATTTTCCATCATTTACCCTTGTCCCAATTTTCCTGCTTCTGGGGAGGGCCTATTCCTGACACATCAAATATGAAGAAGGAAGAAGGATGTTTTCAGACATGCAAAGGTTCAAAAAACCAAACAAAATAAAAGTCCTTTGCCTTTTTCTTAGGAAGTCACCTGAAAATGTGCTTCTCTAAAACAGAAGTATAACCATAAATGGAAATGACTTACACACTGGACACAGAAGATCAAAGATAAGGAAAATGGGAGGAGTCACCAGGAGGATAGAGAAAAGAGACCCCTGTCTGTTGGTGGTGACCAAGCAAGAGATCAAACTAGCCGAGCCTGGTGCAGATCGCATGTGCTGCCACGGACCACTGGAGGGCAAAGACATTAGAATATGTGATGTGTCAGAGCATGAAAGGAGATTTCAGATAATTGTCTCTCTTATAACAGTAATAAAACTGAAAGGCAGATTTGTGCTGAAAAATGCAGGCTGTTCACAGCAAATGTTAAGTACAAAGGCATGTGTGTAGCTGCACGTTGAACCAAGACTAGCACTCAGTGTTGTAGCGGTACTGACCTCCTAGAATGAGACACATTTGCAAGGGTTACCAGTGACCCAGGCTTGGTGCAATCAGTCTCTGATTTGTCGTAAATTTCATATTTGTTAACACCTGGACATTCCTGTTCATCCAGAAAGAAGAGCTTTTCATTTTAATTGTGTGAAACTCATTAATCATTTGGTATCATTTCATCAAGAGGAATAAATATTGTAAATGAATATCCATTTAAAGTTTCTAGTGAGTGAACATGATGTTGAAATGAAAAACAGTACACTAATATAGGTCAAAGTGTTCTCTCCTTAGCATACTTACTAATTTACTAAATGGAATGATAAATTAATTTTACATTAATGGTAAAGGAGAAATACTAGTTACTTTGTGGTGTATTAGCTGAGAACATGATGTCTAGGTACAAAAGCTACTATACTACCTGATATAAAATATTAGTAGATTCCCTTGCTACCTTGTAAGCTTTTTGAACACAGAGACCATATAATACTATAATCTTTGTAATTGTGTTGGTGCCTAAAATGTCACCTTGCATTTTTTGCAGGTGGACAGCAAGTGTTTGACTAAAACCACCTTTGTTTAGTAAAATTTTACCTTAAGTAAATTGATCAGGTCATAGGAAAAATTCAGGTCCTGATGTTTAGTCTCTCATGTTAAAGGCATTATTATTGTTGCCATTTTTATGAATGTTACTAATGTAAAAATTTAAACCTATCTTTTAGATTATAACGATTTTATTGACTAATGTCTCTCTTAGAGAAATGAGAGAGGCATTTTCTAGTCTTTACACTTGATAATCAAACAAATGTCTGTTATCCACAGCATGTCCTACAAATAAAAAGCATTTGTACTTTTATTATAGTTGTTTAGAGTACTAAGAACAGTCAGGGTCCCTAATTCTGAAATCATATTTCAAAAATATGATATGCTCAGCTCAAACAAAAGAATATTCTATTACAAGGCTAATCACAGGTAATTCAAGCAAATGCATTGGTGCCTGCACTTTTCTTCTTTTAAGACTAATGTCTGTTGCTTTAGATATGACTATGCTGCTCTTTATGACATAGTTATAAAAATAGCTTACCTGAAAAATAAAAAAACTATTGCTGGTAAGTATTTTGATGGTGATAAAAAGTAGTTTTTAGAGTTAAAACTAATGAATAGTAAGAATGACAGAAGCAAAAGCCAAGAACTGAGAAAATTCAAAATTCATTTATGCATTTTGGTATCAGTGAGTGGAGCAGAGAGACTGCAACAGATGCAGAGTGAAAAGCAAGATGAGAAAGGTCAGCTGGAGTCAGACATAGGAGAACCTTAAATCCTCTGTTATCTGGTGTGATTGCACTTTATACTAAGACGAATAGGAGGCCTTGATGTTGTCTGAGCAGGGGATCTGGTTGTTATGTAAACCACGTTTGGAAGGCTAGTCTCAATAATATGAAACAGAGACCAAGGGTAAGGGGGGTCACAGGTTATAGAATCAAATATATACTTTCTATTTTATTAGTGTGAAATATACCTATGAGAGTGAAATACAATTAGTATGTATACTTTGAAGAATGAACAGCATTTCAATTTTTAAGATGCTTTTTGCAACCTATGTGATATGTCCTTGTTATTTTTTTTAGTTTTATTTTGACTTCTATAATAGAATCATAACTCTAAATATTTTTTAAAGATTTATTTATTTATGGATTTAAGAGCTGGGGTATAGGCTAGAGGTGTGAGGGGTGAGAGGAGTCATCAGAGACAGAGTGGGGAGCAGAACAGGCAGATCTACTGAAACACACTGCTGAGGGGAACAGTGGGCGAGGCAGGAGAGGTCTGCTGCACCATATGGGTTCCCTCCCTGGCCGGGGATTGAACTCGAGTTGCTGTTCAGCAGATGCTTCACAGTGCGATACTCAACCCGCTGTGCCACCTGGAAGGCCCCATCCGCTAAATATTTTTAAGTGGTAACTTCTCCTGGTCCCACTCAGCATTGTTGAGATTCTCATCTACGTTCCTACGTAGAGCAGCAGTTTTCTTTTCACTGCTGTATAGCATTCCATCCTTTGAGCAAACCATAGGTTTATCCTTTGATAATGATTTCAGTTTTTACTACTATGAATAGTGCAGCTAAGAAACTCCTATACATGCCTGCTGGTATGTGTACACACATTCCTCTAAGTAAGTACCTAGGAGTGGATCACTAGAAATGGTATTTTCAACTTATAAATACTGAAAATTTACTCGGTCATCAAATTATCAGTTGAACTGGGAGGTCATGAGAGTTTCTGTGACTCCTCTTCCTCCCCAACATAAAAAGTTGACCAATTGTTAAACTCTTGCCAATATTATAGATCTGATATGCTATCTCACTTGTTTTAGCTTATATTTCTCTGATCATCAAAGATCAGAGGCTTATAGCAAGACTAAGGCTCTTGCTATATATTTTTACTAGCCATATATGCTACTTGTTTAGTAGAATATGTAATCACATCATTTGCCCACTCTTTGGTCCCTTTGTATTTCTTTCTTGACCTCAGACTACCTCTGCCTTAAATCAGATCTCCATATACCCATGTGTCTGTTTCTGGCATATATATTCTGGTGAATTTATTTTTCATTTATTGAATATTTAATACTGGTCATCTAAAAAGTAATTTTTAGTGAGAATATTTTATTTTTTAAAAGATTTATTTATTTATGTATATAAGCACCGGGGTACAGGCCAGAGGTATGGGGAGGGGGGTGTGACAGGATTCACCAGAGACAGAGCAGGGAGCAGAACAGGCAGACGGACTGAAACACACTGCTGAGGGGAGCAGCTGGTGAGGCTGGAGAGGTCTGCTGCACCATGTCCCCTCCCTGGCCGGAGGCAAGAATAGTACTAGAGCTTCAGTAACTGTGGTTTGCTTAACCCATTGCACCACCAGGGAGGCCCTACTGAGAAAATTTTAAAGGCGCTTTTTTTTTTTTAATTTAGAAGAGAGAATTCTTGAAAACACTGAGTAATTCCTGAGGATTAGCATGCCACCAGAGGGAGCCCAAAGGATGCTCGGGAAGAGCAGTGCCCACTCCCCTGCTCACTGGACAGGGGAAGCTAGTTTTGTTACAGGGCAGGGAGAGGGGCACTTTAGAGCTTTTAAACCTGCTTTTTTTAAAATGGGTTTTGCCATCCGCTGCATATAAGACCTGTAGTGGAAAGGAACTTTAATATAATTAGGGTACAATACAAGAAAGGATAAAGAATATAGTTACTAAGTTAAGCATTTACAGTTACTAATTTTTAAAAAAAGATTTATTTATTTATGCATACAAGGGCTGGGGTACAGGTCAGAGTCGAGGGAGGTGAGAGGATTCACCAGACAGAGTGGGGAGCAGAACAGGCAGACTGACCGAAACACACTGCCAAGGGCAGCAGTGGGTGAGGCAGGAGAGGTCTGATGCGCCATGTGGGTGGGTCCCCTCCCTGACCCACAGCAGGGATCGAACTTGGATCGAACTTGTGCTGCAGTGGCTGCGGTTTGCTTCATAGTGCGTTGCTTAACCCACTGCACCACCAGGGAGGCCCCAAAAGTTACTAATTTTTTTGAGGGTAAAAGTTTAGCTAAGTAGGATTGGCCTAAAGCAAGGCCCAAAAGCCTACCACATGTCTAAAGGACCTTTTAGTAGAGTCCCATAGAAAAGGGTCAGAAAGAGTTAGATAAATCTGGGAGGAAAAGAGCAAAATTAAAATTAAGATGAAAGCTGCCATTATTAAACTTTCCACAAGTTTCTCACCCACATCTATTTCAACCAATTTAAAACTAAAAAACAAGCGCAGTTTCTTAACATGTCCCTCTACTCCACATACTTCCTCCACACCTCCTTGCTACTCTCTATTTTGTTTCCCTCTTCCTCCTTCTAGCCTCCTGGATTTTTTCTCTAATATTTTCTTTTTTGTGCTCAACTGTACCCACTAAGGCAAAATCAAAATTCTGAAACTTCCCCCTTTCCTAAAAACCACCCTATTACAGTTTGACTGGGCACTTTCTGGGTATTCCTCACTATTATGTACATCAAGATGTCATACTTTTAAAGCTTTTTTGCAGTATATCTTATTTCCTACTATTTTTATATCATTTTCCCATATCACTGTGGCTCAGTAAGGCATATTATGAGATTATGAGATGAAAGAACTAGTCTGGGGCTTCCCTAGTGGCACAGGGGTTAAATAAAGTGTTAGCTCTAACAAGCTATCACCAGCTACTGTGACAAGCATTTGATCCCCGGCTGACCCCACATGGTACAACAGAGCTTTCCTATCTTGCCCCCTGCTCTCCTAATTAGTGTATTTCAATAGATCCTTCTGTTCCGCTCCCCACTCTGTCTCTGGTGAGTCTTCTCACCCCCCACCCCACACCTCTGACCTAGACTTCAGTTCTTGTATGCATAAATAAATAAAATCAATCTTTTAAAAAAAAATGAGTTTGGAATCAACCTTAGGATTTTCAGTGACCTGCCTGATTCTATGTTCCTACAGTGTCCCACAAGATATCATAATCTTGACCCTTCCCCCAATACAGAACCAGTGCTGAAAGTGGGAAGTTCAGCTGATTAGCATTCATCTCTCCCTAGAATTAACCAAGAACTAGCAACAGGGTTCTGTCACCTCATAAGTCCTCAATGCAAGTACCCAGGTTTACTTTGATGCTTGATCTTCTAGGTACCCAGGTGAAACCAGTTCCTCTATGATTATGTTTTTTCCAAGAGGCCGAAGTCCTGTCTGGAACTCCAGGCCACAGATAAGTACCCTGAACTCTGCTCCTCCAGGCCTGACAACCAGGAATCCAGACTGACTGTCTTAGCTAGCTTTTTCCCCCACCCTTCGTTAGTCCTAGAATGCAGACAGACACAAGCCAAGACCCTTTGCCTACTTCTCTCTTTGTCTGGGCCGCTAGGAATCTGAAAAAATATTTTGTGTTCAATTGTTCAAGATTTGCTGTAGCAGCTGCTGAGCAAAAAGCTTCCTGACATATTTTCATGGCCTTTTTGCTCTCTACTTGGGAATATGGCAATAAACGAGCTAGTCAGAGTCCTTGTCACCAGGGGCTTGTTGTCTAGAGCGATGCAAGATATCAAATGGGTTTTACCTGAGCACGTGCTACAAAAGGGAGAAACTCAAGGTAATCTTACAACATGGGGACTTAGGTTTTTAGATAGGTTTTATTTAGCTCTTTATTCTGTTTTTCATTGCTTGGGTTTTACAGCTTAATTTTTATTTCCATCAGATCCAATTCTTTTAGTAGTAGATAGAGATATATTTGTTTATATAATCACACAATCACTTTCATATATACCTCCTTTCACAAAGAATTTGAAATGACATACTGTGGGTATGTTTACGAGAACATCTGAGTTGAGTGTTCACAGATTCAAGTACTGGCTTAACAGTGGATATCAAGCATTATAGAAATTGGTTTGAAACAAAAGATTTGAATATGAAAGTGATGGTTAGGGCAAAGCCTTAGCCAGTCCAGAATGAAAAGAAGAAAGAAAATAAGATTCCTGGGCCCCTGCCTGGTGGTGCAGGAATTAAAGTCTCAGCACTACCAAGCTATTGCCAGCCACTGCAGCAGGAGTTCAATCCCCAGCCAGGCATCTGACCCACAGGGCGCAGCAGACCTCTCCTGTCTCACCTGCTGCTCCCCTCAGCAGTGTATTTCAGTCCCTCTGCCTGTTCTGGTCCCCTCTCTATCTCGGGCAAATCCTCTCATTCCCCTCACCTATGGCCTACACCCCAGTTATTGTATACATAAATAAATAAAAATAAATATTTAAAAAAAGCAAATAGGATTCCTTGCCATGACTAAATCAGGTAAAGCTGGGCTGCAGAGACCTAGAAAGGACCTTTTCCAGCAGATGTTTGCCAAGCAGAAAGAGGACCCATTGTTGTCAGAGCGTCCCAGTGCAGAGTGAAGCTAGAATTTAGGTTTTTCATGGAATTCTCAAATAAGAGTGCCAAGTAACATTTTTTTAGACTGTGAAGTTGAATAAACACCTCTCTCTGCCTTTTTTTGATTTTCGACTTTGCATTTCATGATCTCTTTCTAATGAGGGGTACATCTATTACAGCCAGTGAGACTTGGTCTCTCTCCCACTTTACTCCTTCCTCCCTTCCTTCTGCTACAGACCTTCAATCTCTTTAATTCCGCCCTTCAATTCACTTGCTTCTGGTCTCATGTCAAGTCATCCAGCTCAGAAAGAAGTAGGTCAAAGAGCATTTTGGTTCCTCTCTCCCCAGAGAAGTTTCCTTCACTGAGGGAAATGGACACCATAGAATACATAGCTTTTTAATTTCCCTTTCTTCTGTTGAAATGATCTACAGATGGAAAACTTTAAAGAACATTGTCCCAGAATTTCTTTGCTATCTAGAGAACATTTCACATAGATGGGAATAAATAATGGACCTTTTTACCACTCCTAAATCCTTGCTTCTATTTTTTTTTAAAAGATTTATTTATTTATGCATACAAGAGTTGGGGTACAGGCCAGAGTTGCAGGAGGAGAGAGGACTCACCAGACAAGAGTGGGGAGCAGAACAGGCAGACTGATGAAAACACACTGCTGAGGGGAGCAGCGGGCGAGGCAGGCGAGGTCTGCTGCGCCATGTGGGTCCCCTCCCTGGTCGGCAGCAGGGATCGAACTCGTGCTGCAGTGGCTGCGGTTTGTTTCACAGTGCGTAGCTTAACCCACTGCGCCACCAGGGAGGCCCTCCTTGCTTCTATAATACTGTACAGCACAGCTCTCTGCCAGGAAGACACTGAATGCAGTATGATACTTAATCACATAGCAACAAAGAAACTGCTCCCCAGTTTATATGAACTGTGCTAACCACTATTTCATTATCACAAGGGTGATGCTCTACTCTTGAGGCCACTAAGTATTAAGATTTTAGAATTGTAAATTCTGCTGGAAAAATAACTCCACTATGAAGACTTCTGTTCACACATGAATTAGGGAAAAATAATGGTTGATATGATTATAAAAAGATTTGGCTATTGAAGATGCAAAACAAATTTGATATTTTATAACAACCCTGTCTATGTCCAGATATTGTTGGAACAAGTTTTTCAAATCTTTTTTCTCATTAGTCTTAAATGAACTTAATCACTATTAATATTAGAATTAATAGGATTTATAGATTTAATGTCTCCTGTTCTTTTTTGGGGAAAAAAAAAAAAACAAAACCTATCACATATGACTGTCAATTTGAGAAATTTTAACAAAGAAATGTAATAGTACATGCGCCTTTTCCCTGATGGTTCACTCTCAGGTGCATTCCTTGTCCATTCCTTACTCTGCTCTTTATCATACGAAATTGCTTTTGCCAAATTCCCCTGCACTCTGACCTTCCATAGGTTTGGTCATTGAGATGCACTGGTGACAGCTTAGAGGGAGGAAGGAAAGGGAAAGCCAGGGTTTCCCCATCTCTCTGGTAGTAGCTGTCTTCTTGCTTGCTCCAACTCCTCTGGGAATGCCCTTCCCTCTGGGGATCCTTCTTCTGCCTGACAAGCTCCCATGGACAGTCCCAGTTTCCAGGCTCAAATGGCCTCCTATTGTTTTAGCAGTAGAGGTGGTTGTAATTTCTGGCTATGCTAACTCAGTTACCTTACAGTCTACTTGTGCTTCTCCACCCAGTGTTTAAGCACCTGTGTAACTAACTGCTTACAATGTATTCTCCCTTCCAAACAGTGGGTTCTATTGTTTTGTTTTGTTTTTTGAGACCCTCACTGATACAAACACAGTGGAGGTCTTTATAAAATGTTCTCCTAAGCTTTCAGGTATGTCATTATTCTGTTAGTAGATTAAATGTTAATTTTATCTGTGCTGAGACATGCCCAGGTTTAGTCATATTTTCTACCTACAACAGCTGTCCTCCAGATTTTTTTATTATTCTGGCTTGAAGCTACAGGATCCCATTGTGCAACCAAGTCTTGAGTGCCTTATATTACCTTTCTTTTTAAAATTTCTTGGGAAGACAAAAGTTCAGTAAACCAATATTTCAGCCCAACTAAACCATGATTCATCAGTTAACGTACGAAGGTTTTTATTTAGTCTCTGAAACTATGTGTACTGCTTCTTCTTTCATTTTCATTTTATTTTGTGTTGAGGTAGTATTGGCTTATAATGCTGTATGTTACAGGAGGACAGCTTCATACCTCTACAAATCTATAATATATACTATATATACCATGTCCACCACCAAAGGTCTAGTTACCATCCACCACCACCCAATTGCACCTACCTACACCCATTCCACCCACCACCAACCCCTGTGCCCTCTGGTAACCACCATTCTGCTATCAGAATCTAAGGGCTTGTTTTTGTTTTGTTTGTTCCTTTTCTTTGTTTCTTTAGTTTCCACATGAGTGAAATCACAATATGGGGCCTCCCTGGTGGCACAGTGGGTTAAGCAACGCACTATGAAGCAAACCGCAGTCACTGCAGCATGAGTTCGATCCCTGCCACCAGCCAGTGGGGGTGACCCACATGGCGCAGCAGACCTCTTCTGTTATGCCCGCTGTTCCCCTGAGTAGTGTGTTTCAGCTGATCTGCCTGTTCTGCTCCCCACTCTGTCTGGTGAACCCTCTCACCCCTCGCACCTCTGGCCTGTACCCCAGTGCTTGTATGAATAAATAAATATTTAAAAAACAAATAAAGTCACAATATTTGCTTTTCTTCCTGACTTATTTAGCATACCCATCTCAAGATTTGATCTTTGAAAACATTAAATCATACACACACACACACATTCATACATATAAAACCTGTTTATTGTAGCACTATTAATTATAGCCAAGATATGGAAACAACTTAAGTGTCATCAAGGGGTGAATGGATAAAGATGTGCCATACATACACAATGTCTACGACTTGGGTATTTTTAAAAAAGTCCTTTTTTCAGGAACCCTACTACACTGCTGGTCAGAAGGCCAGCTAATCCAACCATTATGGAAGGCTGTATGGAGGTTCCTCAGTCTACTAGAAATGGAACTACCATATTATCTGGCAATCCTGCTCCTAGGAATCTACCCAAAAGACACAAAAACACCAATCCAAAAGAGTACCTGCACTCCTATGTTTATCGCAGCACTATTTGTAATTGCTAAGACCTGGAAACAACCCAAATGCCCAAAAGTAGATGACTGGATCAAGAAGATGTGATACATATACACAATACTATTCAGCAATCAAAAATGAAAAACTAGGGACATTTATAGAAACATGGTTGGAGCTAGAAGGAATTATATTCAGTGAAACGAGTCAGAAGGCAAGAGAAAAAATTCGGATGGTTTCACTACTAGGAGGAATGTGAAAGAGCAACAGCTACAACAACAAAAAAAAGAAGAAAAAGAATGAGCTCAAGGAAAAGAGCAATTAGAACCAAAAGCAATAAAAAAGAAACTCAACAAGACCAAAAGGTCAAAGATAAACCAAAGGGACCATGGAGGGGGAAGGGGAAGGAAGGGAGGGCAAAGAATGGGGTGGGGGCAGAAAGAGCACAAGAGACTGAGGTGATGGTGCACAGGTGGAATGGTGGTGGGAACTCCCTGGGGAATACAAATGATGTCAAATATACTTAAATAAATAATTTTAATTTTAAAAAAAGTCCTTTTTTCATACCTTAAATAACAAGTACCTGGATATTCTTTACAACAGATAGACTTAATATTCTGTAGGAGGTTGGGATTAATTCGTTGTGTGCGAAGGTCTTTTTTCATATTTTTTATTTCTGCTTCTACTATATACATATATCCACTATATATCCACTATATAAGTAATAGATATGTCATAAAAACTCTCTATAATATAGTGTACACACAGGAGAAAGACAGACAGACAGATGGCGAGACAGAGAGAGAGCATGCGAGAGAGAGAGAGAGAGAGAGAGAGAGAGAGAGAGAGAGAGAGAGAGAGAGAGAGAGAGAGAGAGAGAGAGAGATCAAGATTCTTTAGGGTCTATTAGACCAGAGGTATTTACCAAAGGAACCTTTTTCCTCAAGGTCCAAAGATAAAATCAATGTAACTATGATGTCATTGTAATTATACTTCTTTCGCTAGTTCCCTTAAGCTGTTGGTAGAATTTCTATAAGAAGAAAAAAACTAGCCTTCGTGTGTGAACAGAAAGAATACATCAAGAGCCAGATAGGAGTGCAGGGTAAGGAAAGATTGGAATTATAAAAGAAATGAAGCCTACAAAGTCAGTGAAAGAAGTAAAAGCAGATACCCAAAACAAAGAGGTGCTACTGCAGGTCACTGAAAAAGCATGTCAAACAAAATAAGCAGCTTAAGTTATAAAGAATAAAAGAGATTGAAAGCACACTTTGAAATGTAAAACATCTATTTCCACCCCTCTAATCCTTCTTTAAGCCAAGTATTCCTTTCTTTGTTCATTTACCCCAAATTACTGAAAACAAATACTTGACAAGAGACAATTGAAGTGAATTAATCTTTCAGTTTTTGACTAAACTGAACTAAAGCAAGTTTATCAACATTTAATGGACAAATCCTTAAAAAGGTATGAGATTCAGTTAATATCTGAGTCTAGTTATTTTTAATATGTATAGTAGCACAGTTTTACTTCAGTAAGCATTAGATTCTTTGAATAAGCATTACTGAAAAGAAAGTTTCTTCTTAATCCACACAGAGCAAGACTTTTTGATGGGACAGGACTAAAATTTTTCACCTTCTTAATTTCCAATATTTAGACATTCTAGTATCCCCAAATTTCCAATTTATGGTTGGCAATAGTGAAAATATTTTAAAGAAAATCTTTAAAATTATGATTAATTCTCAGTAGAATGTGCCTTTATATAACAAAAGGAATAAAAGTAAAAGGAAGTCTTTACTAATCAGATTCTTAGGTTAATAACATTAGATATATTTTCTGAAACTACTTTAATAATAGACTCAGGATGGTAAGTGTACTGGAAAATGCCTGGTACTTTTACCTACATATCTATTTCAATATTGTTACCAAAAAAAAATTTATCACACAGATTCTATACCCATACGCAATTCCAATGAAAAACATTAATGACTCTACATAGCAATAAAATATTTTATTTATTTTTAAAAAAGATTTATTTAGTTATGCATACAAGAACTGGGGTGCAGGCCCAGAGTTGTGGGTGGTGAGAGGATTCACCAATGACAGAGTGGAGAACATAAAAGGAGGTTTTATGAAATACACTGTTGAGGGAGCAGCTGGCAAGACAGGAGAGGTCTGCTGTGCCCGATGGGTCTCTGTTGGGGCATTGAACTCTTGCTTTGCTTCATAGTGTGACTTAACTTCTTACGCCACCAGGGAGGCCCAGCAATAAAATATTTTAAATGTTTGTGTCTTTTAATTTCATTATATCTCTTTCTCCATTTTCTCTCTCTTTTTTCATAAGAATGTCACTAGACACACTACAAAATATTAAAAATTCCAACTTAGAGATCCTTTGAGCTGTGGATTTCTAAAATTTCACAGTCGTCATCCATGTATTTTATAAACAAATTGTCTCTTGATGTACTGCATACTTCATAATTGCCGACAGCTCTAAATACTAACTCTAGACAAAACTGACTTGATAAACAAATTCTCTTTACTCTCCAAACCAGTTTTTCTGCCTGTGAGGTATTGAGTTATTTTAGAATCTGTCATTACTCAAAGACATTTTCTTTCAATGTTCAAAAGATAAGAAAGGAAGTGATGTGAGGAAACAGAAATAAAAAACTATAGTGAATGTTTCAAAGAGGGAAAAAAAGTACAATTTTAGCATGCCGTAAAGAGAAGAGGGTCAGGGCCTTCCTAGTGGTACATCGGATTGAGCTCTCCACTGTGAAGCATCCGGGGCACAGCAGGGAGAGTTTAATCTCTGGCCAGGGAGGGGACCCACATGGCACAGCAGACCTCTCCTGTCTTGCCCACTGCTCTCCTTAGCGGTGTATTTCAGTTGATCTACCTGTTCCTCTCCCCGCTCCGTCTCAGGGGGTGAATCCTCTCACCCCCTGACCTCTGGCCTGTACCCCAGCTCTTGTATGCATAAATAAATAAATCTTAAAAAAAAAAAGAAGAGGGTCAATAAAAAAAAACATTACTGTTTCCTATATGCCAGACACTATGGTAAATTTTTATATTAAAAAATTTCATTTATTCTTCATAAGTCCCTATGTAGTAAACATTATTACCTATTCCAAGATCAGGTAGTGTTCCAAGACAAAACTAGGACTGGAACCTACTTGTTTTTGAAGTTTATTTCCTAATCACCAAACATACTGCCTACAACATGACTAGAGGTCAAATTCTACAAATATAACGAAATAGCTCTGTGTGACACAGAAGGTAAGGAAAAGAGCTTAATGGTTTAGAAATCAAAACAGAAACTATGGAGAAAAAAATTTTTTGAGTTCCAAAAGAGTTCCAAAATCTAGTCAGAAATTCTTAGCATTTGTTTGGGTGATAATCCCTGCTTTAGACAAAGTGAAGTAATTAATCTGTGAGCAAGCAAAATAGCCAAGAAAAAAACTGTGATGTTGAATTTCTGAGCCTTTGATCAGGAAAGGATATGAATCATTTAGCATAAATCATACAACTTCACTTTAGGTATTGCTGCAATGCAAGATTTTCTTGAGAAATTCTATTAGTAGAACTGATCCTTGAGCTACAGAATATTGTTGAATACGTACTGGACCTATGTACCAAATTGCTTCATATATTATAAAGAGGATAATAATTTCTTGGAGATGATTCCAAAGTTTAAGTATTTGAAACATGAATAACTTACTGAGGTTCTGAAATTATCTTTGTGAAAAACAAATGCATGATGCTTGCTATGAGGGGGCACTTTATTATTGCTAGTGAATTGTGATAGCTACAGTTTCTTCCTACCCAGTAGATATTTTTTTCCCTTTTTCTTATGGGGACACTGTTTCTTGTAGTTTAGGTGGACTTGATTCTATGCCCCTTCTCCACCACGCACACACTTCCGCATACACCACAGTCAGAACTCTTGTTCCCAGAACTGCTATGAAAGGTAACCTTCTGCTGGAGGTGCAGTGGACCTTAGTCTCTCTCTCACTCAGTGTTGGGTGGTGGGGGAGACTCTTACATCAGCAATGGCAGGCCTTTGCCCCACCCTGCCAAGTCCAGTAGCTGCAACTTCACATCACACCATAGGTTGGTAATTGTACCTTCCTTTTCTCTCCACCATGCTAGTTCTCCTTCTCTCCACTGTTTAAATAAATTCTTTTCTCCTTGTTTGGCATACCCTTTTGTTTGCATTTGTGGTGGCAGGTGACCACAACCAGAACCTGTGAGAGAGCTTCTGACCCAGAGAAAAGTTTTAAACCCTTTGTCTGGTGACATAACTGATCAATGCCATAAGTAACACATCAGTCTAAGACATTTCACTAGATATTGGCATTTTGAAATAGCTTCTGTCAAGCCCCCACTGGTGCATTAATCTCAAAAAAGAAAAAGAAAAAATTCAACCAAAACGGAATATTTTATAATCTTATAATCTCAATGTTCTGTTTAAGTCTGTCAGTAAACATCCTGGGAGAGAGTGGACATATCTACTTTATGGCTCTGGCACTGTCAAAAGAAAGATGTAGAATTCCTAAAATGCAGAACATACTGCCTTTGGCCTCCTCACTTCTCTTAGCAGAAACTTGTACATAGTTCTAGTCACTGTATTCAGACAGAATATCTGAATCCTAGGAAGTATGATTTTAGAAGCAGCCCTGAGAAAGATCTCTGATTTAGGAACAATGAAAGGAGACCAATAAAAAGGAAAGAGAATGTAATAAACTGTTTAAATTTGGTAAGAAATTAAACCTATCAATAACAATAAATAAGCAGTTCACTTTCTTAAGTGCCTGGAGTTAATTCTAAATTTCTTTAAAGTAAAGTCTCCCAGAATCGTGTAATATATAAGATCTGGAAATAGGAATCTGCTAGAGTTCCAAGAGAGTTTTACGGGCATTGGAGGATCATGGGAGAAATATCTGTGTCAGTTTTGGGTCCGTGGATTCTTGGGCTTCTCATATATTCCAGAACCTCTTTTGAACTTCTTGCCAAACTAGCAGTTTGAGTGGGCCTAAAGAACTCATGGCCCACCATAGTACTCTATTGGGATAAGCTTCAATTTGTCCATAGGACTGAAAAAAGTTAGCCCTGTCAATTAGGACCATACTAGGGAGCTCAGAGTGGGTCAAGTTCCCTGCCCTTAATTTCTAGATAAAAACAGAAACATCGCAGTCCTCAGAAGGACTGAGACTTTCTAATAGTGGCCTGAGGGAGAAGAGAATCTCTCAGTATTCCATGAAGTCTAAGACTAACGTTCTCCTTTCTAATGTGTACTGGGCGCACTTAAGATGACTGCTGCCCACAATTCACTTTAGTGATTCAGCTTTGTGAACTACAACCTGACTGAAAGATAGTGAAATCAAAGCAAATAAATAAAAACGGCTTTTTATAATGGAAAATTATTTCCTACAACTAAGCGTATTTTGATTTTATGCTACCACTATAGGAATGTCAACAATATGTTTGAACTGCAAAATAATACTATGAAAAAGAACCATAATCTACATATGGACTGGAACTGTTTAATAATGACCTCTTTTATGAGGCTGGATTTTCTAACTGTGCCATAACCTGAGATAAACAGTCTTTTGCCATAAATGAAGTGAAGCCAATATTGAACAGAGAATTCACTTCCATAAAGACATTTAGTGATTTTTTTTAAAAAATTTATTTATTTATGCATACAAGAGCTGGGGTACAGGCCAGTGGCTTGGGTAGTGAGAGGATCCACCAGAGAGAGAGTGGGGAGCAGAACAAGAAGATTGTTCTGAGGGGAGCAGCGGGTGAGGCAGGAGAGGTCTGCTGTGCCATGTGGGGGCCCTCCCTGGCTGGTGGCAGGGATCAAACTTGTGCTGCAGTGGCTGTGGTTTGCTTCATAGTGCGTTGCTTAACCCACTATGCCACCAGGGAGGCCCAAGACATTTAGTGATTTTATCTTTGCTAACAGTACTTTCTGATGTAAGGACTTTAAATTTTGAAAGAAAGAAAAACCAGTTCTGAAACAATCAATTTTTTATTTGTTAACTTAATCTGATCATCAAAATTATGTATTATGTGGGTGATTGAAATGATCAAGATAAGCTTTCTCAATTCAGATTGGCAAGAACCCAAATGATTGTTATCTAGAACTAAGTGCTCTGATCATTTTGAAACAATCCATGGATTTTTCTACCTTCCTATCTTTTCTTTAATAGATATGTAGTCTTACACATTTTAAAATTGTTCCCAGGGTTTTATTGATTTAGTAGAATGAGGCTGTAAGTCTTTACTAGTAATTAACCAATTGATTTCTGATTCTCGTTGAATCGAATCCAAATTTCGCCTAAAAACTATACATCCACATACCTATGTTTAGATAAACATTACACATAATGCTGAAAAAATTCACCTTTTCCAAATGATTTTTATGAATAGAAAACAAAACTCAAATAGTCACTCAAAATCTATACTAATCATAATCATAATCTCCCAAATTTTTATCATTCTTGAAATAAAACTTACCCCCTCTACTGTAACTGATGGTTCTGGAATTGAAATTTAAACCCAAGGGTAACTGAATGATCAAATATAACTTTATGGAATGATACACCTAGCTCTAGAGTCCTCCAAATAATGGAATAGTAAAATTAAATTATAACAGAGTCCCCCACCCCAAATTCATTCAATCCATTTCCATTAGTATAATGGAAAAAAGAGAACAATTTATCTGTAGAAGAAGAATATGTACATTTGTTGATACTGGTATGACTCCTTTGTAAATGGAGATTTTTAAAAAATTATATGAACCAGTTAAAAGAAAGCATATAAAGCAGATACAGTCAATGTGAATGCTTTCACCTATGCAGTCATTCTTTATAAAAGAAAACAGTACCCCATCCATATCTAGCAGACATTCCTTCATTCCAGCTTTGTTACTTTCTAGGTTGCAATTTCAAACTATAAAATGGTGATGATATTCATTACAGTGACATTGTGAGATCAAATGAATGTTGTGTTGAACATATGGAAATCAATTTTATGAAAATATACTGTTACTATGAAGTGTCAGTCTTTTGATAATCTGGTATTCTTGATGACAATATATGAGTTTCATTTAACTTTTTTTGACTAAATATTGAAATGTTTCAGCACAGTTAGAATATGGAGAGCCAGACCAAGTTTCTGACAAGCAAGAGCTTTATTGCTCTCCTGGGCAAGGTTAACAGACCCCACAGGATGGAGGTCAGCAAAGTTGTGCCCTGATTGAGTAGGGAAGGAGCTTTTATAGGTTTAGGGAATACGGATCAGGGTAGAGAATGAGGAACTTGGGGGTCGGGGAAGAGAATGCAGGACTAAAGCGTGGGGGTATCAGATAGTGCCACCTCGTGGTTGTGTTAGGGGGAAAGGTAGTCCTAAATGGATTATGGGTGTGTGAACTCCAACCCCCACTCTAAACCATCAGTGTTTTAAAACCACAAATTCAATAAAATAATTATTAAAGAGTAAATCACTGGAACTTAAAGGTAGAGTTAAGCAGCCAGGCTGGCTATAAAACTAGAGGTGAGCCTGGGGCTCACTCTCTTACTGAGGAGCCAGACCCCTTCCTTCGGGAAATATCTCTCTTCCTTTAGAGCCACCTCATTTAACTCGTAGCCAACTCTCAATGCACCATTGCTTAAATATGGTAGGGTATTTGTAAATTTATATCCCTCTCTTTTCCCCTTAGTATTATTACTATTTTATTCCCCTTCTTTCATAAAGTAAAACCTGTTAATAACTTTTGCCACGTGTACCTGGAGTTGAGACTTTTTAAAAGTCTTCCGAGCGCGCAGGTAAAAAACCCAGTGAAGAAAACCCATTTTATATTAGGGTTGCCCTGTAACAGTTGGAAAATGTTGATATCTCGTGGTTGGGATGTTAGGGAAAAAGGTAGTCCTAAATGAATTATGGGTGTGTAAACTCCAACCCCCACTCTAAACCATCAGTGTTCCAAAACCACAAATCCAATAAAATAATTATCAAAGAGTAAATCACTGAAACCTAAAGGTAAAGTTAAGCAGCCAGGCTGGCTATAAAACCAGAGGTGAGCTTGGGCTCTCTCTCTTACTGAGGAGCCAGACCCCTTCCTTCGAAGCCATCTCATTCAACTCAAAGCCAGCTCATTCAACTCGGAACCAGCTCTCAACGCGCCATTGCTTAAATCTGGTAGGGTATTTGTAAATTTGTATCCCTTTCTTTTTCCTTTAGTGTTATTACTATTTTATTCCCCTTCTTTCATAAAATAAAACGTGTTAATAACTTTTACCACGTGTACCTAAAGTTGGGACTTTTAAGTCTTCTGAGCGTGCGGGTGGAAGACCCAGTAAAAAAAACCATTTTATATTAAAGTTGCCCTGTAACAGGGGGACGTGACTTGGGTGGTGGCTCCTTGTGTCCCTTTCACCGACCTTTCAAATATATTTTTGGGTGAAGATGTACCTACTTTTGAAAATGTAAATGGGTGAAATAAGTTGCAGAGTTAATGGAAGAAGACAAAAAATGGGAAAAAAAAGTCAAAAGATTGTTCTTTCTCAGATAGTAAGGAGACATGGTACAGATGTACAGCACTCATAATTTATACATGAAACTAAATCATTTTGCTAACAAAACAACATGGAAAAGTAGAAGAAAAAAACAAGAGACCTGTTTTGAAGTACTGTCCACTTTCTGGATATATACAGGAACAGTTGTGTGATGTTAAGGAAAAAATTTTCATGATCCCTGTGAAAGATAGCAAGGAAGATTTTAATTGAATGGGACTAACTGCAATGAAGATTTTGCAGTCAGGGGAAGATACAGGGTTCAATTCTGAGTCCAAGAACAAATAAAGAATAGGGTAGAGGTCAGTGGATGTAAAATTACTCAGAGGAAACATCAAGGATGGGGCAGTCTTGGTAGGTGGGCTCAATAGTGTTCAGGCAAACCCATTTTATATTAAGGTTGCCCTGTAACAATAGGAATCTGAACAGGTCTTTTGCTGAAGGCAGGGCAGGGTGATCAGATACCAAAGGTGGGGAATTTTCACCAAACTAACTCAGCAGCATTCTTGCTAAAACTGGACTATGCAGGCAGGGACAGAACCCAAAGTCGAGACCTACCTGACACAAGGTCTCCAGGAACCAAACTCTGTTTTGCCAAGAAGAGTTTTTTTCCGGTGACTATGATACCTGTCTCATGACTTCTTGGTCTAAAGATCAGCTTTTTATTAGTTTCACATTGAGAAATCCAAGGTTGCTTTATGCCAATTCTCTGCAATGCTGAAAAGCAATATTAACACCAGTATTCAAAATATAGGTTTGAAGCCCAAGATCTTCCATTTGCAGTTTACCTTCCAGCAACAATTTTAGTACCTAGCAACCTCTTCTAGTCTTAGTGGCT
This sequence comes from Galemys pyrenaicus, assembly GCA_019455555.1. Taxonomy (NCBI): domain Eukaryota; kingdom Metazoa; phylum Chordata; class Mammalia; order Eulipotyphla; family Talpidae; genus Galemys; species Galemys pyrenaicus. The sequence goes on from JAGFMF010011823.1 coordinate 4,933,436, forward strand.
AGTTCAGGGCATTAAGATGTAATATGAACAACTTTGAAAATAATAGCCTTACTATATTACAAATACATTTTAAAATATTGGAGTTTTTGCCCTGCTGTTGGATGTGGGTGTACGTAGTATTGAAATGAAACTCAGGGTTTGGCTTGACAGAGACTAGTGCTTTTACTCCTTGATAGTAATTTGACTATAAAGTTAATGGCTCCTTATTTTACTTGACAACATCGAATCTGACCTGAAGGTTAAGATATCTCCTCACCCTTTAATGAAAATAGTTTACTGCACTGAACCACCCTTCCCCATAAGACTTAGATAAGATCTGTTTACGCCTTGCTTACTGATGACAGTGCCTGAAAGACCCTCTAAATGCCTTTTCTTTGCCTTGTAGATAACTAGCTGAACTGCTTGGTCCCCACTGCGCAACAGGAACAAAATGATATCAACCAAACTTTGGTTAAGTTTTCCTCTTGCCCCCAGGCTTCCCCTCAACCTAAGTCAGCATACTGTCCTCCTTAAGAGCTGTTCTCTGAGACAAGACTGGCCTGGGGTAAAACATATTTTTTCTCTAGTATGTGATCACACCACCCTTTTGTCCTCTGTTTCCATCTTCCCAGACTAGTAACTACTCCAGATCTCAGCACTGTTTTTTGTCTTTCTCTTGCTCTCTGTTGCCTAATAATAAAGTCCAAGTTCCTAATGTAGCTTTTAAGTCTTTTTGCAACAGTTCTAACCTCATCTCTCCTTCCCAAGAAACTTTCTAGATGTTTCTGCCATGCTGTTTTTAGTTTCATCATATTTGCCTATTTTCTTTTTCTGTGCTTCCAGAATTTTTTCTTCCAAAACTATCCCTCTGAATTCCAATCCAACACATTGTTCTCTCCCTGTTTGAGACTTAATCTCTTCCATTTTTATGCCCCTGACGTGGTTTGTATCTTCATTAATGTATTTAGCAAGGTGCCTTTTATTACAGTAACTTGTAGACATTTTAAAAATCTCTCCTTCAGATTATAAATTTTTGAGGGCAATACAGTACCTTCTTATTCCTTTTTGTATATTCTCTAACCCTTAGCCAAATGCTTTATATTTGGAAAGCACTCAATATTTTTTTAATTAAATGGAAAACTATTTTCTTTGGTGTACCATACAACGTTTTGTATACTGTATGTTTGTTATGTCTTAATGACCAACTAAATATAATGTGAGAATTTATGACTCAGAGGTAAACTGGATGTTGGTTAACATAAAGCAGGTAATGGAATTCCTAAATAATGGTGGTAATAAGATAATAGCAAAGGTTGAACAGATAATTAAAAGAGTAGTGGGAGGCAATATAGCATAATGTACTCTTGTGGGCTCTGGTTTTAGATGCCTGGGGCTCTTCTACTACTAGCTCTGTTAACTTGAGCATATTCTTTAATGTTTCTGAACTTCAGTTTTTCATACATAGGATGGAGATAGAAGATTCACCTTACATGGTTGTTATGAGGATTAAATTCATTACTACCTGTAAAGCAAGTCAGAGTACATGTTATATAATAAGGTCTAATATGTATTAGCTGCATTTATTATCAAAATAGACTGCCCAAAAAGGAATAACATCACTTTTCTTGTTGCCTCTGTGTGATCACTTAATTCAAACAACTCCCAAGAATTTATTACCAAATATGTAGTGGACACATTGATTTGGCATTTCTAAGGATCATTAGATGTCTTCGAAGATTTGTACATGTCAGAAATCTAGCTCTTCTGACTCAAGTTAATGTACTCTCTGTAACAATGAATTGTATATCTTATGATGACCCATCCACTCTATCCAGTCTTTATTTTATTCCCAGCAATATGGCAGAAATAAAAAAGAACTAGAAGATCAGTACGGTCCCTGACTCTGAGGGACAGCAGCACTGTTTGTTGGCAAAGCTATAGATCAGCAATCAGATCTGGCCTCTGGTTCTAATTCTGCCTCTAACCACCTGTCTGAATTGTTACTTTATTTTAAAATAATAAAACCCATGACAAACTTAAATAGAAACAGGGTTTTATTGGCTCATTAAATCCAAGAAAATTTTGAGCAGTCAAACATCAAGAAAGACAAGGTAAAGCAGTGGCTCTAGACAACTGGAAAAGGCATAATTTTTCAGCTTTTACTCTATGGTTTAAATTACAATTTCAAAGTGTTCATACATACTGTATATTTTGTTCAGTGTGGATTTCCCCCTGTTACTGTAGTTTGTTCTCTAATACTTTTTACATTTGGGAATAGTTTATGCTTTTTGGTTTGGGCTGCTACCTTGACAAAATAAGTGATGATATGTGGTATGTGTGTGTGTGTGAGTAATTCTTCACTTTGCCTGTCCATCTGTCTTAAAACTTACTGTTTCAAACAGCTAAACTACTTGAGTAAAACAATGCTCAAAAACCAAAAACTGGAATGAGGGGCTCAAACCTTGTTAGGACTCCTGAAATCTTTTCTTTCTGTTGCTATCTGCATGGCATTTTCACTTTTTCTCTAACCTTCTCTAAAGGAAATAATATAATTAGTGTGTTTTTGATTTTAGAATTTTAGCTTTAAACATTGGAGACTGATGGCCAAATCTCTCACTGATCCAAAGTAAAAGAAATCTCAGGGAACCTACTCCCTTAGTCCAAGGGTGCTTAACCTGTGGGCACCAAAGGAATCAGTTGCAAGAGTTCTAGCAAGAGTAATCTTAGTATCCTTTTTCTTATGCACTTTACACAAGCTATGGACCTTGATATGGGGCATGATATATAGTTAGGCATTAGGAAAGAAAGTCAGGGTTCTATGTAGGGGAAAGAGACTTTGAGTTAGTGATGCAGGCAGTCTATGAATGAAAGATAAGCCTGATTGGAGTGGAGGCTGCATTCTGTTCCCATTGGAAATAACACTGGATTGCTATAGTAAGAAACCGAGTACGAAGAACCTAAAAGGTAAACATAGAATTTGTTCTAGTTTCTTATTTAGAGTCAGTTGTGATTATGAAAACCCTCCTTATAACATAAATCTTTAGCCACTTCCTACAATGTTACTTCTTTAACTGAACTTGATTTAGGCTTGTGGCAGTAGAACCAAAGATGAATGGGGGAGAGAATTCAGAGAAGGAAAATTCAAAAGGTGACACCCAGCTAGTAAATTTGGGAGCCTAGAAGGTTGATGGCGTTGGCTAGCTCTCTCAGGGGATATTTGAACATAAACAACTAGGAAGGACTTGTGTGTTCATTACATTGCATCTCCAGAAACCTGGCACAGTTGGTGCTTAATTTTACAAGTTTAATAAATTGAATGAGTCTCTTCAATGAGGACATTAATAAAATGTCTTCTAAACCTCTTCCAGTGCTATTCTTTAATGAGTCAATTTCTAATCCTGATCTTAAAATTCTTCAAAGTTCTCAAGTTCTGACACAAAGAAAGATAGGTTTTTAAAAAAGTGAAAACGGTAAAGGTGAGACAGGACAGATCTGCTGTGTGTTAGTGTTAGGGGGAAAGGTAGTCCTAAATGGATTATGGGTGTGTAAACTCCAACCCCCACTCCAGACCATCAGTGTTCCAGAACCACAAATCTGATAAAATAATTATCAAAGAGTGGATCACTGGGACCTGAGGGTGGAGTTAAGCAGCCAGGCTGGCTATAAAACCGAGGTGAGCCTTGGGCACGCTCTCTTACTGAGGAGCCAGACCCCTTCCTTCGGAGCCATCTCATTCAACTCAGAGCCAGCCCTCAACGCGCCATTGCTTAGATCTGGTAGGGTATTTGTGGATTTGTATCCCTCTCTTTTCCCCTTAGTATTATTACTATTTTATTCCCCTTTCTCTCATAAAATAAAACGTGCTAATAACTTTTGCCACGTGTACCTGGAGTTGGGACTTTAAAAGTCTTCTGAGCGCGCGGGTGGAGGACCCAGTGTGGGGAACCCATTTTATATTAGGGTTGCCCTGTAACATTAGCACCCTGGCCAGAGATCGAATTTGTGTTGTGGTGGCTGCTGATAGCTTCATAGTGCCACCAGGGAGGCCCTCAGACAATATTTTTTTTTAGAAAGATTTCATTTATTTATGCATACAAGCACTGGGGTACAGACGAGAGGTGAAGGTGGTGAGAGGATCCGCCAGAGACAGAGTGGGGAACAGAACAGGCAGATTAATGGAAACATACTGCTGAGGGGAGCAGTGGGCGAGGCAGGAGAGGTCTGCTCCGCCATGTGGGTCATCTCCCTGGCCGGTGGCAGGGATTGGACTCATGCTGCAGTGGCTGCGGTTTGCTTCATAGTGCTTTGCTTAATCCATTGTGCCACCAGGGAGGAACCCCTCAGACAATTTTTATGTAAGTTTTTTTTAGAGTAGGAAAAAATCCATTAATAATAAACCTATCTGTATTTATTAAGCATTTATTTTATCTGTGCTATGATAGGTTACTTTTTGAAAACTAAGAAAAAATCTTATTTTTAAGTTATAAGAAGACTAGTGAAAGATAGAGGACATCTTAGATATATATAGTTACATAAATAATAAATGTAGTATTAGTCTTTTAAAAATAATACATGTGGGGCCTTCCCGGTGGCACAGTGGGTTAAGCAACGCACCATGAAGCAAACCGCAGCCACAGCAGCGCGAGTTCGACCCCTGCTGCCGGCCAGGAAGGGGACCCACATGGCGCAGCAGACCTCTCCTGCTGTGCCCGCTGCTCCCCTCAGCAGTGTGTTTCAGTCAGTCTGCCTGTTCTGTTCCCCACCCTGTCTCTGGTGAATCCTCTCACCTCCCGTGACTCTGGCCTGTACCCCAGTTCTTGTATGCATAAATAAATAAAAAACTTAAAAAAAAAATACATGTATAGTTGTTACAGGGCAGGGAGAGGAGCACCCAGAATCCCCAAGCCTGCCCTCTCTGAATGGGTTCTGCCATCCCCCGCATTAAGACAAAATATATAAAACCTTTAATGGAAAGGAACTTTAATACAACTAGGGTACAATAAAGAAAGAACAAAGAATATAGTTACTAAGTTAAGCATCTTTGGAACTTCCCCTTTTCCTGGGACCACCCTGTTACCTAGTGACTATTTATTGATGCCTATAATGTATTATATACTAACACTGATGTGTCAAAAGTACTCTCTTAGGAATAGTAATTTATCATAAATGTTTTTGCAATATATAAATATCATAGTTTAACAAACTAGAAATTAATTTGGTAAGCAAAAGAAAATAAATTGATGATAATGAATATTCAATTTAAACCTCGGCTTTATTGAAGCATAACTGACATAAAACATTGTATTAGTCTAATGCAACATAATAATTTGATACATGTATATTGTGGCAAAGGAGTACCACAATAATTTTAGTTAACATATAACCTCACATAACTACACATTTTTTTTCCTTGTGATGAAAATTTTTAAGACCTATTCCCTAGCAACTTTTAAATACACTATAGTACAGCACAGTTTTGAACATAAATTATTTAGTAGATGTATTTCTTTTTTTTCTCTAAATATTAATGTATTTATGTGTACAAGAGCTGGGGTACAGGCCAGAGTTGTGGGAAGTGAGAGGATTCACCAGAGACAGAGTGGGGAGCAGAACAGGCAGACTGACTGAAATACACTGCTCAGGGGAGCAGCAGGTGAGGCAGGAGAGGTCTGCTGCACCATGTGTGTCCCTCCCTGGCTGGGGATTTAACTTGCTCTGCTGTGTGGTGAATGCTTCACAGTGCGGCGCTCAACCCCCTGTGCCACCAGGGAGGCCATTAGTAGATGTATTTCTAAAGATAAAGTTCTTTAACCTTATTGTAAAAGGAGTTGAATTAGCAATTTACCTCAACTCAATATGATAAAAAAAATCATAGGCTAAGCCTTAGTTTGTCTAAGGCTAAGACATGTTTCCCTACTACTTTTATGAAATTTCCTTGGAAATATGGCAAAAAAAAATTATCTTATAGAAGATGCATTTCAACATAGTTTTATTATTACAGAAATTAAACTGAAGTATAGAGAATAAAACAGAATTTGTTTAATATGTAAATTTTGGAACATAGATTAAGATTTTTGGCTTTATAAAAAAGACACTGGATCATACCCAGATATACATTTGGCAGTAAAGTTTTTTTCTTTAAAAAGATATTTGCATTTGTTTTTTATATTTCCCTCTTTCTTTGTTATTTTTAGGCTATAGTCCCAACAACAGGATATTCCTTGGATGAAATCAAAATTCTTCTAATTGTAAATAAATTGTTTCTACAGAAAAGCATGTGTAAACTGCCTCACTGAAGCTGTTTCATCTTTTACTGTACAAACCAACTTGCTTATCTTCCAGGGCCAGCTAATAATCTATTCTATAGATTCATTCTTATATGACTCAACACCTCTTCTTGTTACAGGGCAGGGAGAGGGGCACCCCAGAAGTTCCAAACCTGCCCACTCTGAATAGGTTCTGCCCTCCGCTGCATCAAGACAGAATATATAAGACCTTTCATGGAAAAGAACTTTAATACAATTAGGGAACAATACAGAAAAGACAAAGAATATAGTTTCTAAATCAAGCATCCAAGGTTACCCATCCCTTCATGGGTAAAAGTCCAGACAAACAGGATTGGCCCAAAGCAAGGCCCAAAAGCCTGCCACAAGTCTAAAGCACCTTCTGGCGGGAACCCGTAGAAAATGGTCAGAAAGAGTCAGACAAATCTGGGAGGAAAGAACAAGAGCAAAATCAAAATCAAGATAAAAGCTGCCATTGTTAAGCTCCCCACGGCTAAGCTCACCCACATCTGTTCCAACTAGTACAGGACCAAGAAGCAAGCATAGTTTCTTCACATGTCTCTGCTCCACGTGCATCCTCCAGGTCTCCTTGCTTGCCATCCTGGTTCCTTCCTTCTCTAGCCTCTAGCTTCTCCTCTCTCCTCAGCTCCACACTACTTCAGGTGGGGCAGGGATCCTGGAACTTCCCCTTTTCCTGGGTACCATCCTGTTACAATCTCACTTGTTTGGGTCTCACTTCATAGAACTGTTGCGTATCTGTGGTTTTATATTTTCTTTGAATATACTTGCATGTTTTCTCATGTTTTGTCTCCACTAGATTATAAGTGTCTCACTATATCTGGCACAATATGATCCAATCAGGGATGGATTCTCAGCATTTGCCTGTAGACCTATGATTCCAAACCCTTCAACTTTTTCCTAGTTTCAAAATCTTATTCAAATCTATCCCCTTCCTCCCAATTTCTATAACTATGGAACAATGGTCCTAGCTCAGGCCCTCATTCTCTCTTATCCAGTTACTGCATTCATCTTCTAATTATTTACCTGTTCTTTGGCCTCTGACCTCTAGAAATTCATCTTTGATTTCCCTCCTGGTTATCTATCTAAAGAACAGTTCTGCTTCATTTCCTAGCTTAAAAGCATTCCAGGGCTCCCCACTACCTACAAAGTAGAATCCCTAGATGGGCTATTCAAGGCCTTTACCATGAACCTATCTCCCTTTTTTAGTTCAACTCCAATCACTTGCCCTTCTTATTCTGTAGCCTATGAGCTATTGTTTACATCTTTGCACATTCGTATCCTGTTTTATTTATTTTCCTCCTTTCTGAGATGGGTTTCTCCACCTATTCAACCTTGCTCTTTGTAATCCAGCTCAAAAGGATCACCACACCTTTCTTGCTGCCCTTAGTCATCTTATTTCTTCTTTCCAGAGTATATTCTTTATGTCTATTTTAGCATTTATCATCTGCTCTGTACTCTAGAAGTGTAACTACTTCTGACTCCCAGGTGTACTGGGAGCAATCTGAGGTCAGTAACAATGGATTTCTTGATCTCTGTATGTCATAGTCCAGGAAGTGGACAGGAAGGTGGAGAATGACTTCCTGGGAAATAAAAGAAATACTGCTAATGATATAAGGACAGGGTAATTTTCTAGTCTGTTCCTTTTCTTCTCTTCTTTTTTTTTTTTTAAGATTTACTTATTTATGCATATAATAACTGGGGTATATGCCAGAGTTGTGGGGGTGACGGTGGTGGTGGGGGTTCATGAGAGGATTTGCCAGAGATAGAATGGGGAACAGAACACGCAGACTGATTGAAATACACTGCTGAGGGGAGCAGTTGTCGAGGCAGGGGAAGTCTGCTGCGCCATGTGTTAACCCATTGAGCCACCAGGGAGGCGCCTCTGGTCTGTTTCTTCCTTAATTAGAGATATTGACCTTATTCCAAATAACTTCCTGGAATTCGAGTTTAGAGACCTTCTAATAAAAACGATTCTTTCTAGAAATTTGTGATTTTTAAGACATGGAAGTCTCTAAATCAGCTGTCAAAACTCAAAAATCCACACACTATGTTCAGTCACCAATTGTATTTCTTCGTGCATGTTCCTTAAGTTATTAGATCTTATTAAAAGGAAATGCTACAAGCAAATCAAGAATAACTGTGGTGTCTTATACCAAAATATCTGCCCAATGGCACAGTACTGCCTTGGGATCTACATCCACAGTCGCCACCACAGGTCAACTGGCACGTGGCTTTCAGTGACTCAACCATCTGAGACTGCTCTGCAATTACTTGTAATTACTTGATTCTGGTGGTTACTTCGCCTTCGTTCACCGTTCACCATTTAATCTTGTGCAAGTTGAATGTCTGGGTGCTGGGCCACCGGCACCGCCGAGGTTGGCACCGGGATCCCGACCTCTTCAAACCCGCGCTCGGCACGGGGAACCCGAGCTTAAGTTAGACAAACCGGTAGCCCAAGTCTGAGCCGGTAGACCAAGCCCAGTGCCGCGACGCCTGGCGGGTATTAAGGCGAACCTCAAGTCACACACACCGGCCCAGCTTGGGCACCCAGCGGCCGCCTGGAGCGCTCGGGGCGAACGGGAGCCGGCAGGCGCCCTCTGAGAGCAGCCGCGGGGGGCGGGGCGGGGCGGGGCGGGCGCGGCGCGCGCCGGCGCGTGGGGGCCGCGGGCGGTGTCCGGGCGCGCGCGGCGAGGGAGGGGCGCGCGGGGCGGGGGCGCGCGGCGGCCGCTGCGGCCTGTGGCGCCGTCGCCCGGCGGAGCCGAAAGGGTTGAGCGAGGCGTCGCTGCTGCTGCTGCGGGCGGGGCGCGTGGGGACGCACTCCAGTCTCGGTCCGTCCGTCCCAGGGCTGCGCGGGTCCCGTTATCATGTCGCTGAGGGAGCGCCTGGCCCAGCTGTGTGTCTGTCTGCAGGAGCCGCAGAAAGTGGCCCGTTTCCAGCGTCTGTGCGGGGTGGAAGCGCCGCGGAGCAGCTCCACGGCGGCTGCCGCCGAAGCGAGGCAAGATGAGGAGAGAGCAGGGACGCCCTTCGCCGGGGACGCCCGGTGCCGGGCACGGCCACCGGGGGCGTCTGGAGGCCCCCAGCCACCCGGGAGTGACCGCAATCAGTGCCCGGCCAAGCCGGGCAGCAGCGGCGCCCCCAACGGTGTCCGGAACGGGCTGGCTGCCGAGTTGGGCCCGGCGGCGCCGCGGCGCGCGGGTGCCCTGCGCCGCAACTCGCTGACGGGCGAGGAGGGGGAGCTGGCGGTCGTGAGCAACTGGCCGCTCTACTACCTGTTCTGCTTAGGCACGGAGCTGGGCAATGAACTCTTTTACATCCTGTTCTTCCCTTTCTGGATCTGGAACCTGGACCCCCTGGTGGGCCGGAGGCTCGTGGTCATCTGGGTGCTGGTCATGTACCTGGGCCAGTGCACCAAGGACATCTTCCGCTGGCCGCGGCCCGCCGCGCCACCGGTGGTCAAGCTGGAGGTCTTCTACAACTCCGAGTACAGCATGCCCTCCACCCATGCCATGTCTGGCACCGCCATCCCAATCTCCATGGTCCTCCTCACCTATGGCCGCTGGCAGGTAAGGAAGTTTCCCTCTCCTGTTCCCGCCCAGCCCGGGGAAGTTAAAAGAACTTGGAGCTCCCTGCTCCCCACAGTTGTTTGAATGTGGCCTCTGCCCTCCCCAAACCTCACCATAGGTTTTCGTAGTGCCCGTGCACAGGCCCTTTCTAAAATAAATAAATAAATAATGGGGGAAACCCAAAGACCCGTTAAACTATCTTTTAATAGCTAATGCCTTTCTTTGAACCCAAAGGAAACTGTTTGTGAAGTTATACATTATCATTAGGCGTTGCTTAAAATTTTAAATGGTTTTGATTCTTGCGATGCATAGCATACAATTGTGATTAATTATAATATCCTTTTAATTAATTGTTAGGTGGCTAAGACCCAGTTTCACCGTGTGTTGTCTTTCCCCAAATTGAGTCTGTTCAGGCATAGGGCAAGTCCTTAGCTTGACTCTGAGACAATGTTTGTAAAACCATAGTATTACAAAACAAACATGGTCGTCCCAGGCTATGAAGTAATGAATTTTAGACAAAAGCCTTTCTATGGAAGTTAATGGAGCACAGCGTGAGTGAGTTCTCTTTTGAAGGGGTGTGGTTGCTCATTTACAGATAGACACAAGGTTAAAGTATCTTCTGGATGGCTGATCTGTAGTTATCAGTATTATTGTTGCATTCGTTTTTAAAATGCATAGTTTTGAAGTTATTCTGAGAGGGTCCTTGATCTGACTAGTGAGTTTGTAAAGATGGTTTTAAGTGTGGTAGCAGAGCCAACCTCACAGTCATCAGGGATAAATGTATTTTTAACGATTTGCATTTTGTGGTTTGCCTACTTCTTTTGACCTCTCTTTTTTCAGCTTTTCGTGGACTACAAATGTTACTTAGTTTCCAAAACCAATTCTTTTTCTTAATGAAGCAAAATTTGTTCTTGGACTGCTGTCTCCTTTTATCTGCCTTTTAAATTGTAAGATTTGTTCTTCCTTCAGACCAGTCCCTTAACTTAAGAATTAAGTTAATAATAATAGAGAATCTAAGGAGTCAGGCTTCCTTGATTTTTTTGCCATTACAACACAAAATTGTTTTACATTGAGAAATACATTCTTTGTAAAGCTCCATAATGATAAACTTACTTATCCTAGGTTTAATTTCAGTATAAATAAAATCTTATCCACATCCACACTTATGTGCAATGCATCTCTCTTAGTGTAACATGGAAAATACATAATGTGAATACTAAGAATGGCAGAAATATGAGGGGAGAGTACCATGTACAGTTTTTTCTTATTTAACCAAAGGCGATAGATATACAATGATACTCAGATTATAAAGTTGCTTATTTTGCATGATAGGTAGCAGTCTCAGATTTTATTTAATTTAAATATGTCAGAATTTAAGATTATCAATAAGTTATATTTGGTATATTTACTAGCTAGCTAATGATGATGTATCTCTTATTTTCATGGGTATCAATTAATATATGGCCTTTTATAACTCCTTCACTGGTGGCTATTTTTCATACTACTAATAGTAGCAGTCCAAGTGAGAGAAAATAGATTGTTTTCTTTTGTTTATGCAGAACACATGCTAAAAGGAATTCTGAAAACAGCATTGTTGATTTGTTTATGGGATGCAGCTGAATCCTGTATATATTGAATATGTCAATTTTCTAATATTTTGAAATGATCTTACATTATAATTTCTAAACAACTTAGTGTAGTTAATTCAGATTGAGCAAGTTGTATATCATTGCTATTTTAGAACTGAGCTTGATAGGACTTTAGAAATCACCCAGTCTCAAAGTGTTATTTTACCAATGTGAAACTGACCAATTAGATTACAATTAAAATTGTAAATTACTTAAAATTTCCAATTTTACATTTTTTTCACTTTAAATTTAAATGAATGTCCAAATTTGAATGATTGTTTATCTTTTGGTCAGCTGTTTGAAAAAGACTCCCTTATATGAAAGTTCTAACTTTATAAATATAACTCTCCAGTGAAGACCAAAATGATTTGTTTACCTTTTAAACTTTTTAAAAATCCTTATCTCTGAGAAGGTTTGAACCTATTCCCCTAGATTACATACAGTGTCATAAACCAGTGTTACTTCAATAAAAAAACAAATAAGTAAATAAGTGAAAATAAAGTCCTGTTATGACTTTAAAGCAAAAGTACCTTCCTTTGCTTAAGGTTTTGGTCCTCTTTCCTGTCAGTATTGTAGTTCTTTAGAAGCTTATGTTCTAAGGAATAAGAACAATAATAATAATAACAGTAACAGCAATAAAGACACAGAAACCAAAAATGAGGAGACAAGGACAGACTGGGGACACCTGGGGGGGAGGGGAGGGGGAGGGTTGAGGGAAGATGGGAACANNAGGGACTGAGGTGATGGTGCACTGGTGAGATGGTGATGGGGAATACATGGGGATTACAATTAATGGCAAGTATATGTAAATTTTAAAATATTTTAATAAAAAAAAAGAAGCTTATGTTCTAAAGTGGGTAAATAAACAAAACTGTTGGGAGTTGTGCTAAGAATGAAATAATGAAAGCCTGGTGTTTTTCTAATTACTAGCAGCTTTGGAAGGTACTGTTCATCTTCTATGCCCCCACTGCCTATGCAGGACAGGTGTGGTTACATCTAAATGCCTAGGATGCTGAAATGTTTCTCGAAACTGAGTTAGTTATCTCACATACCATCCCTTTGGTTTGGAATAACTACCTCACTCCTCCCTGCCTCTTACTGTGCCTACTTGAAATCTGCTCAAGATTCACCTCCTACACAAAACCTTTTAAATTAACCCTTTCTGTTTCATTATTTTTCAGTTGTTCTTAAATGACAGTATGCCAAAAAGAAAATTACTTGTGGACTTGTTTAGAATGCTTGTTTTTGCACCTTACTTTCAGAGATTCTGATCCATTAAATGACTGAGAGGCAATGCATTATTTTACTGAATTTCCCCTAAGATACATAAGGAAAAAAATGTAATTTCTTCAAGCCCTTCTTGTATATTTAATTCTTGATCATTAGAATGTATTTAATATTTCTCCTATGTTGTTCTCAACTCTTTTGCAATTCTAGTCTTCAGACTTTTTAAAGGTACTTTATAATACAAGGAGGACGATAAGAACAATATGGCTTCAAACTGCTATTCTATTCTGGAAAAATTATTTTATGGTGATGCAAGATAGAAAGTGTTATGGCATTTCTCTGGTGTTGAATAACTGGAGATCCATGGGCTAGGATAATGATTATTGCTTTCATATTCTTTGGAATTGTTTTTAATCTGAATTGTGAAAAAAATAAAATGTACCAGTTATTAAAAACATAGTCCTTTGGGGCCTCTCTGGTGGCATAGCGGGTTGAGCGCCACACTATGAAGCATCCGGGGCACAGCAGTGCAAGTTCGATCCCTAGCCAGGGCAGGGACCCACATGCAGCAGACCTCTCCTGTCTCTCCCACTGCTCCCCTCAGCAGTGTATTTCAGTTGATTTGCCTGTTCTGTTCCCCGCTCTGTCTCTGGTGAATCTCCTCACCTCCCATGACTCTGGGCTGCACCTCAGCTTGTGCAAAAAAAAAAAAAGTCCTTTTTAGAACAATTGAAAATAAAATACACCCTTTGCTTTATGTATGCACGTTCTTAGCAGAATTAAATATTATTAATTTTCAAATACTATGGTATGTAATGAACTCTAATGAGTACTTGATTTAATAATAAGGTTTTAGATGAACATCATTTAAAAAATTACTGTCATGACACACTTTATAGCGAAATACACCCTCAATCAACCCATATATTTTCATATTTACTAGTAATTGTTATATAGTTATTAACATTTGTTAAGCTCTTACTATGAGTCAGACATTGTTTAAGATTTGTATCACCTAATTTAGTCTATTCTTAAAATATTCCAGTGTTTGTTCCTACTATTTTTTTTTTATTTATGCATACAAGTACTGGGGTACAGGCCAGAGGTGTGGGGGGGTGAGAGGATTCACCACAGAGAGCGGAGAGCAGAACAGGCAGAT
>JAGFMF010011823.1:4947389-4986189 GCA_019455555.1 Galemys pyrenaicus
ATTTATTTGTACATACAAGAGCTGGGGTACAGGCCAGAAGAGACAGAGTGGGTAGCAGAACAGGCAGACTGACTGAAACACACTGCTGAGGGGAGCAGCAGGCACAGCAGGAGAGGTCTGCTGCACCGTGTGGGTCCCCTCCCTGGCCAGGGGCAGGGATCAAACTTGTGCTGCAGTGGCTGAGGTTTGCTTCTTAGTGCGTTGCTTAACCCACTGGGCCACCAGGGCGGGCCCAGCAAATTCTTTTCAAATCAGATTGTGATTTTTAAAGTACCTTTGCAGTAAGAAATATTTTAAAAATAGGTATGATTGTGCTCTTAAAATACAAAAAAACAACTTTTACATGCTTTGAGAAGACAATATATGTATATATACACCTATGCATTATCTACCAACATTTGTCTTAAACATTTATTAAATTACTGACTGAAATCAAATGATCTCTCTTTTTCTCTATCTTCCTAGTATAAATTAGTAGTAAATCAGTAAGTGTATTAAGAGAGTTGGAAGAAAAAAGCACTTAAGATATTCTATCAAAGTATAATTCATTGTAGGATAATAAAGAAACATTTGTGAGATCATGAAAAGATAAAGGAAGAAAGGCAAGAAATAAGTTACAAAAGTAGGTCACAAATGACAAAGATCAGAAAAGACTTCAACAAAGAGACAAGGGAAACTGACAAGGGTAATTTTGGTAAGAAGCACAACTTATTAAAAGATCAAGTTGGTTTGCTACATGAGTTCTTTTTACTTGGAGTGATACTTGTGTTTGAAATGCACATTTCCTGATTTTATAAGTGCTTGTTACCAATTATTGATCTTAAAGTAATTGTATTTGTTTGCAGAAAATTCAGTATTTATATAAAAAATATGCTGTGTACATTTTTCTTCTTTTTTTGTTCCACAATTACCAGGATCTCTTTTCCAGATGCATCTATTATTATAAATTTTTTGTTTAGTCTTCTAGAAATACCCTATTTTTGTTGACGTATATAGCTTATTTTTCATACAAATGGTAACAAACTGTGGTGTTCAGACCATAGTCCAGACTATACTTATCAGTTCTGTTTTTATTTAGAAGTATATTGTGAAGACTATCCTTATATCCAGCAATTATTGAATGCTAATTTTGTGCTTGTGATTGTTTGAAATTGCTCAGGTGACTTAACCCTAAAGATCCTGAGTATTATCTTGGTTTGCAAAATAAACTGAGCCAGAGGGAAGTTCAGTGACTTGCCCAAGATTACTCAGCAAGTGTATAATAAGAGTCTGGATTCAAACCCAGGCAATTTAGCTACAAAATGACTGTCTATATAACTGCATATTATTGCCTTTCCATTTTAGCATTTAACATATTATAAATAGAACTCTCTAATCTTTTTTCATTTACATGATGTTCCAATGTATTAATATGTCATATTTATTTAATAAGTGACTTTTTTTAGTATCTATTCAAAACCTTTTTCTATATTTTTTGTTAGACTATTTCATATTAGGACTAGTATTTTACTTACTAATACTTAAAACTGTAATTGCCTTTTTTATTTTTAGTGGTGGTTGTAACTTCAGCTACTATACCATTTTAAGTATGGTGTAAGAACTTTGCAATAGTATATGTCTATTTTTCTCCCTTCTCTCCTTTCTATTATCATTGTTTTACATTACATATACTATAGAGCTCACAGTATATGGTTATTATTTTTGTGTTAACATTCCAGAATTATTTCTGAAAATTTTTTCTCCTTTCCTCTCACATCTTTCCCTTGTAGAACTCATCTTGTATAGGTTAGACTGTTTAACATTTGTCACACAGATCACTGAAGTTCTGATAATAATGGTGGTTGTTTCTTGTTCTCTGTACTTTGTTATGGATAGTTTCTATTGCTATGACTTCAAGTTCACTGATCTTCTGCAATGTCTGCAGTTTTCTGGTAAATTCATCAAATAGGATGGGATATAATTCAGATACAACATATTTTTTATCTAAATTTCCAATTTGGATTTTTTTTTAAATCTTGCATTTCTCAGCTAATTATGTTTCTATTTTCCTTTATATTTTTGAATATGTTTATTAAGAGTTTTAATAAGCTATTTTAAGGTCCTTACCCATGAATTCTATCTTCTGTATCATCTTTAGGTGATGCTAATATTTCTCCTTGGTATAGGTCATATTCCCCTATCATATTCTTTGCTTGGTAATTTAAAAAAAAAGATTTATTTTTATTTATTTATGCATAAATAGAACTGAGGGATGGAACTCAAGCCATAGTGGCCAGTGATAGCTGATAGGGCTGGAACTTAACTCCTGTGCCACCAGGGAGGCCCTTTGCTTGGTAATTTTTATAGAATTTTAGATATTATTATATTTCTTTAGTGTTGACTTTTTCCTGGTTTATAGTTAAATTACTTAAAGTTCAGTCTTTTAGGTTTGCTAGAGGAGGTCCAGAATAACTATAGTCTAGTGCTAATATGCCCTCACTACTATGACTCTATTCAAATTCTCTTAGAAATCTCCTTGGTGGAAAAGCAATTCCAGGCCTAGGTGAGCTTTGGGAATTGTTTGGTCTACTACTTTCTAGTAGTTTTTTTCCCCAGCTTGGGGAATTTTCACTTTGTACGTGCACAGATTGGTACATAGCCATATATTTGCAGAGACCCTGCTACAGATCCCTGGGCTTATTCTCTGTGCAGTTTTCCCTCTCTATTATTTAAAAATTATGGCTGCGGTGGCATCTAGAAACTCCAGTCTCTCTTCCTTTAACTCAGTGATACTGCTGGCCTTTGTTTTGCTTCCTCCTCTCTTGCTACTGCCTAGAAACTGTTTTCTCCAGGGCAAGCTAGGGTAATTGTAAGGTTTATCTCATTTGTTTCCCTTTTCTTGTGAAAAGGGAACCAGTGCTCCTATTCGCTAATATTTGAAAAAACATATCATATTATTTGTCTAGTTTTCTGTTTGTTTACAGTGTAAAGGCTGTTCTTACAATAGTTAATCCTTTATGGCAGTAATGGAAATCTATGACAGAAATGGAAAACATGTAGTTCATGTACCAAATAATTCATCCCTTGAAAATACAGAATTAAATGGCTTTTAGTATATACATATAATTGTGTAGCCATCACCACAGTCAACATCTGAACATTTTCATCACTCCAAAAGATACCCCATATCCATCGTATGTAGTCTACATTTCTCATTCTCTCGTGGAAATCACTTACTTTATGTCTCTATAGATTTGCCTACTCTGGACATCCCATATAAATTTGGAGCATATGATATGTAGTCTGTTATGACTGACTTCTTTCACTCACTATCATGTTTCAAGGTTCATCCACATTGTAACATGTATCAGTATTTCATTTCTTTTTGCTACTGAGTAATATTCCATTGATGGATATACAACATTTTATTTAACCTTTCATCTACTGGTAGACATTTGAGTCCATTTTATGGTTATTTTGAATAATGTTACTATGGATTTTTTTTTTTTTTGCTATGGATTTTGTGTAAGTTTTTTTCATAGACATGTTTTTGTTTCTCTTGGGGTAGTTACTAGTTTTTGAAATCTTTTATATTGTGATGGCTCTAGCCTTTTGTCTATGGTATTATTTGGAAATATGTTTTCTTAACTTATTACTTTTGACTTTTACTTGAAACAGACATTTTCACTTTTTTTGTATGAACCTTTTATCATTTCTGGATTTTGTATAATATAGAATTACCTTTTTACCATGATTTCTTAAAGTGCTTTTGTGGCTTAATTTTTATGCTTAAATCTTTGAACCATCTCTTGCTTTAAGGAAGAACTGTCACTTTCATCATACATTATGTATAGCTTATACTTAGGTCTACAACCATTTTTCTATACTTAAAATTAATACAGCTGATATTTGTGTGCACATTCTATACTATTTATTGTAACTTTGTAAATCTATTTTTTAGAATTATTCTTGCTACTTTTACTTATTTGTATATATGTACTTTAGATTTTGCATGTCTATAAGCAAAAATCCTTTTGTAATTTTTTAACTGGACAAAATTATACTTTCACATTTACATTTTTAATTTACCTCCTGTTGATTTGTTTATGTAGTGAGATATGAACTTGATTTTTTTTCATATAGATGATTAACTGATCTAGTATCATTTTAAAATAGTTTATCTGTATAGCCACTTTTGTTACAGGTCAGGTTCCCATATATGTATGGTACTAGTTCTGGGTTCTCTGTTCTGTTTCACTGCTCTATTTGTCTATCTCTTTATGAATATCACTGTCTTAATTGCTTTAGAGTAAGTTTCAGTATCTGATTATGAAATTTCTCACTATACTTTAAGATTGTCTTGACTAATTTTGGACATTGACTTTCAAAATACATTTAGAATCAAGTTTTTAATTTTCATGTAAACCCTTCTACTTTTGCTGAAGTTACAATGAAGTTATAAATTAATTTGGAGAGAATTGATGGCTTTATAATACCAATTTTTTTTACTTTCAGTTACAGTAAATTTTATTTACTTAAGTTTTCTTAAATATATTTCAGTGAAGTTTTACAATTTTCACTTGATTTTTATGCATTGATTGCATACACAATAACCTTGTTTAACTCTGTTAATTTAATATGTTGTGTGTATATTATGGAGAAAATCATGTCAAGTGAGGATAATGAAAATAATATTTATTCTGTTGTAACTATATACTTTTTCTTCTCTTGTTTAGAGAAGAAACCTTGGTCAGGTAATGACATTCAGTTATACACAAATATAATCTCCTTGCTAGTAAGTACTGGGTAATAGCATAAGTAGATATCATAATAAATTTGAGGGGATTAGATTGGTGTTTTAGGAGGATTCTTATGTTTATAATATAGAAAAAGGACTAGAGAAAAGCAAGATTGGAGGCTGGGAAACCACTACCACCAGTTGAAGGGAGAGAATGGGAACCTAAATACGGCACTACACACAATGACTTGCTGCCTGATTTTATGTGACCATGAATGATGAGTAGTTTTTACATTTTCATAGAGTTGAATAAAGTCAAAAGGAGAATATTTGTGACCTTGTAGATTATATAACATTCAAAATTTTTTGTGGTTATACATAAAACTTCATTGGAACACAGCCCTGTCCATTCATTTATATATTGTTTCTGGTGCTTTTGTGCTACAACAACAGCATTGAATAATTGTGAACTTGGCTATATGGTCCACAATGCTCATGAGAGTTACTATCTGGCTTTTTACAGAAAAACTTTGCCAGCCTCTCATCTAGATTGTATCAATGATGGTAGATAGAAGTGGATGAATTAAAGAGATAAAAAGAGGCAGAGTTGACAAGACATGGTTTGATGATTACTTGATATGATAAAAAGGAAGAATAAAAAGGGACTGAAGGATTAGTTCTTTCAGTTTCTTAGTAATTTAAAGAGACCGAATGTATTGAAAGTAGTTCAGAATTGAGAAAGAAGGAGGAACATGATTCACTTTTATCATTGTATTATTGGTGGTGTCTGTAAAACAACCACTTGGATTTATCTGTGAAGCAGCTGTATAGCTGAAAGCAGCCTGGCCAGATTTGACATCATTAGCATAGAGATGTGGAATGAAGTGATGAGAGTGGAGGATATTGCCCAATGGAGAGTACCCACAGTGAGAACTGAGAGTGTAGGAAAAAAACCTTTAAATGTATCAGTATTTAAGGAATGGGATAGAGTAACAAGAACCTGAAACAGAAACTGTCTGACAAGTAGCAGTTTGAGAAGTAAGAAATTATCTTAGGTTGTCTGTGTGTGTGTTTGTATATGTGTAGGCGTTCTAGTGACAGACTAGCTTAAAGAAAGAAAGAAGGAAATTTATTTGAAGAATAAAGGGAGTATATCATTGAAGTCAAGGACAAGAAAGTGCTGCTAGGCCTCCATGGAACTGGAACGAGGCTTTGGAAAAATATCAAAACTAAAAGCACACAGTCCATCTTTGTTCCTTGGGGCTGCATATTCTCTTATTTCTGCTTTCTTCTCTCTCTCCGTTTTGGCATATTCATGTCTGCCTCACTCTTAGTTCTGCATCATTTCCAAATTCAAGTGCACAACAGAGATTTACAGACCTTCTTTCTGACTTGATTTCGAATTACTGTTGGAAGGAAGAATCCAAGTGACTCAGCCTAGGTAATGGATTTGCTTCCTTGAGGCCAAATTTCCTTGCCTGATTCAATAGCTGTGGTCAAGGGAGCAAGATCTCACAGTAAGAGTATATCTCCAGGGCTGTGCAGTGTTGCCTCAAAGAGGGGTGTAGATTGGACAATATCACTAAAATATACATTGTACTATAGTGGGAAATTGGATGTGAAAGAAAGGATATTTCTAGAAATGGAGAGTAATACTGTAAAACAGTGTTGAAAAGGACAAGCAAGGTAAGTACTTACAGAAGACTTGGAAAATAAAAAAAAATAGGAAAAAGTTAGTGTTAACATTTTTTATTTCCGGGCCCGCCCTGGTGGCGCAGTGGGTTAAGCAACACACTATGAAGCAAATCGCAGCCACTGCAGCACGAGTTTGATCCCTGCTGCTGGCCAGGGAGGTGACCCACATGGCGTAGCAGACCTCTCCTGCTGTGCCCGCTGCTCCCCTCAGCAGTGTGTTTCTGTCAATCTGCCTCTTCTGCATCCTGCTCTGTCTGGTGGATTCTTTCACCATCCCCACATCTCTGGCCTGTACCCCAGTGCTTGTATGCATAAATAAATAAATCTTTAAAAAAATAGCATTAAAAAACATTTTTTATTTCTTTACAATTGATGCCATAAAGTTGATTCTTTTGTATTTAATATTATGTGTGATTAATTTTGTGGGTTAGCTTTGCTAGGCCGTCATACCTAGATTTTTGGTCAAACACTATTGTAGATATTTCTGTGAAGATTTTTTCAGATGTTAGTAACATAATCAGCATACTGACTAAAATACATTACCTTCCATTATGTGGTGGAATTTTTTCTAATCATTTAATGACTGTAATATTTTAATATTACTGTAAAAGTTTTAATATTATTAAAATGCCAAATTTATCCTAATAAGTTTGATTATCAATTGCCTTTATTAAATGATTCATAAATCAGATAGCATCTCATCAGCAAGTAGAAAGGCTATAAGGAGTTGCACATAATAGGAGATTTTGTAATCAGAAAGAGGGTGGGACAAGAAAGATTGTTTCTGGCAAAGCCTTTGTCCCATGTTTAAGTTACTCTGATAATTTTAAATTCTTTTAAAGACAGTTTTTGTGACTGCTTTGATTACAAGTCATTTTGTTAACTTATAAACTTCAATGAATGTGAATGGAAATGTCATAATTTATGTAAAGAATAATTCTCTTTATATGTGATATTTAAGGAATGCTTATCAGTAAGAATGAAACCATGTGGTAAGATAGCGGAAGAAAATGTTTATACAATGGAAAGCTTGTATAATGAAAAGATTGGATATTAGTATGAAACCATCAATAAAAGCACAAGGAGGTTGAGTCTTTGGGTTTATTAATTTGAAAATAATATCAGAGTTGTTTTTCTTTGGTTGTTTTTGATATCTAAAATTTAAGTAAAAACCTTCTTGTTAGAGGAAATACATAAATTCAGCAGACAAAGTTCAACATTCTCTAAGAGAAAGGAAGTAGAAACTAGGAATTCCTACATACTTAAACCTATTCCTATCTGTGTAGTGTGTTCAGTAATTAGCATGGCAAATTGGAAAAAGGATCAGACTAGGCTACTCATGTTATTTAAGGCCCTTGAGTATGTCTCTATCTGTAAAAGAGGAAAAAGAATATCTTTAAGATTCCTTCTACCTCTAATTAAGTGAAAAATTGCCTAGGCTCAGACTCAGGTTCGAAGTTCTCATTTCACCTCCATAACTTTGTATCTTTTCCATCTTGGGCAGGTCTTTCTGCCTCTTTGTTCCACAGTTTAAGTTAGAGTACCTCCCCCCATAGCGTTCTGATGATTGAGTTATTCTTCATAAAGTTCACAGAATAGTGCCTGGTATATATGTTATATGCTAAATAAAATTGTTTATTAACGTTGTAGTTAAGAAAAAAATCTACATTCATTTCATCTAATATCTGCATAGAATTGAATTTTTATTTATTTACTTATTATATTTATTCATAGAACTGAATTTTGACCTAAAAAATCCAGCCAGTTTTTTTTGTGTGTGTATGTGAGAAGTAAAGGATTTGAGGGAGTGAGAGTGACGTGGAGGACAGTATAACAGATAATGTATCAAAAGTCAGAGATTGGTTGGGTTGCTGTACAGTCTTCCTAATTCAGACTTTTTTAAAAAGCACAAAGTAGGACCTCCCCAGTGGTGCAGTGGGTTGGGCAGTGCACTATGAAGCAAACTGCAGCCACTGCAGCATGAGTTTGATCCCTGCCATTGGCCATGGGGCTGACCCACATGGTGCAGCAGACCTCTCCTGCCTCACCCACATCTCGCTGCTCCCCTCAGCAGTGTGTTTCAGTCTATCTGCCTGTTCTGTTTCCCACTCTGTCTCTGGTGAATTCTCTCACCCTCAACGTATCTGACTTGTACCCCAGTTCTTGTATGCATAAATAAAATCTTAAAAAAAAATAAAATAAAAAGCAGAAAGTAGGACTCTCATAGAACTGAGAAATTTACCAATAAGGAAAAGATGTGTGTGAGTTTTTTACTACAGTGTTTTTTATACTTTGAAAATTACTGTACTTAATTTTTTTGCCTCACTCATTCTCTCAAGTGTTATGGTAACCCCAGATGAGGTATTTATTACCCCAGGCTAGATTTCAATAAAAATTTTATAAAACATATCTCCACAGAATGCATACTACACAATAGAGAAGTTCTCTGTTCCAAATAGAGCTAGATTTGTTTCAAATAGAGCTTTGTTCCAAATAAAGCTAGATTATCCAAGAGATTTTTTTTTCCCAGAGACTTGAGGAATATCTTGTTCTTGTTCATCTGTCTCTCTTTTTTTTAAATTGAGGTAACATTGGTTTACCCTATTGTTGGTATTTTGGAAGTATTTGCCAGTTATTATTAATATAACAGGGAATATAAAAGTCAGGTTCCTACCCCCATGAGACTTAAATTTTTGAGGAAGAACTTAGCAATAATTAAAAGAAGTTTTATTATTTTAAATGTATATAAAAATATGTACACAGATGCAATCTAAAAGAGAAATATATTCTGTCAAAAATAATGGTTACTGGGCCCGCCCTGGTGGCGCAGTACTGGCGCAGTACTTAACCTGGTGGGTTAAGCAACACACTATGAAGCAAACCGCAGCCACTGCAGCACAAGTTTGATCCCTGCTGCCGGCCAGGGAGGGGACCCACATGGTGTAGCAGACCTCTCCTGCTGTGCCCGCTGCTCCCCTCAGCAGTGTGTCTCTGTCAATCTGCCTTTCTGCGTCCTGCTGTCTGGTGGGTTCTCTTACCACCCCCACACCTCTGGCCTGTACCCCAGTGCTTGTATGCATAAATAGATAAATCTTAAAAAAAAATGGTTACTAAGAAAAATCAAGCTCAAAATGTGTTTAGGGAGTCCAGGGAAGGAGAGTTGCATTTATAATTACTAAACAGGGTTGTCTATGAGGATGTCGCAGATAGAGACATTTAAATAAATTTTTGAAGGAGTCAAGAGAACAAACTGTGCCTGTCTTGAGGAAATGTCCTCTAGATACAAGGGACAGTGAAAAGGCCATTGCTGGAATGCAGAGGAGTAATAGATGAAATCAGAGGGATAGCTCAAGGGAACGAATCTTGTCCAGTGTTTTTGACTAAGACACTTTTACCAGCATGCTCATAGATTTTGTCTTTTAACTTTCTTTACCCTTTATTGCACAGTTTGTAATTTTGATATAGCAGTTTTTTTTTAATTTGTTGCATGTACATTTGGTGTTACATATCTAAGAATCTATTGCCTAATGCATGGCAATAAAAATTGACTTTTCCTCTGAACTTTTTATGTCTTTAGCTCTAACATATGATCAGTTTGACTAAATATTTGTGTATGATGTGGGGGATGAACCCACTTTCTTTTTCTCTTTCTCTCCTTCTCTGTTTCTCACTTTGTCTCTTTTTCTCCTCGCTCCTCTTCTCCTCCCTTCTCCTTCTCCTCTCCCCCTTCCCTTTTTCCCCCCTCCCCACACTTCCTTTCTTTTTCTAGTTCTTAAGATAGAGTTCTGACTGATTTGAGATATTTTTTTCTTTCTAAGATAAGCCTCTACTACTATAAATTCCCTCTGAGACTTGCTTTTACTGCTTTCCATAATTTTTTTGCTTTCTGTATTTTTTAAGTTCACTTGTGAATTCTTCCTTGGTCCACTGCTTAAGAGTAGTTTGATTTTTTTTTACGTACAGCAAATTCTCATTACTTATGGATTCCTTATTTGTAAACTCACTCACTAAAATTTATTTATAACCCCAAAGTCAGTACATTTATGGCTATATGGAGAATGACAAAATTTTTTGCCTTGCCTTGGTGTGTATATTCCCAGCTGAAGTTGAAAAAGGAAGCACTTTGCCTTCTTGTTTCATCTAGTATACTATGAATAAGAGTTATTTCAGTCTATTTAGTTCTAGTTTTTCACATTCTTGTGCCATTTGTGGTTTTGCTGTTTAAAAAGCATAGTGATGAAGAGCTGTCTAGTGTTCATAATCACAAGTAGCTATGAGATGCTGTACAAAAAAAGCACTTACGTTAGATAAAGTTCACTGCTTTAGAATTGTGGTTTTATCGTCCATGAGTTCAATTAGTGAATCAACAATACAGAACATTCAGTAAAATGAAAAGGAAATTTACTGACCTTATGTAAGACTACTCTGGTAAGTGCTAAAGTAGTGTCTATAGTATATGATAAAACTATGGAAAATAGGAAAAATGACTAAATTTGTGGATTCATGAGATGATAACCATTACAAAGAAAAAAGAAAAAGCATAATGGACAGCACTGTTATAAAGTGGGAATTTAAAGCCATGTCCAAAACAAGAAAATTATAATCTCATCTCTTATAGTATTGACTGACTTACCCATTTCAAAAGATAGTAGCATGAAAAATGTTCAAGTTGCAGTGAATTTGAAGCAAGATCAAGAGACTGTGGGGGAATTTTAAAAATATCTGCTTAGTGTTATGGTGGAAAACAGCTGTGTGTAAAAGTTTTTCAGTGCTGATGAGACCAGCTTGTAGAACCATTTTTTTCTTTAGGATTTATTTATTCATTCATTGAAACTGAACATTTAACATAATTTTTTTAAAGATTTATTTATGTATGCATTCAAGCACTTGGGTACAGGCCAGAGGTGTGGGGAGGTTAGAGAATCCACCAGACAGAGCAGGGGACAGAACAGGCAGATCAAGGGAAACACACTGATGAGGGGAGCAGCGGGCGAGGCAGGAGAGGTCTGCTGCGCCATGTGGGTCCCCTCCCTAGCTGTTAGCAGGGATGGAACTCATGCTGCAGTGGCTACAATTCCCCTCATCGTACATGCATTGCTTAACCTACTGCACCAGCAGGGAGGCCCTATTTTTTGCTTTATTTCTGTTAGTTTGTCTCACTAATTTGGAATTCTGTTGTTTGGTGTAAATTTATTTATAATTGTTATATCTTAATGAATTGATTCCTACATCAATATATATGTTTCTTCTGTCTTTAGAATACAGTTTTTCACTTTAAGTCTATTTTGTCTGATATATGTACATATGAAACTTATGTAATGTCAGAATTGGATCAAGTGTTCTCCAAATTGTATTTCCACAAAAATATCTAGGGTAAAAATATTCTGAAGCTATAAACTAAATACTGAAAAAAAAAGTCAACCAATCAATAAAAATAAAAGTGATTTACTCTTTTCCTAAGTAGTCATCATATTCCAATGAAGTCTGAAGGTCCTCTGGCATGGGACATAAAAAAATTTAAAGGTTCTCTCTTAGCTTGTGCATCTAGCTTGATAACATTCCTATCTGTCCTATTACTTGGAGGCAGTGCCTTTGAATAAATGTGGATTAAATTATGTTAAATGAGGGCCCTCCCTGGTGGCTCAGTGGGTTAAGCAACACACTATGAAGCAAACCACAGTCACTGCAGCATGAGTTCGATCCCTGCTGCCAGCCAGAGAGGGGACCCACATGGCGTAGCAGACCTCTCCTGCCTGGTCTGCAGCTCCCCTCAGCAGTGTGTTTCAGTCCATCTGCCTGTTCTTCCCCCTGCTCTGTCTGGTGAATTCTCTCACCTCCCCATACCTCTGGCTTGTACCCCAGTGCTTGTATGCATAAATAAATAAATCTTTTTTAAAAATTATGTTAAATGTTCAGTTTCAATGTCCCTGCTCAAAAACTCTCCCTTTTCGCTCTAACTTAAGAGAAAAACATAGGAAATTTTCTTGTTTATTGTTATTGTTTGTTCAGTTGTCCTTTGTTTATTAACAGTTATTTTAAAAATTAACAGAAAAGTTATGACCTGAGCACCTGTGACGGAGATAGAAGCCACTGTTATCTCTCACCTATTTTATATCAGTAGCCTCCTAACTGGTTTCCCTATTTCTACCCTTGCTCCCTAATTGTCTGATCTCTACATGGCAGCCATTTGATGATATGCATTGAGTGTGGCATTTCTGTTCAAAACCCTGCAAAGTTTCTGCATTTGATTGAAGACAAAAGGCAGTTTTTTATAGTGGTTTTACTTGCTCTGGTCCCACCTCTGCTTGCTCTGGATTCACCTTTTCTCTTGCTCTTTCTCTACTTTGATCACATTGGCCTGCTTGCAGCCACATTTCCTCATTAAGAGACTTTGCTTTGTTTGCACCCCCTTTCTGGTATATGGTCTTCCCTCAGATATATACTTGACTAATTTTCTTGCTTCCATTCAGTCTTGCTTTAAATCTTAGCTTTTCAATAAAGCCTATACTGTTATTTAACTTTTTAACCTATCCCCACAAATCATAGTCACACACTCTTGACCCTATTTCTATTTACTGTTTTAATGTAGTGGTGACTTAACCAGACTTATTACTGAGATACCTTGAATTCTCACTGAATTGAACTATCTTGGCTTTAATTTCATTCAGAAATTTGAAGTCTTCAGACATAGATGACCTCATATGTGCTCCTTATTTCTTTTACCACCATGCCCGTCCATCATTTCCTCTTCCTCTCAAATATTAGGAACTTTTTTCAGAGTCACCTCTTATCTTCACTTGGTATTAAGAGTTGTTGGCATTTTATGTTTTTACCCTTTCAGCTCCCAATATCTCAACCAAAATTTTTCTTAACGAGGTTACCACTTGAAATTTCAGGTGCAGAAATAGAAAACAAATTACAGTGTGTTAAATATTGCATATAAGATGGGGAAATGTCAACAGAAATTGCAAATAGCGTTCATTGATGGAAATAAGCCGAAGATAATGCCTAGTCCTCCTCCCAAGGGAAGCAAAGACTCTTACATGGACCAGATTCAGGCACTATTTCAGAGTGCTTTCATTAAAAATAGGCCTCCTACCTGATTTTCTTCTTCTATAGTGATTGAATCTTTACTACAGAAGCAAAAATGTCATTTTCCACAGAGAAGAGTATAGAAACAGCAGATTCCAGTCTTTTGTTCATTCATGCAAAAATATTACTTGAATGTCTGCTATGTGCCCTGCTTAGGACTAGGTGCTGGGAATACAACAGATAGTTTTAAAAAAAAAAGACACGTTTCTGTTTTCCTGGAAGTTTGTAGTCTAGTGGTTTGTTTTTCATTTGCTTGTTTATATTTAACCTAATTTATTTACTAATTTTACTTTTTTTTCCCCCTTTAGTATCCCCTTATATATGGACTGATTCTTATTCCCTGCTGGTGTTCTCTAGTTTGCCTAAGTAGAATTTACATGGGAATGCACTCCATTCTGGTAAGGAAATGTTGTGTTCACAGTGCTTTATTTTTTTCTGAAATTGATGACAATTTTATTATATTTAGTCATTAATAAATTTATATAAAATCTAAAACTGAAATAGTTATTATAAATCTTTTTATTTTTCAAAATACCAATATCGTGCTTTGTGAAGTTTTAATGTAGTAATCATGCTTTTCATGGAAATCGTTCCCAACTATCCCAATAACCAAGTATTCAGGAAACTATTTCTTCCTCCTTACCGTTTCAGCTTTATTTTCCCTCTTATTTTCTTCTGGGACTCTCCTACTGCTGTATCAAAATAAAAAATGTGAATACAGAAACCAAGGCGAGCTCTACTTATTACTGAAGACCTAGTGACTAGAAACTAAATGAACTTATACTACACTGGTACAATGTATTTAAATAATAAAATCTAGATTTCTTTTTCCCAGCATTATTTTTGAACTCATTTCAGATATTTTGAGAAATTCAGTTTCAAAGATAATAGAAGCACAGAGGTTCTGCACTCTTTAGCCACACCCAATCACTTACGTTCTTCTCTATCACTATTGATATTCTATTAATACTGACCTGTGTCATTTCTTAACCTAAATATCGTAACAGCTTAGTAGCCCTTGTTACTCCGTCCAGCATTTAGTAACCTACTATAGACTATGTTTCACCTAGTGCAAACTTTGCTTCTTACTTTTAGGAAATCTATAACCTCTGCTTGGAATGACCTTTCCTCTTTCTTTACCTAGTTAACCATACTATTCATTCCTCAATCATCAAAAGATATTTTCTCCTAAAAGGACACTGTGAATATGTCATGTATTACCTTGTAGATAAAGGATCAGAAAAATGGTGGAGATATAAGTACTACTTCAGGAATCGAGAAATTTCTAGTGGATTACTTTGAATTTTTGTCTTTAACAACAACTTAATGCTTTTAGAATTTTCTACTCATAAAAGTCTCACTAGCTGGACTTAAAACTGTGCAGATAGTGAGTTTCTATTTTTTATTTAGATAGCTTGCCTTCAGCTGCTGCCTCTTCACTTATAAATTTCCTAAAACCCAAATGCTATTTTAATAAGCAAACTTTGTACTTTACTTTTTATAATTATATTAATTGTTTGTGAATTTACCTATAAACCTGTCTTTCTAGCTAATATTAACTAATTTTATGAGAGTAAATATTATGTTTTTCTATCAAGCATAATATTTGTCACAGAAAATATGATCCATCCCTGTGTATTACAGAGTTATTCCCTTACACTCACAGAAAAATTGAATGTTTAATAGGTTGGTCAATACTCAAGCTGAATTCACTTCATCTTTTATGAATAACATCTGTTCTTGAATCAGCCAATGTTGATATATCTTTTAAGTCATGAGTCTGACAACTATAGTTTTTTATTCAAAAATCTTCTTGTCCTATAGAATATTTTTTCAGCTCTAATCAGAATAGCTATTGAATTATACTCCATATTATTTTCTTTAAAAATAAAGTCATGGATAACTTGTAAGCATTGTAAATTATGATTCTGTGTTATAAGTACAAATAATCCTAATTAATAACATTGCTAATTATATATTCTATAAATTATATATTGCTATTAATGTAATTAATATATTTTAGTTAACATATCACTCCTTATTTAATAACATACTTTTTTAATAAAATAAACTTTATAAAATAACATAATGAACCCCCTTATTTGCATTATAGATATAGTATATTCCTATAATTCACTTCTTTCCTATAGTTTTTCAGTAGTTACCTTTATCTTGAACTATTTTTCTAAATATACTTTGTATTTTTATTGCTTAGTATGGAATTATAGGTAGAGTATGCTGTGTAAGGTACTAAAAGTTTCTTAGTTACATTAGTCAAGCTGATATCTTTATTAAGAAGTGAGTTCTAATTAATTCATAGTGATTACTTCATTCAATATATGCCATATGCTTTGTTGTTAATGTTACAACACAAAACAAAAACTTATTTGTTTATTTTTATCATCCAGGTACTTCCCTAAATTGATTTTCTTAATCATCAGAAAAGTAGAGAAGAATTATTACATTAATTTTCTCTTTACTGTCAAATCTAAGTCTCAACATTTACTTTCTTAAAATAAAACACAACCCATTTAAAGTTACGATACTGAGTATTTTGTGAAGTTACGGTTTCTTTATGAATATGTTGTAATTACGTTTACCCAAAATTGTACCAAAAGTTTTTATATCTGTATGTGGAAAGTCTTTTCAAAAAGGTATTATATGATTATAAAATAGTAAGTAACCCTCAAACCCACTTCATAACAAGAAATAAAAGTCAGATCAACTAAAATAAAAACATACCATATTATAATTAACAATCTAGCATAGTAAATACTAAAAATTTTAATGGTGGTTATTCCTGGGTAGTAACTATTTGTTATTATTTATCTTATTTTCTAGTTTTTCCTATGTGTTCACTTTGAACTTTAATTAAAGTTTCAAAAACCATCCTTAATAGTGCCTATATAATCAACAGTTGTAAATTGCAATGATACATTTTAGAATGTAGAAACCCTGGCGTATGAAAATTAGAACTAGGACACCTGGTTATAAAAAAAAAAGTTTTATATTATAATAACATGCTGTTAAAGAAAAATAAAATGCCAGGATACTATAGGGAGTCCTGAATTCTAGTCTCAGCAAATCACTAACTTCTTGATTTCTATTTCCTGATCAACAGAAAAGAAGAATATTCCAGATATAGACTATAATAAATCTTTATTGAATTTATGTATATGACATTTTCTACCATAAATTTGATGGCATCCCTAAATATTCCATTAAGATGTATAATTATTAACTTGTAGGGCATAAAGAATAATTAATAAGTATCTAAAATTACTTCTTAAGTTTCTTTTTGGAAATTTTGTCATTTTAACCCTTTATATCACCTTTAACATTAATTTTCTTTATTGCATACTTTGTGCAGTAATTCTTAAAACCGTTTAGTTATATATTTTGATGTTATACATCAATTGATGTTATAATAATAAATAATAGCATCTTGTGTGTGCCTGAATTCTTTCCTTCCATTTCTGCTGCACTTAGGTTTAATATGCCCTTATTATTCAGGGCAATAGCATAATAACTGATATAATATCAGAAAAGAAGGCAGATTTGTATAGTCTTGTAGCAGTCTAAGTTTAATATTTATGGAGTGCTAACAAAAAAGTAGAGGACAGCAAATATTGGGTATTTTATGTCATACTGAAATATACTTGTAAAGTATGATTGCTATGAGTTGTCAGTTTAAAGTATTCTTAAAATGATCAAAGAAAGTCCTAAAAAAGCCATTTAATTATTTTTTTAATTTTTAAGGTATTATAAAAACATCTTACAGAAATAAACATGTACATATATCTATAATATGAAAATGTAATTTTTGAAAGATATTTTAGCCTTATTAAGCTTTTCTTTCACTTTACATTTATACAATTTTATATGTTATTATATAACATATATAACTCATCAGTTACCATTTATTTAACACATCTAACTTGGTTCATCTTCTATATTAGAATTAAAAAGTTCAGAACATTTTCACATTGGTACAAACTTAAAATTTTGAATCATTGCTGAAAATGGTGATATTTAAATAAAAGTTTCTAGTCTAGAATCTAAACCCATTGGTTGTTCTCTGAGACCTGGGTTTTTAATTACCGTTACAGAAGAAAGGATAAGATAGCAAATGGAACGTAATTTTTGGCACTTTGGGATTTGAAATATGAATAGAAGTTTGACTGTAAAGTAATTTAATACCTCATAACCAAAAGCATGTCACCTATGAAATCTTGGAGTAATTGCAGTAAAATTCAGTATGTGTAGCTAGTATGTATCAATGAATTTTCATAGAAGACCTAGTGTTCCTCCAAATCCTGAAAATTTAGTTTTTCTTCACTCCCAATATTTAATTAGTAACGTTAAAGGTATTCATTTTTTTCAACAACAGTATTCAGCATATTCAACCTATGAGATTAAATAATCAGCTATATGACCTTAGTTCAGTTTACATTAACATTACATTACATAACTAAATTTTCACAATTTTGAGAGAAAAAGCAGAAAATTTTAATATTCTGAAGACAACATTACAAAATGAGATTGTTTCAGGCCAGTCACTTCTGGATGATTTTAAGGATTAAATAGGAAAATAAATGTAAAGTATTAAAACAGTTTTCAGTACAAAAAGTATAGTTGT
The DNA here is from genome assembly GCA_019455555.1 of Galemys pyrenaicus. NCBI lineage: Eukaryota > Metazoa > Chordata > Mammalia > Eulipotyphla > Talpidae > Galemys > Galemys pyrenaicus. Next base: position 4,965,533 of record JAGFMF010011823.1, read on the forward strand.
TTTGATGACAGCCCAATTTCAAGAAATTATGTTTCATCTATTTTTCTTAGAGTTCTTTTCAGATAAGATTATACAGTCAGTGAAATGAATCTAAAGAACCACTTTATCTTAGTTTAGTCAAATACTGCCTGCTTTGTGCTATTCATTGGGTGTGTATATATGTATATATATAAAAATTAGATAAAGTCTTTGCCTTTGAGAAATTACAGTCTAAATATAGAATATGTAATTTAAATACTTAATACAACAACTCTCAATTAGGGTTGAACAGTAGAATCATTGGGAAACTTAAAAAATAAGGTCATGCCGGGCCCTCCCTGGTGGCGCAGTGGGTTAAGAAAGGCACTATGAAGCAAACCACAGCCACTGCAGCATGAGTTTGACCCCTACCCCCGGCTGGGGAGATGACCCACATGGCACAGCAGACCTCTCCTGCCTGGCCTGCTGCTCCCCTCAGCAGTGGATTTCAGTCCATCTGCCTGTTCTGCTCCCTGTTCTGTCTGGTGGATTCTCTCACTGCCCCCCACCTCTGGCCTGTACCCCAGTGCTAGTATGCATAAATAAATAAATCTTTAAAAAAATATATAGTGATGCCCCACTTACACTTAAGTTTAAGTTAAAGTCAGATTCTTGGAGTTTGACCTAGGCTTTAATATTATTCCCCAAGTGATTTTAACGGATTTTAAAGAACTGTGAACCTATAGCTTTCTGGGAGAAGTAGGCAAGCAAAGAAATGAAAAATAAAGTGTTAACTGCTATAGCAGGTATGTAGAATATGCCATGGAACCAAAGAGGAAGAAGTTCCTTTTAATGGGACAAAAAGAGAAAGTTTATTGAGGAGATAGATACCTGAGCAGAATCTCAAAAGATATATAATAATATATTTAAAATTCCAAGATAAGAGAAAATAGAGTAAAATTTCATTATAGGATCTAGTATTGAAGCTTAATGATAGGTGGAAACTAGATATGAAATATATGTCCTTCACAGAAGTTTGAATTAACAAGTGGTATTTACTGCCTTAGTTGATACTTTCACAATAATTTTGTTAATTGGTCATACTTATCATGATATACTGTAAAAGTCACTTATATAAAGGGAACAAAGTAAAATTTGATCCATTCTCTTCATATTGTAGGGTAGGAGAAACACTAGCCAAAAGCATGTTTTATGTAGAAATAAATTTTTAAATGATTTTTAGTGATATCTATAATATAATAAATTGTTGAAAACAGAGTAAAGACATTTATTTACAAGTAATTTAGTAGTTTCTGTTAAAACAGATGAAATAAATTCCTGTGAAAGATTCATTTACTCGTTCATCCCATTCAACAATTATTTAAGTATATGTTGTACAATGTGCTATGCTACTTGGGAAGGTGGAAGTAAACAGAACGTAATCTATTTACTGAAAAAATTTTAGTTGAATATCCAGTTCTTAGTATTTTTAGCAACTGTCTATATCTTTTGCATTTATGTGTATAATCCATAGTATTCTGATTTGGAGTTAAATATCATTTCAAACAATGGTTTAAAAAATTGACTGAGTTTTCCTAGAACATTACATGGAAAAGAAATCATCCATAAACTTATGAAAAGATACTTATAATCAGGGAGATATAAATTTCTCTGAACATTTAGGAATATTTAAAATTATCTTCTCAAATTGAACATGTACATATCTTATCATTCTGCCATTTCATTTTTAGGCATATCTCCTAGAGAAACTCAAGCAGACTTTTACCAAACCTAAACTTGCAAAAGAAAACATAGGAGCATTGTTTATAATATTCCTGGTTAGCTCTGGAATAGATACCAATTAAGAAAGTGTGAATGCTTTCTCAACCATAACCAGATAATTAATTCAAAACCTGAAAATAGCTTAAATGAATGACCATGGGAAAATGGGTAAATAAATTATGTAATCCCATAGTAAACTAACATAGAGATGTAAAAGTGAATGACCTACAAGTGCACAAAATGAATGAATCTTTAAAACTTAAGTGTAAAAAATTAATCAAAGGAGACTGCCTACTACATAGCCATTTTCATAAAATTCAAAAAGAAGCAAACCTATATAAGGTTTTGTTTGGACATATTTTATAAAACAGTTTTTAAGAACAGGTTGTTCAGCTAAAATTCAGATTTATTACTGTGCGGGAAGAATACAGAGTGATAGGTTTGGGAGACAGCACACTAGCAGATTCAAAGTTCTGGTAATATTGGTGTAATACTGGTAATATTTTGTTGGGCAAATATTCCATAGATATTAATTTTGTAATTTTATGTATACATCTTTTTCTGTGTGCCAAATACTATATGATAAAAATTTTAAGACAGGAAAACATTGAGTATCTAGTCTGTTGCTTAGTGATACTGAATGCTGTTGAGAAGTAAACATTGTTTTAGATAACATTTCTGTGAGAACAGTGGTGTTAGTGCAGTGATGAGTTTAAGGGAAAAACTAGGAAATGAGAAAGAGGAGGCAATGAATATAAACAACTCCTGACAATTTTTTCAGTGATGGAGAGTAGATTCCAGGATTTTGTGTTCTTTATTATAAGGTGAATATCCTGGAATATTTGTGTTCATGCAAAGAATGATTCAGCAAAGTTTTAAAAGTTTTATTTCTTCTAGTAAACCATCTTCTACATCTCCCCAATTTTTCATACCTAAAACTAGGAATCATCTTGGATATCTTTCTCTTTTGTTTCTCTCCCTTATTCAATTTAATCACCAAGGTGAAGTTGTCAGTTTTAATTTTGAAATATTTAACTGAATCCATCTTTTCATGTAGTTATGGGACCACATAGTCAACCTTTATTGATAGTTTACATGTCTCCAGTTGCCTCCTGTCTTCCATACTTTCCTCCTATACTTTTTTCTCTATATAGCATATGGAGTATTGTTTTACAAATATCAATCAGATTGTGCAACACTCCTACTGTGGAATCTTTCAGTGGCTCCTTCTCATTTTTGAAATAAAATCTATACTCCTTACCTAGGCCATATCAACGTTACATGACAGAACCTTACATTTCTTTATTCTCTTATCACATCTTTATTTTATTTGCTCACTATTGTCACACTGGATTTCTCTTAGTTTCTTGCATATTCACTAAGTTTCTTTCTGCCTTCAGACGTTGGCACTTGGTATTCCTTTTACCAGCAACACATTTACTTAGATAGAAACTTGGGACTAACTCTTTTTGGAATCTGATCTTTGTACAAGTGTCACTTCCAGAGAAAGTTTTCCATAATTTTCAAATAGGGTCTTTTATCATATTATCCCAATGTTCTGTTTTAGTTTCTTTATAATATTTTAATCATCTGAAAACTGTAATATTTATCTACTTGTTCACGTACATGATTATTGTCAGCCAGCCCTACTGAAATAGAAGTTCTGTGAGAGCAGGAATCTTGTCATTTTTAAAATAGTGTATCCTTAACCCTTAAAATATCAATTGTACCAGGCACATGTGTGTACTCAATAAATATTTGTTTTGTGAATGAATGAATGAATGAATAAAAGAAACAACCTAGCTTTGTATCTTCTTGGATCATGGAAATAACTATATATTTAAATGCATGAGAATTAAGGTGATTTCTTTAAAAAATAATTTACTTTCTTCCCCCCAAATCAAAACTGCATGGTCTAATCATAATTTATTTCTCAGAATTTAACTAGATTTTTGCATAGTTAATTTATGTAAGGGTAAAATTATTAAAATAAGTATTTTATTATCAATCAACTTATAGTTTTTAGTGCCTACTGTATGGTCAACTAATGTTTTGAGGATGTGATATTTAAATCTGTGATATTTGAATCTGTAATATTTGAGATACGAAATACATGTATTTTTTACTGCCAAAAATAGTATACTAAACAACTCTACTTTTCTCTTTTCCCAGGATATTATTGCTGGATTCCTATATACCCTTTTAATCTTAGCTGTCTTCTATCCGTTTATGGACCTGATTGACAACTTCAACCAAACTTACAAATATGCTCCATTAATTATCATCGGGATTCATTTAGCATTGGGGATCTTTTCTTTCACTCTTGATACCTGGAGTACATCCCGAGGAGACACAGCTGAGATTCTAGGAAGTGGTGCTGGAATTGCATGTGGAGCTCATGTTGCCTATAAAGTGGGTTTAGTATCAGATCCTTCCCTGGATATGTTACCTTTAGCTAGGCCCCCCATTACTGTGACTCTTTTTGGAAAAGCCATATTGCGGATCTTCATAGGAATGCTATTTGTATTATTAGTCAGATATGTAATGAAGAAGGTCACCATTCCTCTAGCCTGTAAAGTCTTCAATATACCATGTGATGATATTCGAAAAGCAAGACAGCACATGGAAGTTGAACTTCCTTATCGCTATATTACCTATGGAATGGTTGGTTTCACTATCAGTTTTTTGGCTCCTTACATATTTTTTTTTATTGGTATATCCTGATGAAGAAAGATTGCTTGTAATAAGAAAAGGAATCAGTTAATGATATCTAAAAATAGTTTCTAGTTAAAAGCCAACTGAGAATTAGGCTTTTGCAGGAATTTAACTTAAATAATTATTTAAGTAAATTCATAAGAATCAGTGCATTTTATCATTGCACATCCAGATATTGATTTAAGCCGGCTGAGCTATTTCAACACTGAAAAATGATATGTATCCATTTAGAATGTTAATGTAACATTTGGACAGTTTTGTGCTGTTATGGATTCAAGTTATATATAATGTATATTGATAGGTACATATGTATCTGATATATGTTATATATAAGATAATATGCCTAAGTTTTTAAAACTAGGGGTGTATTATAAAATCAATAATAATATGCAAACAGTTGTTCCTGTGTATTTGGACTTAATACAGGTATATTGTTATTAACAGATATATTTAACATTTATTTACTATGGAAGCCATCTCCAGGCTGTATAATTACTAAACCAGAATTCATATGCTACCACATATTGATTTACTGCCTCTTTTTACACTGCCATCATCTTTCCTGTACCCATGATGTTGAACATGGGAGGCATTTTAATGGACCAAATCTTCAGAAAAAATAAGTTTTTAGATTTCTTTTTTTTTCCAGTTCTGTACACTGTGTTGAATGTACTTTATTTGCAGTTGTTCTGGACATCAGTTTAATAATTCAGGTACTGAATTTTATTGCTTGCTAGTTGTGCCTTTCTTTTGCTGAATTAAGAAATGCCATATATACTGTGATATAAAAATAAGATACTAACTTTAAGATACATATAATCAGGCAAATATTTAAAAAATAACGTCAAGCTAACAGGGCTAAAAGTAAGCCACTCTTAATTTTTTAGCCTGAGTTTAAAAAGAAATGTGGAATGGGTTAAACTTTCTCACTAATCTGATGGGAAACTAATTAGATAAATATTTCCATTTTCAAGGTATTTTTCTGTGCATTGTAAGTTATAGGAACAAGATAATTTATTTTGTACATTGTCTTGATTGTTTATGCTGCAGGTAGATATTCCAATGAATGGAAATGCCATCAAAACTTATAGAATGGACAATGCACATGCTTCATATGTAAAGAAACCACTTTTCTAAATTATTTGGAGAGGATTGGATTTAGCAGTGTTAACTTTTAATACCCATTTATTAGTTACTCAAGGCAAGTTATAAAATCTCAAAGTATTAGTATTTAGATTCTATAATTTTTTTTCACTTTTTATTACTTTCTTGGTGAAAAATTTGGGTGTAGTATTAAGCTCTTTATTCTGTCTGTGCCTTCGTATTTTGAGGTGTAATTGTAATTGGGTTAAATTAAGTTTATTTGTAGGAAGTTTTTCATAATGAAGAGAATCAACTTTCCATATAAATGAGCATCAGGTATGGAATTACTGACTTCAGTGCAATATCTGTTTGATTATCCAGAAGTATCACTTAAGATGTTTCTATTTTGGGCAGCGTAACTATTTCAGCTCATATTTTTATAATTCTGATTGAGAATTTAAGGACATGGTAATTTTTACCAATACTGAATCTGATAATTTTTAGTAAAGCCACTAAATTTAGAACCTTTACCTACTAGTTAAAAGGAAGCCAACTTAGGAACATATTGGTACGTTGGGAAATGTGCAAAGAACTTTTTTTGAAAATGTGTTTAATGAATTGAATTTTAGAAACTATTTCCCATAACTTGGGCCTATGCTATCTTATTAATTTTTATATCTAGCCTAAAGGATACTTGGAAATACTTCATTTCTTTGTCTTTTATTATTTTCTGTCTTATAATAGTTCCATGTTAAAATGTATTTTAAAATAAAAAGCCAAATTCAGGATTGAAGGATATTTTGTTTTGTTTTGCTTTGTGTACCTTCTGTGAATTTCTCTCTGTATTATCTGGTAGAGATTTTGCAAATATCTAGTATCTTATTCTAGTTTATTCAAAATCAGAGTACAATAGAAGATAATGAAAACTTCTCAAATGTTCAAACTGACTTTGGGCTCTATAGTGATCATTCTGATGATTTAATATAAAGTTTTATAATATTTTAAAAGCTTATGCATAATTATGTTTCAGTAAAGTATGTAGGTAATAGTATTATAGGTAGTTGACTGCTTTTGCACTAATGCCAGAAATTAATCATGATTCTAGTTAATTTTATTCTAATTTTAGGAATGGTGGCAGAATCAACATATGAACACTTAACTTTGTAATTTAAAATACCCTGTATATGAATTGCAAAAACTGGAATTCATTAGAAGACCTAATATAAAGCAATGCTATTATAGTAGATTTGAATTTTTGTTTACTAGCTTTCTTTATAGTGTTTATTAAATATCTTTCAGTGACAACATCTAGTGATATGAATATAACTAAGCACATTTTCTCAAAGCATTTGATAAAGATGAATAAATACTAAAATTATTTTATTTTGAATATGCAGTTACACAAATTTTATGTCAAGGGTTTTTGTTTTTCGTTTTTTTTTTTTCTGGTCAAAGTAAGCTCACGTTAAGGAATGTTTAAGCTAGGTTTAAAAACCAAACCATTCAATCTGAACATCAATAAGGACCAGCTTTTAAATTCAACTTCATAGTTGAATTAGTTTTTCTGAAGGGAGTTTTTTGTTGTTTGTCAAGGAGACTTTGTAAAAGGAAAGAGGCAATAATTTGAGGAAGTGTAAATGCGCACAGTGAATGTCACTAAGCTTGATATCTTGTCAAATTTTGGTCACATTATTCCAGTTTCTTCTGAAGTATACATAATTAAAAAGAAAACTCATATACCTATGATTGCAATAAGCTATAATTAGCACAATAAAAGTAACTTTTAACATGTTAGAATGTTCTTCACTTTTAAGTGCATCAGACCACTACAAGTCTTAATAAAGAAAACGTGCCTTTCCTGTGAGACACAGGAATGAAAATTCAAAGAAAAATTTTTAAAAATTATTTTTTTATTTATGCACACAAGAGTTGGGGTACAGGCCAGAGACGTTGAGGGGTAAGAGGATAGAGACAGAGTGGGGAGCACTCTAGAGATAGAATGGGAGGAGAACAGGCAGATCGACAGAAACACAATGCTGAGGGGAGCAATGGGAGAGACAGGAGAGGTCTGCTGTGCCATGTGGGTCCCCTCCCTGACCAGCGATCGAACCCATGCTGCAATGGTTGTGGAAGCCACACAATGCAGCACTCAACCCTTTGCACCACCAAGGAGGCCGCCTAAAATACAAATAATTTTTAATGTAAACATATTTATGGAAATACTAAATTTTTAGCCTAAATTAACTGGCGTTTTCTAATTTGCCCTCCCCCATCCCCTATGAGCAGGATAAGATACATTTACTGACTGTTCACTCTGAAAATTCTTAATATGAGGGCTCTCTTGTCAATCCCTACGAAGACTTAGACTCTTTCATTGACCTAGAGAGTTTTAAAAGGCTGTTTTCTTTTTCCTTTCCTCATCTTTAGTCTTGGTGCATTTTCTATGGATATCTGAAAGCCTATTCTCTAGTACTGCAATCAGTAGGACCTGACAGAGTATCTAATTACTGTTCTGTAAGGTGTTTTTTTTCCCCCATTTTCTGAAAGCCAGAGGCATTTTAAAATTGCTTTATAGCCTTTATGAACAGATTGTGTCATGCCATCTCTAATATCATTGTTTCTTTTTTTATATTAGGTTTATTTCTAAGCTTATCTATCATAAAGTCCATTATCTCAGGTTTTAAAAGTTCATGTTTCACTGTTTGTAGTGTTTGTTTGATTTATTTATTTATTTTTAAAGATTTATTTATTTATGCGTACAAGCACTGGGGTACAGGCCAGAGGTGTGCTCCCACAGAGAGCGGGAGCAGAACAGGCAGATCAACGGAAGTACACTGCTGAGGGGAGCAGCGGGCACAGCAGGAGAGGTCTGCCGCGCCATGTGGGTCCCCTCCCTGGCCGGCAGCAGGGATCGAACTCGCGCTGCAGTGGCTGCGGTTTGCTTCATAGTGTGTTGCTTAACCCACTGCGCCACCAGGGAGGCTCTGTTTGTTTGATTTAATATTGATGCATACTTTAAAAATATCCATAGTTGCATGAGATTTTTCTTATGAGATGTAATATAAATTATTCCTTTTTATAATTGCCACAAAATTTATATTTTTTGTAAGCTTTATTTTTTTTAATTTACTCATACAAGAACTGAGGTGTAGGCCAGAAGTGTGGGGGGTGAGAGGTTTTATCAGAGACAGACTAGGGGGCAGAACAGGCAGATCTACTGAAATACACCACTGAAGGGAGCAGCAGGCAAGACAGGAGAGGTCTGCTGCACCATGTGGGTTAGCTCCATGGCTGGGGATCGAACTTGTGCTGCAATAGCTTGATAGCACTGATTTTAACGTGTGTGATGTCTTGTTAAACAGTTTTTTGTGAGTAAAATTTGGATGGGTTAAGAGCAGTGAATTGGGGCCTCCCTGGTGGCGCAGTGGGTTGAGCAACCCCAGCCAATGCAGTGTGAGTTCAATCCCTGACTAGGAAGGGGGACCCACATGGCGCAGCAGACCTCTCCTGCCCTGCCCGCTGCTCCCCTCAGCAGTTGTTTCAGTTCATCTGCCTGTTCTGCCTCCTGCTCTATGGTTTCTCTCACCTCCCCACACTTCTGGCCTGTACCCCAGTGCTTGCATGTGTAAATAAATAAATATTTTTTTAAAAAAGTTCACATTTCTGACATATGCCTAAATTTATCCAGATTTTCAAATCAGCATTTTGTTTTTTGTATGTAAGCTTTTCTTATTTTGAACTTGAGATACTTCACTTCAAAGACATTTTAATTGAAAGAAGAAAATCCCACTATTTATTGGTAATATATTAATCAAAAGTATAAGGCAACTGAAAAGAAATATACAACTCTTTTATGCTATTAATATTAAAGAATCTCCAACAAAGAATCTCATCCAATGGATCTCATCTGATTAAGGAATGAATAGAGATGAGGAATGCTTTTCTGAGGCCTCAAACAAATTAATAAGATGACTAATTCCCAATTTTTAATAATTAAGTTCCCATTCAAGTTATAAAAGACTGATATGTATCATTAGCATATTGGAAATTTATGTTATGAAAAGAATGCCCTCACTAGAATCAAAATTGCGTTTCTATTTTGAAAAAAATAGTAACGTGTAATCATAGAAGAGCAGGACAGTAATTGTTTTCTCTAGAAAAAGATAGTGCTGAGATTTAACCTCTTGTGCCACCAGAGAGGCCCTTATTAGTGATTCTTAAATTTATTTTTAACCCATGAAAAGTAACATCTTAGATATAAAGTTACTTGAAGGTCTGATTCTATATACAATTAGTTTTATTAGTTTATATATCTGTCATAAGTGAAAAACATACCTTGTTAAATTACATAATTTCAAAGGAAAACAATACAAAGTCAGAATACCCATTTTTTTCTGTCCTAGTCCCTTATATGGAAAAGTTTGTGTTGAGATTCCATTAGAAAGCTGTCAGAAGATGTTGCTGTAGATACTTTTATGTTTAACAAATGTATGAAGGGCTTCCCTGGTGGCACAGCTGGTTGAGAGCCACATTGTGAAGCATCTGCTGCACAGCAGCAAGAGTTCGATCCCCAGCCAGGGAGGGGACCCACATAGCAGAGCAGATCTTGCCTGCCTTGCCCACTGCTCTTCTTAGCGGTGTATTTCAGTTGATCTGCCTGTTCTGCTCCCCGCTCTTTCTCTGGTGAATCCTCTCACTTCCCGCGACTCTGGCCTATACCCCAGCTCTTGTGTGCATAAATAAATAAATATTTAAAAAAAAAAGTAAACGGGTCTTTAAAAAAAAAACAACAAATGTATGAAAAAACTTTTATAACTTCATTTGGGGAGTTTTCTTTTTTTTTTGTGTGTGTGTAACAGCTTTGGGGAGTTTTCTAACAAGTTCGACAATTCTGTTTCCAAATTCCAATGTACATAATTCTTATAGGTGATAAACTTACATCATTTTTAACAATAAAATTACAGAATCATAGAAATATTTCCAAACATGTTTTCAACTTGTACTCATTTTGGGTTGCAATTACTTTAACATTCATCGTTAAAAGGTCATGGTTACCTTGAAGGAATAAATAAAGTGTTCTTTTTTTCTGTTCCTCAAAATATCTGCCAACATTGCATTTTACAGAGAGCCACTTGTCAGCACAGGAATAGACAGGAAATTGGAAACACTTTCCCTTTTGTAAAGGAGATGTGCATATCATCTTCACTTTTGCAGCCCTTTTATGTGCTTTACTACAAAATGTCAGCGAGTTTCTCTGATGCATGGAAAAATTTTATGACCATTCTACAAGTGATTAATATTATAAGGAATTTACATTAAAAAATTTTAGTCTAGTTTTTATTAAAATAGCTACACTGATGGTAGCCTGTAGAAGTTTGTGCAGTCTGTCCTCCAATTGTCTTATTTTACCTTACTGATGAAGATTCCAGTAATTCGATGTCACATGTTTTATTAGTACTATAATTACATTTAGGAAAATTATTGTTCTGCTAAACATACCAGTTTTGTTTCTGCAGGAAAACAAAGGAACTCATTTTTATTGAAAATATAACCTCTTTAAAATATTCTTTTAGTGGTTTACAAAAAGATTTTTAACGAACACCATAAGACAACACATTAGAAACACAAACTTTAATCCAAAAATGGGAACTTCCCACATTACATAATTTGTTCTAACACTTTTTTTCAACTTTTTTTTCCACAATGCTATGCATATTCCCTGTAGTTTGTGTTTTAAAATTCTGTGAAGTATTTTAGCTATTTTAATTATGGCCAGAAAGAAATATTTACTCAGTTGTGTATGGTTTTATCTCTGCTGTTTTTGTTGTTGCTATTTTTGTTTTGCTCACTGTTAAGCCTCTCAGAATTAGAAACTCCTAGAATTCTAAAATGTATTGTTTAATTTAGTGGAATTGCATCAACTGTTGCAAGTCACATAATTTTATTTTTTTCTTTATATATTTGACATCAATTGTCCCCATGGAATTCCCATCACCATTTCACCAATGCACCATCACCTTAGTCCCTGGAAATCACATAATTTTAAATATCATATAAGATTGTTGACATTTAGCTTCATATGCTGAATGTCTGGTATTTAAATACCTTGTTAACAGTGGTGTTTTTAAATTATCATTACCTAATATCTCATTACCTATTACAGTCATAAAAGCAAAATTCATTTGCTAGAAAAATAGAAATCTGCATTTCAGACTGTCTTCATTTTTTTTGAGATTGTCTTCTTTATAGTTTCTAATTTTTCTTAATTTCTTGTTAGATCTCACTAAACTGATTTTAATCATATACTTTGGCTAAGAGACTATACTAAAAACAGGAAAAAAATTAGCTCTGCCATTTTGTTATATTGCTGTTGTTTTTACTATTGATTTTTTTCATTTTTTCAAATTTTGTCTTCTTTGTTTGATGATTTTAAAATCATATGGAGGCACAAACATGAGTTTGACACTGGCCAGGGAACTAATCCACATGGCATAGCAGACCTCCCTCTCCCACTGCTCCCCTCAGCAGTATATTTCAGTAGATCTGCCTATTTTGCTTCCCACTCTGTCTCTGGTGAATCGTCTTATTCCCCCCATATCACTGCCCTACAACCCATTTCTTGTATGCATAAATAAATAAAAATAAATCTTAAAAAAAACACAACATACTGCTTTCTTAGGCTGGTTCTTAAGAGGCAGATTCTGAGATGAGGATTCTTATACTGGTGATTTTTTTTTTTTTTGAGAAAGTGATATCAGATGATAACCTGTAAAAGAGGTAAGCTGAGCAGTATAAAGGAAGATAGTAGTCACAAACAGGTTTTTCACAGTTTATTCACAATCTGAGCCTGCAAGGAATTCTCTAGTATGGGTGGCACCATGGAGTTATACCTTAAGGATAGGAGGCAAGGCTTTTTGTACCCTCTTATCATTCAGCTTTGGCAGAGGTCACCTGAGGTGGGGGAGGAGGATGATGGTAGTGCATAACCTCCCATCATTTAAGGACAAATCTACCAAGCAGAAGGGGAGCATTCTTTTGGAATTTGTACAATGACCGGGGGAGGGTCATGGCAGGACACCAACACTCATTTTGTGGTTTTAGTTAAAACTGGATATTGAAATTAGTAAATCTTTTACTCTAATGTGGTATATTATGCCACAGTGTGCTGAAAGGGAGCAAATATGTGAAGGTGACACTTGAGGAATGCCTGTTCTCTTGTTTCTGGACACCTGCCACCTGAGGCGACCTCCAGATTGTGTAAAGAAGCAAGCACATTTCACAAATTAAATATTAGTAGATATTAATTTTCTGACTTTAGATAAAGGAGAAATTTATGTAGAAGTTCTAAAATTTGCTTCTTGACCCTCAGTGAGTTGTCTTGCAAGCTCCATTTTGGAAATCATTGCTCCAATTACTAATGCTTAGGAGACACAGACCTGTAAGACATGTGAGGTCTACGGGGATGACACCTGAGAGGAGAAAGCAAGTAGTGTACAGAAATTAACGATGTAAGAAAATAAATTTAATTTTTAAAAAAACACATGAGATAGAAAAAAAATGGCCTTTAACATCCTTTGAGGTCAGCTTTCAGTGTCTTTTTCCTTATTTGAACACCCTGTCCTTATTTGCCCAGTGTCTTCATACCATGTAACTTCACGCTGGCCAGAATCCCCTATTTTCAGCACTGCCTTCCCATAAAACAAGTTTGTACAAATCAAACTAGTGATTCAATAAGGAAGTGTGTAAGAAACAGCTCATTGAAATGAAAAAAACACAATAACAGAAATGTAACTCAAAACTGTAATGCAATAAGACTTTTTCATTTATCAAATGACAGATGAAATTACATAATATATGTGCTTTCATTCATTATGAATTTCATAGAGTTGAAGAAATAGTTCATAAAGGGCAAGTTTGTCAGTAGTTACCAAAATGTAAAATTCACATTACTTTGACCCAACAATTCTGTTTCTAATGACTTACGAAAAAGATATAACTGTATATGTATATGAAGACACGCAACAATTGTATACGTGTATGAAGATGCATGAACAACACTGTGACAGCATTGTCAAAACAGAAAATCAAACCATATGGTCTAGCCACAATAAGAAGCATTATAAAAAGAATGTTTTATACGTATTATGGTCAAATCTTTTCAGGTACAGAGGTAATTGACTCATACGCTGTATGGTGATAGGAAGAGGCATAGACTGTGCAGGAAAGACAAAATCTGGTAATGCTGGTTTACTTCCTGAGTGAGGATCTGGGTGGATGAGGCACAGTAGTAGGGAAATTATCTTTTCATGTTTATTTTTTGAGCTTACATTGTTTACATTATATGCTTACATTGCCAGTAGTTTCTAAGGGTAGAGTGTTATTTTAAAAAATAATTACAGTATTCCATTCCCAATCTATTAACTCACTGCTGTTGGGAATGGGGGTAGTTATCAAACAAACAGACCCTACCTGGAGGGTTAACTAACTTATCACTGTCTAGGAGAGATCCCTAAGGCATATTCAAGGCATCTAAAATTCCTTTTCTTTCTCTGTATGTATGAAGCCAGACTTTCTTAAAATACTTAAAACAACATAGCCCAGGGACCTCCATAGTACAGGGGTTAAGTCTCAGTGCTATCAAGCTATTCCCAGCCATCCTGAGTTCAAAACATGGCCAGAGAGCTACCCCACATGGCGCAGTAGACCTCTCCTGTCTCACCTGTTTCTTGCCCCAGCAGTGTATTTCAGTAGATCCACCTGTTCTGCTCCTCAGTGTCTCTGGTAAATCCTCTCATCCCCTGCCCTTCTCCTCTGGCCTATACCCCAGTTCTTGTATGCATAAATAAAATAAATCTTAAAAAAATAAAACAACCAACATACCACAAAAGATTAAATTGCAGAGGCAACATGAGAATCCAGATGTCTTCCACATACACACGTCAGGAAGATATTTATATATGTATAAAACATAAGTATATAAAACAAAACACTACTTTTGAAAAAATTTTTTCATAAAACATACTGAAATGTATTACATTTGTTACTTAAAAATGGGTCAATATTTTTATCTTAATTTGTAGTGTAGAAATATCAATAGACATAACACATGGGGCTCTCAATTGTTAAAAACGCAGAGGGATCCTGAGACCAACAATTTTAATACCCGCTTGTCTAGAATGCTCTCATCTTCATTTATCTTTCTTTTTCACCTGTGCATGGAGACTTACATACCTTTATTATTCCATCTACTTGAAGAGAGAGTATTGTGGTCATTGCAGTACTCAGCAGCATTTGACATGTAATAAAGGTTCAGTAGTGTTTTTTTCAATAAGTATTTGCTGAATCTAAAAAAAGTCGGGGGTCTCCCTTGTGGCACAGTGGGTTAGGCAATGCACTATGAAGCAGACCATAGTCACTGCAGCAAGAGTTCGATTCCTGCCACCAGGCAGGAAGGTGACCCACATGGTGCAGCAGACCTCTCCTGCCCTGCCCACTGCTCCCCTCAGCAGTGTGTTTCAGTTAGTCTGCCTGTTCTGTTGGATCCCCTCACCCCCTACACCTCTGGTCTGTACCCCAGTGCTTGTATGCATAAATAAATAAATCTTTAAAAAATAAAGTAAATGTTGGTCTTCCAGTTTTTTTCCAGATCTGTTTTCCTTTTCAAATTTATCTTTGCTTGATTCTGGTGCTCTTTATGCTGTTGACTCATCTTTATTTTTCCTTTCCTTACTTAAATTTTTCAGATGCATGGTCTTCACATAACCCCATGCCAAGTGTGATGACACATCAGGTAGAGAATACTGGAAGGAGATAGGCCAGGAATTCAGTCACAGGTCCTGCTAACTTACATACTAACATACTAACCTTCCTCAAGCAGTGGTGTTGTCGTATTAATCTTTCTCAATTGCTCAAAGTCTCTGTTTAACATCTCAGGTGTAAATACCTCTGCCTGTGTCCATGCTCAAGACTTTAATCCACCTACTAACCTGTCTTCCATTAGCACAGCATACACCCTTTGGGCAGACAGGCTGTTTACCTCCCTCACTCCTACACACTCTTTCCCAATGATTTCCCAATGACAGTTTTTGCACTAGTCACATCTACCCCGACTAGATGTTATCCATTCTTTTAGCTCCCATTCAGTTCCTGTAGTTGTCATTCAATCTTATACTATCTTTTGTTTCTTACCTTATATTTACAGCAAATATGTACGTAGGAGGTGCCAAGCTCTGGGCTGGACATTAATTGATGAGAAAAAATCAAAAGGACAAATCACTGTCTCTCTCCTCCCCAGGGCAGGGGGAGACAGACATAATAAATATTATGTTTTAAGAATTTAAAACATATACCCTGACATAATCCTCAACTGGACACAAAGTAGGCATGTAGCCTGCCCCCTCACATATCTGGGATATTCCAGAATCTTCTCAGTTCCAGAGCTGGAGTATTATGTGATGATTCTTCCAGACTAAAATAGAATCAGAGCATATTCGGGAAAGTGATTGGAGAACAAAGAAGAAAAAGCCTTTGTTTCTGGGAAGAGAAGAGAGCAGGACTGGTAAGAGAAAATTTCCAGTTGTCCTTCTGTATGACTACAAAACCTCCCAACACACAAACAAGCATCATCAAAAACTTGCACATAATTGAGAGATAAGTTTGGGTGACGTGCTGCTTTCTTTTAGCTATCCTTGATGATATAGTCATTGTCTATACTTTTATTTACATGTCCAATTCACTGAGGTGTATTTTTTTTCCTGCATCTGTTCCTGCCATTGAATGATTAGGTTGGAGAAACTGTTTTACTCATCTTTACCCATTGGCTCACAGTAGGTGCCCAGTACATATTCTTTAAAGGTGAGAATGATCGGCAAGTGAATGTGTGAGGCTGAGGAAACAGGACTGATGGATGAGATCAGAAGAGAGAGTAAAGCCTGATTTTAAGAGAACAAGCTACAAAGATTTAAGGTTTATTATCAAGGCAAAGGGGAACAGGGAAGTAGGAAAGTTTTTTGTTAATGCTACTTACTTTTTTTTAAAGTGATAAAAATTTATAGTTTGAAAACGATATGTTCTTGATACTTACAAAAGGCTTACAATTTAAAAAAGAAACAGTAGTTTCCTGCAGTACCCCCAGTACTGCTCACTCATCAGTCAACCTAAACTCTTTGGTTTACAGCCATATAGCTAAACAGTGTTCTTACACCCTACTATTTTATTTATTAATTTTAGATGTTGACTTCTCACCATACTGGAAGAGTACTTCATTCTGCTAGAGCACTTCATTATTGTAAATGCTTTTTAGATCATCTCTGTAAGCCTATAACACTAATATTTCAAAATTATGTACCTTAGTGTGTGTTCCCATTAGCTGTTTTTGGGATTCAGTGGAAAATCATGTCCTGATCTAGGATAACTGCCTCTCCTCTTCTCTTTCTGGACCTCGTATTAATTGCACCTCCTGAATTGATTATTTACATTTTTTCTCCTATTTTCATTTATTTACTTTTAATCTTAATTTCTGTGAGTTTTTTTCCATTTCTAAGAGTTTTCCTTGTTAACTGATAACTACAAATACATATATAATTGGCATGTATCAGTTAATAAGAAAATTTGTTATATGTATTATATATGTTATACAAAACATACATATCTGCTAATATTTTTTGGATGCAAACTCTTATCTTTGTGAATATAATAATAAAATTTTTCCTACATTGATTCTCTTTTTTTTTCCCAAAGAGTTTTTATTTACTTAAGCATACAAGAGTTGGGGTACAGGCCAGAGGTGTGGGGGGTAAGAGGATTCACCAGAGACAGGGTAGGGAACAGAACAGGCAGATCTACCAAAATACACTGCTGAGGGAGCAGTGGGCAAGACAGGAGAGGTCTGCAGCGCCATGTGGGTCCCTTCCCTGGCGGTGGATCAATGAGTCTCTCAACCCCTGTGTCACAAGAAACATTGTGGAGAAAACATTGGAAAACATCTGGAGAAAACATTAATTCTGTTTTCTCCAGTTCTTTGTTTTATGTTAAACATTTCCCTCCAATGTCTGGAATTATTGACCTTCACTTCATTCTATAGGTGACAATTGATCTGTGGGATGGGACAGAGGAACTGTAACTCTAACAACAGACTTTTGGTTCAATATCAATGCCTCCTTACAGATTAGGTGTAAGGACTGAGCCTTTGAGGGGTTCTTTGGAGCTAATTAATTTGGTTCTAATTAACATTTCTGATTTTTTTTAACTTAAATTGTTATTTCCCCCCACCCTACCCAATCAATTTTCATCTTCCATCCAAGTCAATATTCTAGAAAACCATTAACATCTCTCCTTTCTTCTTTCTTGTTTG
This sequence comes from Galemys pyrenaicus, assembly GCA_019455555.1. Taxonomy (NCBI): domain Eukaryota; kingdom Metazoa; phylum Chordata; class Mammalia; order Eulipotyphla; family Talpidae; genus Galemys; species Galemys pyrenaicus. The sequence goes on from JAGFMF010011823.1 coordinate 4,983,423, forward strand.
TTTGGTCCTTCTGGGCTGTTAATTTTTTTCATTATTATTCTTTTATAATCATTTAAAAAATGGGAGAAGAACCTCTTTTTTGAATTTTTTATTAGTATTTTAATTTTTACTTTTTCTTACAATGTTTGCTTTCTTTCCTAGGTGTAGTCTCCATAGAATTTTTACCCCCAATTCACCCATGCAACACCATAATAGTCCCTTGTGTTCTACCTGTCCCTGCCTTGATCCCAAGAAGAGAGAACCTTTTGAAACTAAAATTCCATTGAAGGTTCAGATAAAAGATAAAAGTTTTGTTCTGTCTTTTGAAAAGGTAGGTGTGGTATAACAAAATATTTGCAGAAGTGTAAACCATACTCTTTCAACATATGCAATGTGCTAGACCAACTTTACAAAATATTACAATGAAAACAAAAAGTTAAAATTCTGATAACCTTATAGAGGACTGGAGGAGGGAGAAATGGAAGCAGTCAAAGTTGGTTTTAAGTTATTGCTAAGACCAAGCAAATCATAATGAGGGTCTAAGTTAAGGTATTAGCAGTGGGGAAAGCAAGGGTGAATTAAAATGCTTTTAAAAAACTTCTGGGGGGCCTCCCTGGTGGCGCAGTGGGTTAAGCAACGCACTGTGAAGCGGACCACAGCCACTGCAGCACAAGTTCGATCCCTGCCGCCGGCCAGGGAGGGGACCCATGTGGCGCGGCAGACCTCTCCTTCTGTGCCCGCTGCTCCCCTCAGCAGTGTACTTCAGTTGATCTGCCTGTTCTCTGCTCCCCACTCTGTCTCTGGTGACTCCTCTCACCCGCCCCCCACCTCTGGCCTGTACCCCAGCTCTTATATGCATAAATAAATAAATCTTAAAAAAAAAATAAAAAACTTCTGGGTATGATTAATGTTAACTAAATGAAGAAGATTAATTGAGTATCAAAGGTTATGTTAAGATTTTTGCTTTGGTTGGTGGGATAGTGAAGCCATTGAGAGAGGGACACAGAAAGTGGAGACTTTTTTGTGGAAATTTGGGAAGCTCTACATTTAGGAAGAGGCAAAGTAGCTGAAGAAGGACTGGTATAAAAGAGAACCAAAGGACAGTGGTTTTCAGAAGATGGGGAGAGGAGGGTCATCATTTTCAAACGTAGATGGCTATGCCAAGCAAAATTGGAGAAAGTCCTTGGTTTTGACAATTAAGTTGATTTTGTGACCTTTGAGAACTAATGTTATATTCTAGCAAGTTGAAAAGTGAAGGGGAGATTATGAGATAGAGGTGGTATATAAGGTTTTATAGAAAATGGAAGAATCATTGGATAATCAGTGTCACAGGAAAGTTTTTTGTAGAATAGAAGAGACTCATGTATATATAGGAAGAAGGAAAAGGTAAAACTGTGGAAGAGTCTGAATATAAAGTGAGGCTACCATTGATGATTTAAGGCCTCAGAAGTCTTTGGATTGAGTGCATGAGCAGAGATCAACCTCAGGAAGCAGAACACTGCTAGGTTCGTACTCTCTCCTTCCAGCAATCTGTTACCCCTTAAAACACATACTAAACACCCAGACACAGGCTTTTGTGTTGACTGGAATCTATACCAGTTCAATTTATTGGAAATAACTACTCACTTTAACGTATTTCCAAATTACAAATTACAGTTCATAATGAGGATTCATGGGAAGAGCTTAAGTTGACGTTGGCACTTCTAGTTCTTATCTCCACTGATATATCTCCATCAGTGAAGTGTAAACAAATGCCTTCCATGCTCTCTAGTTGCCCAACATATCGGTTGTATCAAATATCCTGTGTATACACGCCCTCCTCCCAAAGATACTGTACTTCTCAGGAAAGACAAAAAATTATTCTATCACTCTCTCCTTTCTTCTTTGCCTGCTTTTTTTCCTTAATAAAACTAGGGGTGATTTTTAGTTAATACAATTTTACATGGCTACAACAATTGCTATAATACTGAAACATTTAAGTCTATGTTATTATATGTTATTAATAGTCCTAGATCTTGAGTACATCCACTAATCTTTTTTTTTTTTAAGATATTTTTTTTATGCATACAAGCACTAGGGTACAGGCCAGAGGTGTGTGTAGGAGGGGAGTAAGAGGATCCACCAGAGACAGAGTGGGGAACAGAACAGGCAGATAGACTGAAGTACACTGTTGAAGTTGAAGGGAGCAGGGGGCCAGGCAGGAGAGTCTGCTGCATCATGTGGGTCCCCTCCCTGGCCGGTGGCAGGGATCGAACTCGTGTTGCAGTAGCTGTGGTTTGCTTCATAGTGCATTGCTTAACCCACTGCACTACCAGGGAGGCCCACATTCACTAATCTTGCTATCCCACTATCTCCCAGATCATTTCATGATCCAGCAACTAAAGGCCTAATACCAGTAATAGTAAGGATAAGATTGCCCCATGGTATGATTGGGGGACCATGGGGGGACAGGGAGGGCAGTGAGTGAGAACACAGTCAGAAACTGACGCTCATATACTAACACCTTATCTAGACGTTCAATGTGAAGGAAGGTGAAGTGAACAGAAAAGGGCAACAAGGCAGAGGAGGAAGGGAGCAAATATCGGGGGGCACAAGAGTATGTGATAGCAAACTGGTCATACTTATATTAAATATTTTAAATACTCCAGCTTTCATAGTACTTATCCTTAACTGAAATTAATAAATTATTTACTTTTTTTTTCCATTTTTTTTATTAAAATATTTTAAAATTTACATATACTTGCCATTAATTGTAATCCCCATGTATTCCCCATCACCATCTCACCAG
>JAGFMF010011823.1:4986531-5054096 GCA_019455555.1 Galemys pyrenaicus
TCATCTGTTTTTGGGCATTTGGGTTGTTTCCAGGTCTTCCCTATTGTAAAGAGTGCTGCTATAAACATAGGGGTGCAGGTATTCTTTTGAATCAGTGTAATTATTTACTTTTTAATATTACATTTTCTGCCAAAGAGACAATAAGCATGAAGGTTGGGGCTTTGTTTTGACATATCTCCAGGACCTAAAAAATGACTGGATACATAATAGGTGATCAATAACATTTTTTGCATGAATGAATAAATTCATATTAAGGAGAAATATTTTCTAAATAAAACGTATGTAAGTTCCTGGCCATAATCAATGTAGTACTGTAGCAGCAGGAAGGGGTGGAACTCTGGGCAGGTTTAGGATGGTTCTGGGCAGACGGGTCAGGGAAGGAGAGTCTTGGAGCCCTCGATGGCTTTTCATGCTTTTTAGTAGTAGAGGTGGCCAGGTACATGGCAGGCATGGGTGCCGGGGGGCTGGAGGCCTGCCAGCCTCCCAGCCCCTGGTGCATCTCACCCTCTCGGCTACTTTCAACTGCTGCTGCTCATTGGTGCTCTCGCTGTTGGTCGGTCCTGTTGGTCCTGTTGGTCGGTCCTTTTGGTCCTGGTGTCCTCATGATGCCGCCCATTTAAGCCTGTGTCCAACTCAGGTGTGCTCACTTGTGCATGCCCACCTAGGCATGCATGCAGCACTGCAGGTGTCCATTATCACAGTGGTGGGAGGGTGGAAAGACCTGATTTCTCTAACCCAACAGTCCACCCTCTCAGGTTTTTCCACCATACAAATTAAACAAGTTTTTTCTGGGCAAATGTGAACATTGCAGCCATGACAAAAGTAAATACAACACAATACAAATGAACACAAATATGCCTAGGCAGGGCACCAACCTAGGGGCAAAAGACAAGATTATTGGCACCAGCAGATGATCCACCATATCTGCTGCCAAAGGCACTGATTATGCGAGGCAGGAACCACTCACGGCATCTGCCGTCTCATGCCAGGAGCTGTCAGGCTTCCTGGCCTTCTCTGGCTGTGGTCTCAGCCACAAGCCACATGCTGCACCCACCCCTAGGATGCTCTCACTATTGGGATCGGCAATTCTATACTCTTTGGGGGTAATCACCCAATCCCCAGGGTACTCTCTGCTGTCACTCCAACACTTGGCTTTTCATAGCCACATGTGACACGCAGCCCCTGTACTCAGGCCAACCCTGTGCACATGCACATGGGTCGGGGATCTGTGGATACAAGCTCCACATGCAGCCTCTCTTCTTCAGCTTCTTCAGGTTCCCTTCTTTAGCTGTGGGCTCCACCACAAGCCACGTTCCCTTCCTGTCTCTCAAGGACAGTTCCTCAGCTCTTCACCCCCATTCTGTACCAAAGAGGGCATCACCCACAGGTGATTTTAAGAAACTCACTGGCCTTCTTTAACAAACAGGCTGCTTACCAGCCACTCTGGGTTTCCCCAGCTTTTGCCTTCTCTAGGCTTTTTCAGGCTGCTTTTGACCACCATGGCCCATGGGCCATGCCTCTATTACCATCTCCTGGGGTGTACAAGAAATCATCCACCCCCAGGGTCCCATAAACAAAACATTAGCTTTCCAAATTTTCCCAGCCTTCTGGCGGGATTGTCAGTCCAAGTTCGTTAGTCCTTTCCTTGCGTCAGCAGTGGGCGAGCTCTGAATCATGGTCCTCTTTCAGTCTGCTGCCTCAGGGCTCGTACGCTGGTCCTCGCAGGCATCTCCTCCTCCATTAGAGGTCTTGTCCTGCAGCTCCTGGACCTTCAGCAACCTCCTGTGCTGCCATTTCTCCACCAGCATTACATGTTCATGGCCTGCCACCTCTTAGTCCCTCCTGCAGTCTTCTTAGGGCTCTGCACCCGTCTGCATGGAACCATCCTGCCAACTACGCCATTGTAGCAGCAGGAAGGGGTGGAACTCTGGGCAGGTTTGGGACAGTTCTGGGCAGACGTGTCAGGGAAGGAGAGTCTTAGTGGAAGGAGAGCCCTCGGTGGCTTTTCATGCTTTTTATTAGTAGAGAGTGGCAGGCCTCCCAACCCCCGGCACATCTCACCCTTTTGGCTGCTGTGCTGCTGCTCATTTGCTCTTGCTTGCGTTGGTCAGCACAGTTGGTCCTGTCATCCTCATGACGACGCCCATTTAAGCCCGTGTCAAACTCAGGTGCGCCCACGTGCGCATGCCCACCCTGGAACGCTCGCAGCACCGCAGGTGTCCATCATCACAGTGGTGGGAGGGTGGAAAGACCTGATTTCTCTAACCCTACAAGTATTTTATATATTTTTTTGTGGAGTGGTTTCCATTCCTCATTTATATACTCCAGTTTCCCAATCATGCTCACATGCCTACTTGTGCAATGAAATGACCATAATGATGAACTTTTCTTGTTACAGTTATCTACCACTGGGGCAACCAGCTGTCTACCCAAAGACACAGCTAATGTTTGAAATTCTTGTTTTCCCTTTTCTTAGCCAATCAAGTAGATAGTCAAGGCATCTAGGTACTTGTTTTTCTCCTGCTCTGAACATTCATCTGCAGTTGGGGACAAAGGATATAATTTATCCCTTTAATATATGGTATTTATGAATATGATTTGATATTTGAGAAAAATAGTTGTTTCTTTTCATCCCCATGCTATTCTAGTAGTAGTAAAAAACATTATTTTTAAGAATGCTTGCTTTTTAATGTGGAAGATTTATGCAAAAAATTATTATATGTTACATGTTTAAGTGGAAAATGATTATCAAAGTAGTAAATTTTGTAGTGCAAACAACACTATCATGTATTGATTTTCAATATTTGAATTTAAGGGTGAAAATGCTAATTAATCAGATTAATATAATCACACAGAGACTGTAATCGACCTAGTGTTTTTTTAATCTTCTAAACTTTTATTTCATCAGCCTGAGTACAATCATCTATAATCACTAGTAATCTTATCTGATTACAAACTTATTTAAACTGCCAACTCTCACTGGGACTCTGTATTTTATCTTGATCATGACAGCTTTTTGAAATGAGAGAATACATGGCTTTGTTACTGGCAATCATCAAATCTTTCTTTATAACACTTGGTACAAATTTAGATATGATGTTATCTAGAAAGGAAGTTTCTTTAATATAGTGTTAGGAAATTAAATTGAGCTTCCTTTTTTTTTTAAAGATTTATTTATGCATACAAGCACTGGGGTACAGTCCAGAGGTGTGGGGGTGGTGAGAGAATCCACCAGACAGCAGGACGCAGAAAGGCAGATTGACAGAAACACACTGCTGAGGGCAGCAGCGGGCACAGCAGGAGAGGTCTGCCGCGCCATGTGGGTCCCCTCCCTGGCCGGCAGCAGGGATCGAACTTGTGCTGCAGTGGCTGCGTTTGCCTCATAGTGCGTTGCTTAACCCACTGCGCCACCAGGGCGGGCCCATAAATTGAGCTTCCTAAGAAATATTTTTCTAGGACAGGTAGTTGATGAGAGAGAATAAATACCTAAATCCATAAAGATGCAGACAGTAAGTAGGGATACTCTTTTTATTATTCATGGGGGCTAGAAGTTCCAGAAATCCCACAAGAAATAGAAGATTTTCATATTTGTTTTACAACCCAGATTAATTGTTTGTGTTAAATTATCACATATGTCAAATGAAGAGAAGGAAAATCCTAAGGGAATCAAGATTCTCAAATATTCTTTATTTCACATCATTTCCATATCAGTTTTTTGTGTAATATTGGACTGTACTTCAGTAAACTTAATTTACTTCATTTTCAACTTCCTTAATTTGAACACTACCTTTTTTTTCTTTTTCAAGGTCAGTTTCAACCACAAAAGAGCTCAGTAAACATCCTTATTTGGCCATTCTTCCTATGATCTCTTTGATCAAGGAGTATAAACAGACTAAAGGTTGGAATTTTAACTAGTAATTCCATCTTAGTTTTGTGTACACAATAGTACTTATTAAAACATTTGCTTGTTGTGACTATGCTTGAGAAAGAAATCCTTGTTATCATTTAGAGTTACACAGTGTAATATTTATGAATGAAATGACATCTGGAATTGCTTATTAATCTGATAGTAGGGGTACTGGGAATGTGGGTGTAAGTAAAAGTATTAATAAGTTTAACCAACATTTGAATTGGGACGTTAAATACATAAAGATTTATCATATGTATTTTCTACTTTTGCATGATGTATTTTTTCATACTGAGAATTTTCTAAAGCTACCTATAAGTAGAATTAAGTTACAATGGTTGAAAGGTGAGACAAGAAAAAAAGGTGTAAATGTGTAATTTCATTCACAGCTATATCTATTTAGAGCAAATCTTGTGGCATATCCTTAAATCAACCCCATATGATCAAATTGGCACTTTTATATTTTATTTATGGAGGAAATTTATTCTTGTTAAGATCCTTAGCTGCTCCTTTTGATCCTAACCAGGCTTCTCTGTTTAAAATAAGTTATGGTGCTAATTCTTTAATAGGAGAATTAGATACTAGTTTCTTAAATACTCTGACCTTTTTCTTTTCTACTCCTAACTTCAATTTAGGGTAGCTTTACTACTTGATCATTCTTCAAAATGTCAGGAAGGAGAACATACAATTTAGTCAATTCACTTTTGATCAGTTCTGGGAAGGGTTTTCTACAGGTAGGTAGTACTTTTGATTAACATACCTATCAGTTTCAGCACCAGTCTTGCACCTTCCCCAACTTTAAACTTTAGTTTAAATTCTAAACTAATAGTTCATTAATACTACTAAGTAGCAAAATTCATCTTAAACCGAAGGAGTTAAAATACCACTACTATCTTGGAAAAAAGTTTGGCATGTGGACTAGATAAACCAACTAACACCTGTCACAGGATGTTCTCACCACTACCCCACCCTCTGGTTTCAAGGACAGGCATGGTGACTTTTTTTTAAGCTCTAGAGGCAATAGCCTGCCAGGAAGCAATCTTTCTAAAGTAGAGGCATGTACCTAAGCACAGGCCTAATATGTATTGGGAAATCTTCAACTCTGAGATTCAAGAGTTGGGCAATGGAATATGGTATGTAAAACTGGTGCCAGAGACTCAAGTGTAGACTGTTAGGCCAATTCTCAAGGACTAGCCAACCTAAATAGGGATGGAGTTAGACAGGCTGGGATGGTGGTGAAGACAGGGCTCTCCCCTCTTAGATCTATTTTATCAGAAAGGGGGAAATGAGATTGGTTTTTACATCGGGTGTGCTATTACCAACCCAAACCCATAAATACAAGACAATATCAAACATGGTTCTTTGGAATGACTTCCAAGCCTGAAACACTATTCTTGAATGATCTGAAGTCCTTCATCTATGTGTATCTAGCAGGGTATATTTATGAGTGATTAACATTCATCAGCAGCAGACTTCATTTTTTAATAAAGGAGACTTCCTAAATAGTCTGGGTGACCTTAAGAGCAGAACTGAATTTTCTCAGAAGAAATCAAGTCTTAGAGTTCCAGCCTCTTTCCTGACCATCTGCTCTACAGATTTTGGAACTGCCTGTATTGAATCCCCACAATTGTGTTAGTTCTTTGCAAAAAATTCTTTAATATATATTTGTTACTGGTTCTGTTTCCCTGTTTGAGTCCTGATACAATGATTGAGGATGTAATTTGCAAGTAGTATTATGCACAATTTAGACTTCCTATTTTAGTAACAAGTAGGTATTTTTAGGTGTGAGTGAGAGTGTGTTTGGGTTATATAGATAAACTCTTTTTGACTGACCTTGGGTTCCCATGTCCTTCCCTAGAGTTTTACTAAGTCAGTTTAACCTGACTCTTCCCTCCCTCAATATCTGATCAGATTCCTCATCCTTCACTATGCCCCATGTGGTGTCCAATTACTACTCTGCTATCACTAAGGATCCTGTTGTGCTGATCTAATAGGATCCCCTTTACCACTCATGTTTCCTCTGAGTAATTTTCCATTCTCTGACATCTACACTATGCTCCTCTCCTATAAACTCTTACTTTTCCTGTTGTATTTAGTGTTGAGCCCAATCTCTTTCTCCTATGACAAAACCCCATTATAGCAGGCCCCCTTGCCTTTCTGTCTTTAACAAGTGCCAGCAATAACTTTTTCTTTAATATCTCCCCACCTTTGTTGAATGAAATACTTCTTAATAAAATTGATTCACTTCATTAAAAAATTTTGTATTATCAATATTACTAATAAAACACACAGATTTTAAAAATGTATACTGTTATGTCATGTATAATTTTTTTCAAAAATAGAAATGGAAAGACAAGTGTTGACGTTAAAAAGTAAGTACAAAAATGGTTGTGAAATTCTCTTGCATCTCAAGAGTCATGTTGCATTTATCTCACTTTGAAGTCATTCCTTAAACTATTTCCCAACAGACTGCATACAAAGATTCCAGGCTCACATCTTAAAAGGAGTTAATGGTGCCTCTTTCATTTCTATTTTTAAATTCCCAAGAAATAATTAAGTTCTTTCTCTTTAAAAGGAACACTTTGGGAGCTTCCAAAAGACTGCTGAGTGAGTATTTAGAACCGTTAATACAAAACAGTCAAAATTTGCTCATGATTCAGTTGGTTATCCCTCTGCTGAACAAAGATAACCCCAGCAGCAGTCTTAATACTGACAGTTTTAAAGGCTTTCATTCTTAGCGATATAGATATCATTTCTATACCAAGTGAACCTATGAACTAAAATAGGAGGAAAAAGGAAAATGACATTAAGATGTTAATGGAAAGCATTAAAACTGTTAATTTTGCATTTTTAAATTTTGCCTCAGGGTCATCTTCATTTCTACATATTTCACTTACTACACCATATAAAACATTAAAAGCAAAACTATAATAACGACATTTACCTTGGCTCTTTAATCAGACTAAAAAATTTTACATCCATGTTTTCATTTACAAATAACCTGAAACCTCTCATCAGTTACAAATAAAAAATAAAAAATTACATGAATAACTATTATAAATAAAAATGCAGTAATTTCACCGACCAGCCTTCAGGTCTTTTTTGGCTTTATTTTATCCTGTAATATATTTTTAATCTAGAAACGTATAAATATTATACATCACAAATCATGTTATTTTCCTACACAAATAAAGTCTGTAGTATATTTTAAATAGGAAAAAGTATGCGAAAGAGAAATCCACGCAGAAAGTTTTTGTTTGTAACCTATTTAAAAGCAGATAAAAATCTAATGTTTACTTCTGCTAAACACAGTAAAGGTAGGAAAACCGTCTTAAGACATGTTACCATAAATGCTGATATTCTTCATACTACAATTTTGAATAATGCACAGTATTTGCTACTCCTGAAATAGGTCACACGATATTTTAACCGTAGTTCTGCTTCATGTCATAGCAAAACTTTAGGTAAGCAGCTGCTTACCTGTGCCAGGAGAGTATGTATAAATGCTAAATTTAGGGTATTTTTCAAATATTCCCAAATAGGCATTAATAGGAAAATCAAAGAATGCTTTAATAGAAAATTTTACAAAGAATTTTATAATCTACTTAAAACGGCAACCTAGAACACCTAGTAGAGTGACAAGCACAGTAAAAAAAAAAAGTGTGAAATACTAATATTTATCTTTCACAAACATTCATGAAGTCTTTCTAGTTAATTCGTAAGTCTCCTTTGGCTTTAATGGTGCTGATGAGTGAAAGGCACTCAGAAAAACCACAATGAACGTCAGTGGGCGTTAACAGAACGGCAGTAACAACCACCACTTTCAAGGCGCTAGGTCGAGCGCCGCAGGGACTACAAATCCCAGAGTTCCATGGGCGAAGGCGTAGTCGCCTTCAAATGGGTAACTTGAAACCAATGCCAGTCACGCTAAAAAAAGCGTGAAAATCTAGTTCCTGCGCGTTCTCACATTGAAGCATTGAATAGGTGCGGGTATTTCAGGGCTCGAGTCAACTACTATGAATTTCTCACATGCAGCATAAGCTGGAAGAGGTGGAACCCGCGTTATTCTTGCCCTTTATTGGCCACGCAGTCAGCAGGTTCAAAACTAATCAACAAGGCGATCGTCGAAACTTCCGCTAACCTAATATAAAGGGGAGGTGGAGCGCGGCGCTAAGCGTTAACTAGGTTTACGCAGGCGCAGACATCTGCTTTTTCTCCAATCAGAACGGGAGCTAGCACTTGTCACTCTTCGCCCCGCCTCTTTCGCTCTCCGGATCTCTCGCCCGCCTTTCTGCTACTGACCAATCCTCTGCATCTTCCTTTGCGCGTTTACCCAATCAGAGAGGTGAAGGGTGTAGTTCCGGTCGTCTGCACTGCGCCTTGCCTTCGCTCTCCTCTCCCGCACTGATTGGAGACTTGTCTCTGAGGTACTTGGCGCCGGGCCGGGCTGGGCTGCTCCAGGGTCTAAGCAACTTTCTTGACGGGCCGCAACAACACCGCCCGGTTGAGTCCAGAAAGCCTGAGACCCTGAGCCTGAAGCACGAGGAGCGGAAAGGGAAACGGGGCGGGTCCGGGAAGGAGCCCCACGTGTTGGGGACTCTGGTGCCGGGGTCGCAGCCCCCGGCCAACCTCCTGCGGCCGGTCCGCGAGGCGGATCCAGCACTTACCTGGGTCGTGGTTCGGTGAAGGTGACGCGCCCTTGCTTGGACGTTCAAGGGCTGGTAGCCAGGACATGTTTTCCCTCTTGCTTTTTCCTTTACTGCACATGCTTTTCTACCCGCTCCGTGGCTTGGTTATTTCGAGGTCAGGAAGCAAAATTTCATTGGGAAGAGACGTCTTGTAAGGTGTAGTGGGAACTACGAGCTGGCCACTGTTAAGCCCGGACATGTATTACTCCATTTAATTCACTCAGGGATGTAAAGATAACGGGTCGTTACAGTTTTCATGCAAAGAAACGCTCCTACAAGTTTCGTTATTCGTCCGCTGTTCTCTTCTGCTTGTCTGACAGCTTAAAAATTGAGTGTGCCCTTCGGTTGTCATTCTCGTAAAATTAAAATATGGTGGTATAAAATGTTGCACCTGTTTTCTTTCTCAACCTGAAGTTATTTTAGAAGTTGATACGACATACTACACGTAAATTGATTGGTGGTTGTTACGGAGGTGAAATGACCTAAGACAATGACATCAGAATAAGCCTTGTGCTAGTATTGGGATCTCTAGCCCTCTCAGCCGCAATGTGTAAGGAAATCGATACCGGGCTTGTCTGCTTCTTAGAGTAGTGAGGATCAGACGAAATAATGGATATAAGATATAAACTACTTATGATAATTGCATATGACTGTACTTTTCAAATTCTTTTCCTCTGGATGCTAGACTAGCATTTGAACCTACTGCACAAACTAATAGTGGTAACTTGTGACTTAGTGCAACTTCAAGTGTGAAATACCGACTAAGCCTCTGCGACCTACTGACCTGCTTAGCTAGTGTTCGCGACAGTGCTCTGTGAATGTAGAAGTGTTACTTGTGTGGGTGGTATGCTATACCTTCGACTACTGTCGATAACAGAAGACAGACCGTAGATCACACCACACGTTTTTCTGAGGGTTTTTGTTTTTTTTTTTTTGGTCACCTTGTAATGTTATTCATGCAGCTTTTTAGTGTCTATTTTTAGCCTAAAATCATGAATACTTTTTCTGAAGCTCCTGTTATTCGTTACAGAATCTTGATTGGACTAAAGAAAATACTTTTCTGCCTTTTCCCTGTGATGCTTTAGAGAAATACTTTTTTTTTTTAGTGGTTGCTACATATTTAAGATACTCTCATTTACTTGATAACAAAGATCATAACTGAAAACGAGAAATTCTTTATTTCTGAGCTGGAATATTCTTCATATTAGTTAACTGTTTTAGGGCCAAATCACCCCAGCTATTGAAAGGGTATGTTCATTTCCTATGGCTGTTCTAACAAATTACCACAAATTTAGTGATTTATGATTTTTCTATAATGCCAGAAGGTAGAAGTCTGAAATTGGCTTTACTAGACTGAATTCAGTGGTTCTGATTCTTTCTGGGGGCTCTAAGAGGAAGATCCATTTCCTTGCCCATTTCAGAAAGCTTTGGTGGCTGCTTATATTAGTTGGCTTCTTTCTCCTTCCATCTTTAAAGTAAGTCACTCTGACCTCTGCTTCCATTAGTTTCTATAGTCGTCTTCCTATGCCTTCCTCTTAGAGGGCACTCTGCATACGATTAGGGTTTACCTACATAATCCAGAGTAATCTCCATTTTAAGATCCTTAACTACAAAATAATTTATGTCAGAAAAGCCATCATGCGCTCCAGGAATTAGGACTTAGATATCTGTAAGGGCCATTTTCTCATACAAAAGGTATGAGAAAGGGTAAAACAGATCTTAGCCTAGTATAAAGTCTAATAGGATTAACAGCAAGAGAAAAAAATATCACATTAATTGATTCCCATTTTGATCTGAAAAGACCCTTCTGAATTACCATAGGTTGGTGCTTCTCCAGCTTTTTTACTGGAAAACAACAGAGGTAAATAAACATTCTCTGCTATCTGGAGACAAAGCCTAGAAGAACCCTGTAGAAGAGTGAAATTTTTTTGTTACCTTAAAAATACAGGTCAATTTTGCTTTCTATTTCACAATAAGTTTGTTTTTAAGTATGTTTTGAACTATTTGCCACGTCTTAAAATTTTTTTTCTTTACTCTTAAAATTGTTGATGGAAGTCATGTAAGCAACCAAATGATGACTCTGGGTACTCTTGCTCCAAGCAAGAGTGCAAATGTAGTCCATTTGCAGAGCTGGACTGATAGTCCTGCATCACTAATGCCCTCTAGATCCTCCAGCAAGAAGGCAGTAGTTCTGCTGACTTTGGTTTTTTGCTGTATCTTTAGAAGATAACTGTTGTTTTCTCTTCTCATGTCTGCCTAGAATTAATAATTTACAGGAGACAGGATCTGATGAGTTGGGTTTGTTACTGCCCTATATGGATATGTTGGGATAAGATCATTATGAAAAAGAACCAGTTCTAATAGGCATTCAATATATAATTATTTAGTAAAGATCTCTGCTTTTTGCCTGGAATTGAAAGAGGGAAAGGCAAAGAGGGGTACATGTAGGATGTTTCTGTGGACTGAACCATTGCTTTTTCTTTGACTAGAATTGTGTCACAGTCACATCTAACTATTCTAATAGTTGACACAAATAACAGGAATAATAGAAAAAAGCTCTAGGTGATGGCTTATATTTTAAATTTGTCATGTCTGCTATCTGATTTCATTTAAAATTATTCTTTAAATCTGTAAGCCCTTGGTACTCTGTAAGTTTGACCCAAACTTTGCTCTGGACTTTCCATTTCTCATTGTTGATTATTCCATCATCAAAACAATCTACTCATATTAAGACTTTCCACATGTATATGCTTTAAATATTATAACTGCATGTTACTTGGTTGTTCGATGATAATTCATTTCAGTTTTTGCCAATGAGGATTATAATACCATTTTACATTTGAGTGTGTGCTGCGACTATAAAAATACTTTTTAAAATATGCTCTTTATATCATGAGAAACATAATAAGAAAGCATATTGAGTGTAGGCTCTGGAATTAGATTTGAGTTCCAGCCCCTACTATACCTTGAGAGCCAAGTGACCTTTGGCAAATTGCTTACTTTTTCTAAGCTTCTCTTTCCTAATTACAACATGGGGGAAGTAAGTGTATCTGCATTTATAGGACTGGCTAGAAGAATAAGTAAGATAGAATGCATATAAAATTATTTAGCACAGCGCCTGGCATATAGCAAGAGTTCACCATATCTTATTTACTGCTATGTCATTGGTGCACACAAAAGAAAATAGTAAATAATAAATGGAATAAATGAAAATGTGAAGAAACCAAGATTCAGATCATTCTATGATTGACTGAAGGTCACATGCAAAAAAGAAAATAAAGGAAACCCCTCACAGTGAAGTCTTTTCTCTTAAAAATGCTGCCTCCTTTTCCATAGTAATACCTACCTCTTCAGTTCACTCACATCGACTAAGTCCAATTCCTTAGATAGTTTCCTTCATTTCCTATTGTGTTTCTAGTTCTTAACTGTCAGGGGTATTTTTACCTTGGTTCTGATTCTGTCAGTCTTTCTTTTTTCATGAGTCATTTAGCCTCTTATTACTCAGACCTAGAGTTGTTACCAGCACGACAGTAAGCTTTTTTCAAAACAGGAAGAAAGAATACATATTGAAGCTAAATTTTTCATAGTGGTTAGCTTTTTTTTTAAACTTGTGATTCTATTCATCTGTCATTTATTTGTATCTAATGTAGGACTGAATTATTTTTATGAAGCCATTTTATTCTTACCAAACTTTGATCACTTCCTCCCCTGAGATTCTAAGATCAAATTGAAGGTGTTTTTTTGTTGCTGTTGTTTGAGAATCACCCAAATCCTTGAGTCATTCTAAAAATAGAAAACAATTTATGAATTACTGGGGAATTTTAAAAAATATTGAATGATTAAAATGTGAATATCTTTTTAGATCAAAAACACATAAGCAAAATACAGAGTATTTGCTGCATTACTTTTATATTTTGATATAGCTTAATTTTACAAAGTCGTGAAAGAAGAGTAACATTTTGAAAATATTGCTTAATTCCAGAATTTGGGTATACAAGACTAGCTATTAAATTATATTCAAACTGGAGCTCTCTGTTGAATGGTTTTTGCATATAGGGTACTGTGTAAATGCAAAGATGTTCCCCAGCCCTAACCCTTTCTTTAAGTTCTTCAGTTATGTCTTCATGGCACTTTCTAGTGAATAAAAAAATCAGTAAAACTTGATTTGCTTCCATTCTTTCGCCGTTAACAGAAAACTGGAGAAAGCAAAAATGCTTTGTGTTCAAAAAAAGTAATAGCCTCCAATCTCAAATGACTACATGGAACAGTAAAAGTGCCTCCTCCCCTACATTTCCTGAACAGACCCATGTCACCTTAGACCTTCATTCATTTCACTGACCAGAGACCCCGGAAGTGGCCAATTTAGGATGAGTGTTGAGAAATCAGACCAATCCATGCCGGTGATAGAGTGATATAAAATCTACACCAAAGGTCAAGTGCCTGTATTTTACAGGACACAGGAAACAGGCAAATAGTTATTTTAAAAAGTTCATTTCAGGCACAACTTTTTTCATTTTATTTTTGCTTTTTTCTTTTGTTACATCACTAGAAGCTGCAGTGATATAAGCAGCAACAAGTTATACATTTGGCCTTTTATGTATTTTTTTAAATACATTTAAATTGGGCCTCCCTGATGGCACAAGGGGTTAAGTCTCAGCACTATCAAGCTACCAACAACTACTGTGGTGTGAGTTTGATACCTGGCCAGGGCGCTAACCTACGTGGCGCAGCAGACCTCTCCTGTCTCACCCACTGTTCCCCTCAGCAGTGTATTTCAGGAGATTTGCCTATTCAGCTCCCCACTCTGTCTCTGGTGAACCTTTTCACACCACTCCCTACACCTCTGACCTGCACCCCAGTTCTTCTATGCAGAAATTAAAATAAATCTTTAAATAAGTAAATAAGTACACACTTCTGGTATTTATTTGCATGAAGTTATAATTATAGTACAGTTACCTCTGCCCCCTTACCCTTTTCTGGAGTGGGGAAAACCCTACTCTGGAAGATAGTTTAACTGAAATCTAACCAAAATTTGTTAAGTAGACTATGATAGGAAAAATGACATTTTTAATTTTTTGCCATCAACTTAAGGAAATGGTTTGCCTATATAAAATTTGTATTTTTTATAAGGTGATCTGCCCTCATATGGCCCTCAGAAGTAAAGCATAATGAACAGGGAAGAAAAAGAGAAGCGTGCAAGTGAGTGCTAAGGCTCAAAATCTTGCCAGAAATAATGATGGTAGAGTGTGTGTTAAATATCAAGTGCAGAATTTCATAGCTTTGTGACACTTCCTATGATTTTAGAGGTTGGAATGAATTGGCCTTATTTGTAGTTATGGATGTTTTGTCACTTTTGTTACAGTTTAGCTTATTTCTTAGGTAGGAGCTCTTTCTCCAGAAAAGGGATAGTTGCTTCCAAGCCTTTTGTGTATGTGTATCTTTTCCTGTCATTGTGTTAAACATTATGTTGTTTCTTATCTTTGTGTCTTTTTCTTCCTCTATTCAGTGTTTTTTGTTTTCTTGAGGTAGGTTGTGGTGATAGTCTCAGGCTGATAGAGTGTTGATAGTAGAGAATTGGAAAACTATTCTTAGGACGTTTATACTCTAGATGGGGAGAAACATATAAAGTATGAACATAGAGATAACTTTTCAGTCAATTTAGATATAACTATTGCCATGTGAATAACGCTATTTGACAGAGGAATTAGAAAGTCATTTAAGGCTGGATTAAGGATTTTGTATTAGTGGTAGAATATGAGCTAGATCTTAAAATGTGTAGGATCTAGATAACTCAAGAAAACAATACAGGATTCTTGGAGAGTACCAGTCTTTTTGCAGTTACATTGTGGGAAAAATTTATTCATTAAAATATAGATGAATCTGGTGTTGCTATAAAATATGTTGTGTATTCACATGCAACCCATGCAGAAACAACAAAATGTATATGATATAAAGACTCAGGGGTTTAGTTTTATATCTTAAGAAATATTTGGGAAATCATATATTTGCTTTTATTTTCCATCATGTTGTGCTGAATGTCAGTATGAAATTAGTGTCTGGAAACAAAATCCGTATGTTTTTCCTGTGAGAACTTCTCCTTTTCCTGTTATCTTTATATACAGGAATCAGATGTTGAATCAAGTATATCCTGTCCTTTGTGTAAGGCATGTAGGAGGTTACTGCAGTTGCAGATGAGAGGTAATGAAAAACTAAAGGAGGCAGGAGACTAAAGGATAATGGCAGGAGACAGTGAGGAGAGGGATGTGAAAGATGATTTTCAAGACAATTTATTAGCTAATTGAATCTTTTTCTAAAAGATTTTAGAATACAAAGGTGATTCTAAAAATTTGAGCCTAGATGACTGAGATTGTGCATTTAACAAATATGAAGAATGCAGGTATATGAGTTATATTTTTGGTATATTTAATTTGAAGTTTTGACAGTACAGTCACGGGAAGAGGTTGAGGCAAATATTAAAAATTTGGGGTTGGAATTTTGGAGAGAGATCGGGATTGAAGGTAAATATCACATAGATTTAACAGTTCATGTTGAGGAAAAATGCAGTTCTGCCTCAGCTGTGTTGCTTAACTACAGAGCTTTCAATGATTATCTGTAAGATAAAGCATCTTTCTGTGTAGAGACTTTGGCGTTAAGTCCTGATTTTTTTTTTTTTTTCCATTCTCTAATTTTTTGACCTGTTGCTAGATGGCAGTAGTAGTCAATACCAAAAACAAGGAAGGAAAGTATTAAGAGTGATAGCTTAAGTCAAAGCTAAACATTTTTCTATATTTAGTAAAGTTACAATTGGCAGTATGTTATTTCCAGTCCTTTATATCCTTTACATCAGATTTATAAAGTGAGTGTGAATTTTTTCTCTTAATTTCCGGCTTGTGAGGATGGATTAAGAATTATGCCTTTTGCTTTTGTTGGTTATTTCTCTGATATCATGAATTCTCACTGTGTTCAGAAGAGAGGAAATGAGTTTGGGACTTAACTAGATTTCTGATCTTCCCACAGAGGGGGACAAATAGTTAAGAGAGCTAGTCTGTTCTACTGTATCTTTATATGAGTATAAAGCTATATATATATGTTTAAGTGTTTTACCACTGTTTTGATTTGAATTTCAGTTGATCCCTTTTGGATATCCTAATTTGAAATGTTAGTGAATCTACCTCAAAATGGAAATGTGCATGTAAATGTTAATTCATAAATAGTTATACTGCTTATTGTATGAGAGATATATTAAGTTGGTTATAAGTTATCCAGTGTAAGAAAGTCTCATTCTATCTTAATCTCATTTTATTACTGGTTAACTGTGGAAATTCAAAGAATTACGAATAGGTTAAAACATCTTTCTTTTTGTTGACTTATGGAGGAATATTTTATTTTTTTATTATTTTTTTAATTTAAAAGATTTATTTATGCATACAAGAACTGGGGTATAGGCCAGAGGTGTGGGAGGTGAGGGGATCCACCAGAGATAGAGTGGGGAACAGAACAGGCAGACTGACTGAAACACACTGCTGAGGGGAGCAGTGGGCACAGCAGGAGAGGTCTGCTGCACCATGTGGGTCCCCTCCCTGGCCAGAGGCAGGGATCAAACTTGTGCTGCAGTGGCTGCAGTTTGCTTCATAGTGTATTGCTTAACCCATTGCGCCACCAGGGAGGCCCTGGAGGAATATTTTATACTGTGAATTTACCTCAGAAGTGTGTGGACTGCCTGTCCCCTCCCTGTTGCTCTGTCATTCATACACATATACACACATAGACTAACATGTATATCAGTTTCAATTTCAGTTATGGTTTACAGCTTGGGATACATAGAATGTATATCCTAATATATAGAGTAGAATTTATATCTACTAGTTTATCATTTGGCACTATTGTATTTCTTTGAAATTCTCTGTGCTGACCCCTTACTGCTTTTTATTTGTGCTGGGCATTTCTCTAAACACTTAACATGTAATAATTAATTTATTCCTTATAACAAGTAGTTCGAGCTGCTAGCTGCTTTTTAAAGAATAGAAAGCTGAAACACATAGGTAATGAAACCTGGATTTGAATCCTGCAGTCTGGCTGTATATTCTGTCACTTAACTCCTATCTCTCTAAGCTTCTATTTCCTCATCTAAAAAGTAGTAATAAAAAGATTATCTTTTAGTTTTGTTGGTAGGGTTCAATGAAGCAGTTCATGTGAGAAAATGATACAGGGACCTGACCATTAATGATTAACGAATATTAGCTGTTTGGCTACTTTTCTTTCAGTTTATTTATTTTTTTTTGTCTTCTTAGTTGGTTTTTTATTCATCCTTTGCCAATTCCTTACACAGCAGTGTTCTAGGTTCCAGTCTTGACCCACTGTTTTATATCACTCAGTATAATTCCCCATCAAGAGGGTCATTCACTTTCCTAGATTTTAACCATGGTCTACTTCCTATAGTCAATGTCCTCATCCCATACTTTCCCCTGAACTTTAGATGGATATATCCAATTTTATACTGTACATCTACCCTTGGCTACCCACCATACATGTCCTCCAAGTTTGATATAGAGAAAGCTGTCAAGGGATTTTAATCTAAAATGGAATCAAAGGATATGAAATGGAGACTCTTGCACATACACCCTCAGAAAAATGAAACACAGACTAACAAACTGCTTTCCCATAAATGCCTGATTTATACAGAGTTGAAATTTACCTTCTGTTGAGTGAGCATCTGCCAAAAAACTCTGTGCAATGACCTTGCTGCATGGCCCCTAACCAGACTTTCTCCTTTACACTCCTGTCCAAAGACTCACCTGTAGCTTGATGCAAAAGGAGACTCCCAAATTGCAGTACTTCTATTTCTATATAAACTTGATTTCTGGTAACTTGAGCTTGCCTCATTTTACCTCTTCTAGGTCAATATTAAATGGTATCAGAAGTGGGATGCAAATGAGGTGACCACCAAGAAACAGCCAGCCCCCAGAATTGAGCAGGGTACCTGCACTTGAGCCCTTTATGTCCTTCTGCAAGTCACTGTAACTTTCTGTTTAGTGAGTCTCGTTTCTTGAGTTCTCTCCTTTTGGGTGAGCTCTCTGACCTTATATGAGGTCTTTTTTTTTTTTTTTTAAAGATTTATTTACTTATGCATACAAGCACTGGGATACAGGCCAGAGGTGCAGGGAGGTGAAAGAATCCACCAGACAGAGCAGGGAGCAGAACAGGCAGATGGACTGAAACACACACTGCTGAGGGGAGCAGCGGGCCAGGCAGGAGAGGTCTGCCTGCGCCATGTGGGTCACCTCCCTAGCCGGCAGCAGGGATCGAACTTGTGCTGCAGTAGCTGTGGTTTGCTTCATAATGCGTTGCTTAACCCACTGTGCCACCAGGGAGGGCCCTATATGAGGTCTTTATAGCAGATTTTCTTCCTGTTGAGTGCTCTTTTGTTCTGATAATGGGCTCCCAGTCCTCTGAATATTCTGAGAGTAATACCCTTTGAGGAACCTCAGTCAATTTTATGTTAAAAAAAATTGTGGTCCTTTCTCATGCACAACTTTGATTAAATGAGTCAGTCTTACTAAGGATAACTTAAAACTTTAGTGACCATTATGGGAGATTTTTGATTTCCACAAACTTGTTTCTTTATACACCAAGAAGACCACAACAACAAAATAAATCCAAATAGAGTATTCATTTTAATTTATCTTCTAGCTTCTAAATGTGTTCAGGATTTTAAAATTGCCTCCTCACAAAATACTCTCTCCAGATTGAGTGAAGCAAACGAACAACTAAAGATGGATAAAAACGGGCCAGAGGTCTCTTCCTTCATGCTGAGTTTCCACTTAATAACCCCATGCTCCACCTCTGCTAGATCCCTCTTTGCTTCTTCCTAGCTCTTCCTCTCTGTCTGAACTTTTCTATCACTGAAATTTCACTGAGTTATTGAAACCTTCTTTTTCAAAATTAGACCTTCTGGGATCCTTCTAAATCACATCAGATTTCCTATAACCCATGGACAAAGGTTGAATTTAGGGACTATAATTAAAGATTTTCCCAAGGAAACAAGATCCTTACAGATTTGCAGAGGAATTCAATTTTGTAACCCTAAATTTACCTACCTGGTTTCTCTGACCTCTATCAGTCTACATCCTTGTCAGAGAAGATTAAATCCAATACTGTGTTAAAACTGCCTGCTGAGAAAACCATGAACAATCTTAGGGTTTAAACTAAACCATCCAACAACCTATTTATATAATCAAGCCCACAATATAGCCAAAGGCTATATGAAGCCATCCCAGAGCCTCCCCAAACACATGAACTGAAATAAAATTCAAGCATGCACACTAAGGCTATTCAATTTGTCCAATGACTACTGCAGTAGACTCCGATGAGTTTTCAAAGAAAATTCTGGACTTGTCATAAATGTTGAATTCACACAGGTGGTTTACATAAATGGTCTAAGTAGGGGAGAGACAGTGTCTACCTGTGACCTTGTCAATTTGGCTAACCTATTAGCCCTCACTCTAGAATATGACATCAGAAAAAATATCACTTCCTTACCCACTGGTTGTGGACCACTTCATAGTTTTTCTATGCCTGTTAGTTAGCAATCATTACCAGTCCCTCATTCTACCTTGCCTCTGGCAAGTGTTTTTCTCTTCAGATTTATCTATTCTAGACATCTCATATAGATAGAATCTTGCAATATGTGGTCTTCTGTGTGTGGCTTCTTTGACTTAGCATATTTTCAAGGTTCAGCTATGTTTTAGCATACCACATTTTATTCCTTTTTATGGTAGAATAATATTCCATTGTATGGGTATACCATATGCTGTTTATCTGTGCATCAGTTGAGGAGCATTTGGGTTGTTCCCACTTTTTTGCTATTAAGAATAATGCTACTATGAACATTTGTGTACAAATTTTTACATGAACAAATGTTTATCAGAAGCTGCCAAACTGTTTTCTACAGAGACTGTTACATTTTACATTCTCACCAGTATTATGTTAGGGTTCAATTTCTTCACATTCTAGCCAACACTTGCTTTGTGTTTTGTTTTATAAATAGCCAGTTCATAATTATGATAAAGTCCATCATCCAAGTGAGTAATCTCTGGAACTGATCTGTTCATTGCTTAATTTCTGAACAATGTGTTTTTTTTCCTTTTGTGTATCTTTTAAGTTGAATTTTAGATATTCTGTGTAGGAGAATGGTGAGACTGAGGTAAATAATTTTTATCCCTGGAAATGGACACCTCTCTGCTCTGTCACTTTGTTAGTGTTGGGGATTGAATAGTCTATCACTGAGTGAACTGGTTTGGGTTTTGTGGTTGCTGTGGTTACATTCAGTGCACTACGAATTTCAAATTCCTCAACTATAGACTTGTTGATATATTTGGGCTTAGTGTCAGATCTGAGATGCTGGAAGGTTTTTTCATTGTTCTTTTTTCCACTCTGAACATTTAACAGGCCTTCTTGCTTGTGCCAAAAAGGAAATGCTAGCCAAATTCTTCCTCTTCCAAGTAGTGATGCTTTTTCCTTTGTGTGAGAATTATGGTGGAAGCAGGGCATCTTTCTCCTCTATACCGGTTTTTTCCAGATATGTATATCACCAGATACCAGAGCACCCAGAAAGTGCTCTTGTTCTCTTTGACAATTTATAACCCTATCATCATCACCACCCAAAGTATGATGATTATTCTTTTTTCTACCATTATAAATTTGTTTCCTGTTTTACTAGACATAATTAATTAAATCACATAGTACTCTTAATATCAGGCTTCTGTTCCTAAAGTGAAATTCATGCAACTGTTGCATATACAGTATAAGTGTTGTTTTGTCTTGTTGGTGTGTAGCATTCCATTGTGTTAATATACCACATTGAATTTATTGGTAAAGACTATTGAAAGAAATGACTAATTGTTCAGTTATCTACTTGGTAACATGCTGAGGGTATATTTGTCTGTTGCTCAGGCCAGAAACCTAAGAATCATCTTTTAACACCTCTTCTCATACTCGGCTTGCAGTCTGATCAGCAAGTTCTGTTTATCCCTCTTTCATAATTGTGGCCTGAATCCAAGCACTTCTCTTTACTTTTATATTTCTTGCCCAGAATTTTACACAAAACTCTTCAGTGCTTTCACTCTTACCCGGAAGTCTGTTTTGCAGGCAGCAGCCAGAAGACCAAATACCTTCACAAATATCTTCACTTGCTTTCAACCTGCAAGTGGCTTTCTTTTCTTTTTCTAAGATGGCCTTTTGTGAACTATGTATGATTTTATTTTTTTCTCACATTTTACTAATTTGCCAATTATTTACATAACTATATAATTTGGGGAGTACTTAACACCTCCATATTTGTGCATGCTTCGCTTACCCTCCAACAAAGCTCCAGTGACTTGCTTGCTTTTTCACTTGAGAGTAAAATCTAAAATTCTTACCCCAGCCTGTGAATTTCTTTTCTGATTCTAGTAACCACTTTCACTTTATTTCCCACACCATTTTCTTTCTCTGACTCCGCTTTAGCTACACTAGCTCATTTGCTGTTTTTCTTTGCACAGAACACTCTTTTCTGAATAATGCTGTACCTTGTACCTTCATTTCATTCTGAAATTTCACCTCATGGGAGACGCTTTCCTTGAATGACTAAATGGCTGAATCTAAAAGTCTTTTCATGCTTTTTTTTTCCCCTGTCTATAGCTATTATTTTTTTTATAACACTTATGACTGGCTATTTGTGTTATTATAATTAGTTGTCTTATAGCTATCCATCCATTGCCTTCTTTGAGGGTGGGAACTTTGCCTATTTTCTTTGTTGAATCCAGTATGTTCTAGGCCTTTCATGTCATGGCCCTTTGAGAATTATTTTTGAATTATTAAATAGGGTAATTGTTAGGACATTTGAGTGCATTTAATGTTCTTATCACTTATCACTTCCTATAACATTTAATATTCAAGTAGTTGATAATGTTAACATCTTTCAGTTATAGGACTTGGATTACTTTGTTTCCGTTTTTATTTTTTGCAGTGGTTAAAGAAAGCATCTGCTTAATTTTTAAGAGCATCTTACCAGAATTAGAAAAAGAAGTAGTAAACATATAGTACCGATTCAAGATTTGGATTATTTTACATTGCTACTAACTGTTCCAAATTAAGACATCTGGTGGCTGGGGAAGTTTGATTTCTTTCTGTGTTTGGTTAACCAGCTGGTTGTTATGGAAAGGAAAAGGCAGTTAATTATTCTTGTTGAAAGAAGCTGGGCATTCATAGACTTACTTTACAGGGTGACTTTGGGTGGAGGATTTACTTGAGAAACTGATGACATCTCAGGACATTATTGAGGAAAATATCTTTGTATTTAAAGATACTTTGAATGTTCTGTGTGTAACCTGAAGGATTATCTCATAGTGCATGAAAATGTGTGTGTCATTCCCTCTACCCCCTCCCCTTTTTCCTTGGTAACAGATTCCTGCACTTTAAAAACTGCACTTTCCCTAAGAATTTTAGTGTATTTAATCCATGAGATGCCATATGTTGCTGCAACCAGTATCTTGAACGTTCATGTGAATAAGAATAGCATATTCAGACTCACCAAGCAGGATTAATTTACAAAGACATTCTCAGTCATTAATGAATGCTTTATTTAAAAATACATTTAAGTTGTAGCAGATGTCATTTTAGCATCCTTTCCACTAAATATTCAGCACGTCTTCCCAATATTAAACAAATGTTTCTTCAGTCAATTGTTTTTAAAACCAATTCTGTGTTAGTTTAGTACAAACATATTTCTCTAAGATTTTGATACAAAAATTTTCTGAGAGATGTTCTGCTATAATTAAATCAATACATGCTTTGTAATCCCAAGGTATTTCCTCTCAGATATACTGATTGTGCATATGAGCAATTGTTCCTGTTTCACTCTTCACTCTTTCCAGTTTTTCTGAAATATTATTAACCATATTTCAAAGTTTCACCTGTGTAATTTTGCTTCAGGTAAGCTGGCATTAGATATACTTGACAAATTATAAATTTCTTTAATGTTCTGTATAGTGCTGTTCTCGCTATCATTAGATATTTTATATTTGCTACTCATCTTGCCACTAGCAAACAAATTTAGGCATTAGCAGTTACTGCTACCCACCCTCCTTAATAAATCAGTATACTATATGGTTATTATTGAGGTAACAGAAGCTACTTACCCCTATTTTTAGAAAATCTGGTCTGTATCTACTATAGAGGCAGTATAGTATAGGAGTTGGTAGTAGTACGGGTTCTGGAATAAGCATGCTGAAGTTCAGAAACGGGCTTACCTGCACACTAGCTATGCGTTTCTCATCAGTTTAATGTGAATGATAATACTTGTGGGGTTATTATTTAGGTAATGTCATCATTACTTAAATATAGAAAAGCACTAGAGGGCCTCCCTGGTGGCGCAGTGGGTTAAGCAACACACTATGAAGCAAATCTCAGCCACTGCAGCACGAGTTCGATCCCTGCTGCCGGCCAGGGAGGGACCCACATGGTGCAGCAGACCTCTCCTGCCTTGCCCACTGCTCCGCTCAGCAGTGTGCTTCTGTTGATCTGCCTGTTCTGCCCCTGCTCTGTCTGTGATGAATCCTCTCACCCCCCACACCTCTGGCCTGTACCCCACCTCTTGTGTGCATAAAGAAATAAATCTTTAAAAAAAAAAGAAAAGAAAAGCACTAGAAAGAAGGCAGCACAACACACACACACACACACACACTCCAGACACTTGAAATAGAGTTTATGACCATTATTCCTGAGATCTCTCTGTGCATATATACAGAAAGGATAGAGAGAATCTTGCATTCATAGAAATAATTTTATTGAAGTGGTATAGTATATTGTATTATTTTCTAAATAGTATTGCATTTAACTTGGGTTTATTAAAAAATAGAGGAAATGAAAGAAATTGCTGAAATGTAGGTATTTGTTTAGTATAATGGATTAATTCCTATAGGATTTCCCTTTGAATTTAACCCTCCAAAAGATGAATGACATTAAGCAGTTGGAGTTACTCTGTTTTGAAGTTAGTAAAACTCTGTTTCATATACATGTTCACAGTGGCTAATGTAGTCAGATGTAGGTTTTTATAGTCAGCAGATAGTCTTTCATGTGGTGACTGGGGAACACAGACCTCTTTCACTTTATGCCTTAACAATTCTTGGCATTAATCCTCTGCATCTAGCTAGTACGTGGGTGAAGAGGAAGAATACACACCAGCTCTTAATCACCTGTCCCAAATATCACATGCCTCATTTCTCTTGGCAAAAACAAATCCCTTGTTGAGGGGGTGTGAGGGGGCACTTGAATTTGTTCTCTGAAATACATGAAATGTCCTGTATGTACCAAGTTCCATATGTATCTTGACCTTAGCATGGAGACTTTAGAAATACAGTAAGCTCTAGCAGCCCTCTTTGTCTTTGCTCAAAGCCTTCCTTGAGTATTTACTTCCAGTTTTTCTGTGAGGTTGCCCAGTTCATTAGCCTTCTTTTCAAATCTGGGAATATTAATAAGAATAATTAAGATTTTATTTTTACCTTTCCTCAGGACTGCTTCTGGGAAAGAGATGCTGTTGGTATGGGGAAGGAGATCCTCTAGAGTGCTGATATGCAATTTCCATAATGAAAATAAATTAGAGAGATGACTGGGGCAGAATTTGGTGGAGATAGTAATGGCTGGCCTGTCTGGGCCACCTCAGGTCTGAAACAGATTGATGTGTAGGGCATTTCAGCATAGGAACATTCCTGATATTTAAGTGTGGAACGCTTTCATAGCTAGAACCTCAAAACATCCATGTTAGGCAGAAAAGGGTGCTTTTTTTACCCCTCACATGTTTTTACTTTATATTTATTTTTAAAGATTTTATTTATGCATACAAGAGCTGGGTACAGGCCAGAAGCACTAGCAGTGAGAGGATTCACCAGAGACAGAGTGGGGAACAGAACAGTCAGATAGACCAAAATACACTGTTGAGGGGAGAGCGGGCATGGCAGTAGCGGTCTGCTCCGCCATTTGGGTCCCCTGCCTAGCTGGCCCAGCATTGAACTCGCGCTGCAGTGGCTGCGGAAGCCCCAAATGTGGAGCTCAACCCCTTGTGCCACCAGGGAAGCCCGCTATTTTTTTTTCTGGTACTGATGTTAGTTTTATAGAAGAGTTGCAAAAATACAGTTTATACCTTTCACCCAGCTTCCCTAGTGACAACATTTGTCAAAAATAAAAAATTAACATTAATATTGCTAGAAACTACAGTTTATTTGCATTTTACCAGTTTTTCCATTTAAGGTCCTTTTTCTGGTCAAGAATTGAATCAACGATATCATAGTGCATTTATCATCACAGCTGCCTTCCCCAATCCATGGTAGTCTCTCAGATTTGTTTCTCATGACTTGAAACTTCCAAAGATACTAGCGAGATATTTGTAGACTATTCCCTAATTAGACTGGGGTGTTTTCTCATGATTGGAATGGAGTTATGGATTTTGGGTAAGAATACTACAGTAGCGAAGTGTCTTTCTCATCAGGTCACACTGTGGGTCAAATCACCTCAACTTGGCTTCTCAGTGATGTTAATCTTGATAGTTGGGTTAGGGTTAGGGTTAAGGTGGTGTCTTCCAGCGTTCTTTGCCTGAAGTTACTATCTTTTACCCTTTCTGTCCTCTAGTCTTTGGGAGAAATGACATTCTGGCCTCTAAAAGTAAGGAAAATTTAGCTCTGCTTCCTGGAGGGGGTATATCTACCTTTTGGAATTCTGTAAGGGAGATTATATCCCTTGTCCCTCATGTATTACTTATTTAGTAATTTTGTCAGTGAGTACTCATGGATATTTATTCTCTGGTTTATAATACAGTATTGTTGTTAATTTGTTGCTCAAGTTGTTCTAGGGTGGCTTCTGTTGTGTATTTCTTTTTTCTAAAAGCACTTTACTTCCTGGCACTAGGCTCATCATATATTTTCCCTGCTCCAGAGCCAGAATCAGCCATTTGTCCAAGGAGGTAAAAGGACATATTTAAGAGGTTAAAATCTTGTCTTTTTAATTGGTGACTGACTAAAAGGTAAGGCTGTTGGGGAAGATCGCTGAGAATTTAAGACAGTGAAACTGTCATCCTCTACAAGATACTAAGTTCATAAGCTCTTTAGAAGTATATTTTTTATTATAAAATAAAAAACTCATAAAAAGCACTAACTCATTTTATTGTTAGTATATTCGGAGTTATTTGATATATGTACTTAGGAAGTTTTGCTTGTTGATTCATATTTTAAAAAGTTTTACTATAAAAGTAACAGATTACTTAAATATCAAAAGGCTGTAAGAATTATAGCTTTTAAAATGTGAATTGAAATTAAATGACTAAGGCAAATTGAATGAAAATTAATTAGAAAGGAAATTATTTGTTGCTTATTTTCTTTATGGCAAGAACCGTGTCGCCTAGGTACATATGCTCTGTGCTCCTGTATCAGCCTGTAATTACCTGTGCCCTGTACCCATGACCCTATATTATAATTGTTCCCTGTTCTATCTTTCAACTTCTTAAAGATTGCAAGTGTAGTTTTCATCAGAATTGCTAGCAATTAGCATAGTACATGGCCATAATAGGCACTCAGTATTGAATGTGTTGATATTTGTCCTCATTTGATGGATTTTAATGATGGAAATTTACAGGTTGAAGAGTTAAGCAATCTGTATAGTGATGACTTTGCTAAGTTGTGGTAGAACAAGGGCTTGAAACTAGGATGTTTAATTCTGAAACCTCTTGCTTGTATTACGGTCCACACTGGCAGCTCTTTTGATAAGGTGAAAACACTTAACTGCATTATTTTCAAATTGAGGCTCTCTGAAAGTATTCCCAAGAAACTGGCAGTAGCTTTGGTGGTATAGTGGTGAGCATAACTGCCTTCAGAGAAACTGGCGACATTTGTTGCCTCGAAGAAAAGAAACTGGGATTGAGTACAGAAGTGTTCCAAGACATTTGTTTGGAACCTCTTGAATTTTGAACCATGTAGTCCATATTCAAAAATACAAATATTTTTAAAATATATAGAAACTTAGCAGATGAAGTTTCGTATTAAGTTTTAAAATTTTGTATCATTTCAATGGCTTGGTTCTTTTTTGTTGTTGTTAATGTCTTTAGAATTGGGGAATCCTACCAGTATTACTGAGCAGATTTTTGTAGTTTTCTGAAAGCTCTTCTGTGTATTCTATTTTTCCCTTTTATTTTTGGACAAAACATTTAAAAAGGTGAGGAGGGACTGTGGACAGAACTTCTAAAGCAAACAAAAGATCAAAGTTCCTCTCTTTGATACGAATGAAATTTGGCTTTAAGACAGAGTGCCCCTTAAAAATCTTTCTTTACAGGAGCCTTTTACATTATTCAGTACTTGGTAATAGACCCACAATTTTATTTGATTATATCTAATTTGTTAAGGTGGTCTGTCCTAATAAAACTCTTACTGTAAATTGACTAAAGTAATGAGAAAATGTTGACTCACATGACCATGAGATAAAAATACTTTCTATCACCTTTACTGGGTCCACTTTAGAATTAGCATTCCACATCTGGACAAATTATAATTGGGAGGGAGTACATTTGTGGGTTGGCAAAGTTATTGAATATAAAGTTTTTGGAACCAATTACTGATCAAAGGGATAGAATTACAGTGATTGATTTAAGCTAATCAGGATCTCTCTGGATCTGGGAGAAACATAGTGTTGGAATGAGCACAGGTTCACAAATTTTGAAATTATAACTTGGGTTTCAAACTAAACTCCCCCTATAGCCTCACTTAGTAAGTATGAAACTTTTGTAAATTATTCAAGGCTCTCTAAACTTCATTTTCCTCTGTGAAATGGGTATAATACTACTTAAAGGGTTAAATGATTAGACTCAAAAAACTAGTTGTGGCCTCCCTGGTGGCACAGTGTGTTAAGCAACGCACTATGAAGCAAACCTCAGACACTGCAGCACGAGTTTGATCCCTGCTGCCGGCCAGGCTGGGGACCCACATGGTGTGGCAGACCTCTCCTGCTGTGCCCGCTGCTGCTCCCCTCAGCAGTGTGCTTCTGTTGATCTGCCTGTTCTGCTCCCAGCTCTCTGGTGAATCCTCTCACCTCCCCCCCACCTCTGGCCTGTACCCCAGTGCTTGTATGCATAAATAAATAAATCTTTAAAAAAAAAAAACTAGTTGTAACGTAGCACATAGCCTAGTATTTATTGAACTCCTGTTATGATTATTTGCCTTCTCTGTGAGGTTCAATTATCATAGCCTGATTTGGTAGATGTGGTAGCATTATTGTAGTTACATGTACACATTGTAAGGTTATTAAGAGCCCATTCCTGAATGACATTTTCCACTAATTTCCTGCATTGGGGACACTTACTGGAGCTCTGCATTTCATAACCATCGTAGCTAGTTCCTTATGGTAATGACAGTATTAATGTTCATGTGGGAAATTAGTTTTTTCTGTCACAAGTCCAATAAACAAGCTCAAAAAATAACTAGTCCTTTACCTAACATATATATCAAATGCAGTTGTTACTCTTTAGTGGTATTTAATAATATATGATGCTGATGCTGTTAAATTTTTTAAATATGATGAGCATTCACACTTGAAAAATAAAAATATCCCTGTTTCAAAGTATGCTGTTCATTTCTGATTTCATACAAAGTAATATGCAGAAGAGTATTGGTATAGTACCTCTCATCATTCTTTAAAAATTTTTTGTAGGTATTCATTTTAATTTTTCCTTTATATATATTTGTTTGTTTTTAAGTCTTATTGTTTTTATTGCCTGAATATCCAAAGATAAATGTAAACCTGCCACCCAGACACCACTAACTTCACATTTTGGGGTCTTCTTCTCAACCTTTTTTTTGTTTTTGCTTTTTTTTTTTTTCTATTTTTTTCCTTTAATTTATATATACTGACATCAACTGTTATCCCCATGTATTCCCATCACCATATCACGAGTGTACCATCACCTCAGTCTCCCGTGCTCCCGTCTGCCCTCAACCCTCCGCCTCCCCTGTCCCCACCAAGTGTCCCCAATTTGTCCTTGTCTTTTCATTTTTGGTTTTTGTTGTGTCTTTATTGTTATTATTATTATTATCATCAGTATTTTAAATAGTTGTAAAATGTATGCTCTTTTCTTATAATTCTATTTTTTTGTTCCCTGTTTAGAATGGAAAATAAGGCTACTTCTGTTTCCATTATGGAATTACTTAGGCTAGACTATCAGTCAGATTTTATATTCAGACTTAGCCAATTTGGGAATAATCAGTACCTACTTGCAGCTAGCTGTGTTTAGGATGTACTTTATATACAGAAAGAACGTGTTATTGCATTTATTTTAATAGGAAATAAAATAGCATTTCAATAGATAAAAGTAACATAAATCTTATTAAGGCAAACACCACAAAAAAAGTTTATATTTGGGGGCTTTTTTTGGGGACTTTGTTATTAAGAGCTCAACTCTTGTCAAAGTACAGTTTCTGGATAAGAGATTAGCAGCAGTCTCCATCTAAAATGTTGCAGGGGATCAACTCATTGGTAAATTAATATTTCACCCTCTTGAACCTTATTCTAAGGAATTGCATGCACCCTATGTGTTTGTTGGTGTGTCTTTCTAAATATCTTCCAGCTTTTGCATTACATTTAGACGTGAGAATTCTGTCTCCTGGTAAAACTACAGCAGCAAAGATGGCTTGGTGCTAGGATACTGCTGGGTTTCTAATATTTCCTGACCTGCACTAGTGGATCAGAATGAGATAGACAGGTAATGGTTTCTGCCTCCATTTTCACAAGTTAGGACCATAGTTAAATTGGTTATGAGTACTTCCTATATCCTCTAACTGAAGGACAAGGAATTTTTTTTTTTAATGAGAAAAAATTCCTTTTGGCTAAGAAAACTACCATAGCTTTAGACTTGACTGAACTTCCTTTATCTGGATCTGTTCTGTCTTATTCTTCATTGGGAAAGTAAGAACTGCTTTGTGTTACCTGTGTATGATCAAGAGGTGGTGGTAGTAACTCTAAATCCTTTCCCTCCTGCTTCATTTCCCTTTTTTTCTCCTGTCTCTTTGCTTTAGAACTCTATTTCTGTCACTCTCTTTTCATACCTTTCTCACATGTGTGTGTATTAATATAAAATTCACTCCATGTTTTAAGCTCTCACTAATCTGTTGAGATAAAGAATGATAATTTTAATTTAAAAGCTTCCTTTTGTTCTTTTAACAGAAGCCAATAGAGAAAAGATAAAAGTCAAGATTACTCCTGTTTGTTCTTATGTTAGGTTGAGCCATATGATGTTGTCAATCTTGTTTTGGTCTACAGAAATAGATTTAGTCTCATACTTCCTAAGTAGTCTGCAGCCCCAAAGTAGGATTTGGAGATTGATCGATTGAGAGACCTGAGTAGGAGTTAGGTATATCCCAAAGGTTCTGATTTGAATAGGGTAGATCAGAATGTTATCAGAATGTTATGGTTTTGGTGCCAAAACCATAAACGAATGTAGAGAAAATTGAGAAGTATAAGTTGTTTTCATTTTAAACTGAAAACTTGATGGGGGAGAAAGAAAGCATGAATAATCAGTTTTATTTTGTGGTATAGAGGGACACATTCAGGAAGAAATGGTCAGTAGACAGTGAGGAGTCTAGATTTATAAACAGGTGAGAGATCATTAACATCTAGGTGTCACTTGAAAATATGGCTGAAATTAGGTTGCCCTGTGAGAGTGGAGAGAGAAGAAAGGAACCTATGGTTTCTTTTGAGTACTGGGCAGTGGATCATAAAAAGAAAAATCTGATGAGGGCTATACATAGAAGGAAAAGAGTATATTCATTTGCAATGATTCATGAGTATGTAATTTAAGAATTAACTATGTAGCCTTGGAAGGTTATATTGCAAATATGACTCACTTGCGTATTAATGTGTTAAAACATAAGCTAGAGGTTTTTTGTTTCTTGTTTCCCTGTAAGAGACTATATATGAATGTATATATGAATATAATCACTATAGCTTGGGAGTATTATGGGATATAACTACCTTACCTTCTTGTTTTCTTTTTAAAGTGCTGTGGTACACTTGCACAGTTATCACATGGACAGTCTGTCACAAGACAGCTGCTGCAGTCTTGAAGTGTCAGTATGCTGTAGCATTTCCTCTGTGGCCCACTGTCTGCCTCATCAGTCTCCAGAATGCTTTGAATTAAAGCTTTACAGGGGAATGTTGGAAACAGACTCTCTGGGCAACACAGTGGCAGAAAAGAATATTATAGTACTATCCTGCTTGCTTGTGGAAGTGTGAGTCATAGTCCTATAAATTACTATTACCTTAACAACCACATTAAACTTTTTTGTTGTTTATAAGTCTCATCATCAAAATAAATAATAAAGTTTCATCAATCTGATCTTTCACACCCAGAGGTCAATATGAAGCAGTAGCAAAGAATCAATTCTTTTATAACCTCATATTGACACTGAATATGTCAAGAATGGGCAGATGTGTTACCTGGAATTAAAAAAGATTTCTTCCTTGGAATGTAAAAGCAGTAAATGCTTACATGAAAACACATTTTAAGATATTTTGATTATCTTGTGGTAAAAATTATGTTAAATTATATTTTTCTTTACAAATATATCTTTCTTTATATTTCCTTCTGGCATTTTATTGAAAGTATTATTAAAGAATGCCATTATTTTACTAATTTCCATGAACAGAGTTCCCCTGCAAATACATAAACACACACAGTATCTTTTATTAGTCTATTTCTCCTAGAACTCTTTCTATTCATTCACTTAGTCAACAACCATTTATTCATAACAAATGAGCAAGAGAGAGGTTTAGAAAGTGAAATAGGGTCTTTCAAAAATACTGACTGATAAGAACAAATTGCAAAAGAATATACATATAATGTGATACCGTTTTCATATATTTTTAAGCATAGGATAAAATATTTTATTTCTTTAATATAAAATTTATCATATTTTATTTCTTTAAATAAAAAATGGAAGCAAAAAAGGCAAAATGTAACATCTGTTAAAATCTGAATAGTATGTATTTGATGTTTCATGAACTTTTATACATTTGTACATATTTTAAATTTTTTAATTAAAATTTTTAAATTAGTCAAACAGGTAATTGATAGAGTTTTAGAAACATACTGAGACCTGAACAGAAGGAAGTTATATAAAAATGTAGGGAAAGTATTACAGATAGTAAAACAACAATTGTCCTGAACCAGAAGCAAGCATGACATGCTCAAGGCAAAAATTAGCCTGTGTGGTTGGAAAACTAACAGTTATTCTGTGCAAGTAACTACCGTAAATAACTTGTAAATGGTCATTAATCTCTGGATACTTAAGTTTGCCTTTTTCAAACTTAACTTATTTGTATATACGATTTTTCCTTGTATTCTTATGCAGAAATTTTACAGACTAGTGGAGTGATATGAAAGGAACATAGACACGGCCTTGAAGTGTTTCTCAGGGGCCATGTTGGGGAGAGTTTGAACACCAAAAAGAACTACAAATTAATGAATTATGACACAGTTTTTTAAGTCACAATTTTTTTGATAATACTCAAAGAAAAAGCTCATCATAGAAGAATGTCACATAAGATAGATAGAATGGTAGAATTCGACAGGGAATGTTTTACAAGTCCCATTGTAATCATTGATTTGGACAAGGATAATCATGGATGCTAAAATCTCTGGGTGAAGGTTGTTGCAAGACATTCATACAGGCTCATTGTATCACTCCATGATCACTCCATGATTGTTCTCTAACTACAAAGGCAGGAATGGATCTTTAAAGTGGAGAGATCTGGCACCTACTGCCTTAAGTAAATGGTCAAACTTGATATTATGTGTATACTTGATGTGACACAAAAAGAATTACCCAGCATCATTAACATCTCTGGCAAAAATGTTAAACTGGAATCTAATCATGGGAAAAAGACAAATGCAGAATATGGGGCATCTTATGAGACAGTCTGAACTTTTCAAAAAATTCAGTGTTTTGAGGGCCTCCCTGGTGGCGCAGCAGGTTAAGCAACGCACTATGAAGCAAACCGCAGCCACTGCAGCACGAGTTCCATCCCTGCTGCCGGCCAGGGAGGGGACCCACTTGGTGAGGCAGACCTCTCCTGCTGTGCCTGCTGCTCCCTTCAGCAGTGTACTTCTGTTGATCTGCCTGTTCTGTTCCCCCGCTTTCTGTGGTGAATTCTCTTACCCCCCCCACACACACACACATCTCTGGCCTGTACCCCAGTGCTTGTATGCATAAATAAATAAATCTTTAAAAAAAAAAAATTCAGTGTTTTGAAAACAAAATTGGGAAGTTGCTCTATACTGAAGTATTTAGAAATGAACTGAAATTTTGTCTGTAATTAACTTTCAAATTCTTTATCAAAAAGTAATATGTGTATATTTATAAAAGAAAGCAAACAAGTTAACAGTTGGTGAACTTAGAAGGTGAAAGACCATGTATATGGTCATTGTATTCTTTCACCTCTTTTTCTGTATTTTTATATATTTAAACATTAGAATGCTTATTCCTATAAGCATTTGGAACTCAAATCCAATTTTTTAATATTTTTTTTTACCCATTGCTTTAATTATGCTATTTGGAGATACTCTGATAGATCCCCATTCTTCACCAGGGTCTTAGTGGTATCGATGTTGGTAGTGCTGGTATTTTCTATGTAACATTGTGCTGCACTCATTATTCTAACACTCTTGAGTTAGTACTCATTTCTCCTTTTAAGCCAAGATAGACACTTTTAAAAGCAAGAGTAAAAAACTATTTTACCTTAATAATAAAAATGAATTTGTGAAGCAGGCTAGAATATGTATGATAGAAGAATTTGTGATAAAGTTAGGCAAGCATATTTTTCTGACCTTGATGTTGTTCTCCATACAACCTAGTATGGAGAAGGTATTTAGTGTGGTGCTTTAGGAGTACAATCCCTGAAGCCAGAATGCCTAGATTTACACTGAGAAGTACTTCTCTAGAATTCCATACTGGAAACCTCTGTTTAATTAGTTTCTTATTACTACTGTAATAAGTTACTACAAACTTCGTTAGTGTGCAACCAAAGGATAATCAAGGACTCCAAACTGTTGAAGGATGCACTTTCTAAAAAGGATCTGATTGTCTTCATTTACAAAGGCAACGTAAGTAGACACTTAGTGTGAAAGATTTTTTAAAAATGGAATTGGTGTGAAGAGGGCATGGAGGAGAAAGAAGGGGTTGGGAGGAAGGACAGATAGAGGGAGGGAGAAGAAAGGATTTCAAATAATAGTTTCCCAATAAAACTGCAAAAATTACTCATACTTTCATGGGCAAATGCCCAGCCGTACAGGTTTAGGCCAAATCTGGGCTACTGAGGATCAAAAACTTGTCACAAGTGTTAGATACCTCCTGTCAGGTACCCACAAGAAAGGGTTTAGGCAGGTTCCAGAGAGCCAGGGCAGGAGACACTCAAAGTTCAAAATACATCGCGTAATCCAACATGAGGTCCAGATAGTGGCTGCCATTGTCTGGGCCAAGGATGAGGAACAGCTCCTCCATAGTTCTCTTTGAAGTACCTCTTCCAAGTGTCTCTACATATCTATTTTCTATGTGTCTTCTTCTACCTCTTTTGTTTCACTTCTGTTTAAGGCAGTTGCAGGGAAAACGATACCATTTCAGTACTCCTCTCCTTTCATGACTATATGTCTGTGAAAGTTTGAACAAACATATTTAACAGCTTATATTCCTGAAAATAGAAACTCCAAAATGGTTCTTAATGAGCTAAAATCAAGGTGTTGATTTTATTTTCATCTGGAGACTCTAAAGAAGGATGTTTCCTTGACTTTTCCAAACCTGCTGTTCACCATATGACCTCCTTCACCCAAGCCATCAATGCATTTCTCCGTGCCTTTCTTCCATAATAATGGAATGTTGTGTTCTCAGTCTTGTGTTCTGCCTACCTCTTCCATTTTTATATATTGGTGATTACATTGGACCCACGTAGATGACCCAGAATAATTTCCTTATTTTAAGGTCAGATGCAACTGCCATTCCTCTTTCATCACAGGTTTCAAGGATTAGGCATGACCATCTTTTTTTTTAAATTTTAACTTTTGTATTTTTATTTCAGATTTTTACTACCTCTGGATGCCACTCCTGATATGGAGAAGATTGAGGAACAATTTGCTAATCTGAACATTGTTAAACGTTCCTCGAGAACTAAAGAACCTACTTATCTACTTGGCATAGACACATCAAAGACTATAAAAGCAGAAAAAGGAAGCTTGATTGGTGTTTTATGTTCTAATGGATCAATCCGAATATATGATAAAGAAAGGTTAAATGTACTACGAGAATTTAGCGGACGTCCTGGATTTCTTAATGGGGTCAAATTTGCAAATTCTTGTGACAGAGTATATTCATCATGTACTGATGGTACTGTAAAATGTTGGGATGCTCGACTGGCCAGTGAAAAACCTGTCCAGCTGTTCAAGGGTTACCCTTCCAATATTTTTATCAGTTTTGATATCAGCTGTAATGATCATGTCATTTGTGCTGGTACAGAAAAAGTTGATGATGATGCATTGTTGATATTTTGGGATGCAAGAATGAATTCTCAGAATTTGTCTATTACTAGAGACCCACTTGGTGCATATTCAGAGAGCCATAGTGATGATATCACGCAAGTGTGTTTCCATCCCAGCAACCCTAACATGGTAGTCTCAGGTTCCACTGATGGCCTAGTAAATGTATTTGATATTAGTGCTGATAATGAAGAAGATGCACTAGTTACAACCTTTAACTCAGTTTCCTCAGTAAGCTACATTGGTTGGTCTGGGAAAGATTATAAACAGATTTACTGCATGACGCATGATGAAGGATTTTGTTGGTGGGATCTTAATTATCTGGATACTGATAAACCTGTTACATGTTTGAACATCCAGAATGTTAGAGAAGTAATTGATATGAAAGAAGGTATTTTGGATTATTTGATTGGTGGCCTATATCATGAAAAGATGGACCAATTGTTGGTTGTTGGAGGAACAAACACAGGAAGAATTCACTTAATGAGCTGTACTACATCAGGACTGAATCATGTCACCAGCCTTCAGGGAGGCCATGCTGCTATGGTACGTTCTTTCTGTTGGAATATGCAGGATGATTCTTTGCTGACTGGAGGGGAAGATGCACAATTGTTACTTTGGAAATCTGAAGCAAGAGAGAAGACATCTACAAAGAAAGACAGCATGAAAATAGCATCGTCTGTGTACCACCGAGTTCGAGTTCACAGTAATGATTCTTATAAGAGAAAAAAAAAGCAGTGATATTACATTTGGAGTTTCCTTGGTAGGTTTTATAGTTGCAGGTAATTATTTTTGTATGCTACCTGTAGTAGATTTGTTTAAAGCTCATGTAGGAAAAACAAGTCAGTTAACAAATAGTCTTGGAAAAATGTTAAGAATGGTTTAATTCAGGTCTTTGTGTATTCTAAAATTATTTTTTTAAAGCCCCAGTTGACTATATAAGCAGTAAGATGAAAGTAAAATTACATTCCTCATTTAAAAAACCCATCTGTTGAGTTAGTAAATGTTGGATTTAAAGAAATAGCTTTGATAAGAACTTTTTAGAAGTAGATGGTTGGTGTGACTTAAAGAAACAGGTGATTTGGGCTGTTTTTAAGTTTAAAAATCATCTTTATTTATAGAATCAAATCAGACTTTTCCTAATTTGAGGAGCTCTTACTTTGCTTTAATACACATAGATTGCATTGAAGTATTTAAATATAAATATTCTAATGAGTTTAAGTAGAATCAATTTTTAAAGAAATAGTGACTTGTGGGTCTCCCTGGTAGTGCAGCAGGTTGAGCGCCACACTGTGAAGCATCTGCTGCACAGCAGTGTGAGTTCGATCCCCGGCCACGGAGGGGACCCACATGGCACAGCAGACCTCTCCTGCCTGGCCCACTGCTCCCCTCAGCAGTGTATTTCAGTTCATCTGCCTGTTCTGTTCCCCGCTCTGCCTCTGGTGAATCCTCTCACCTCCCGCGATTCTGGCTTGTACCCCAGCTTGTGTATGCATAAAAATAAAATAAAAATCTTTACAAAAAAGTTAAAAAAAAAAGAAGAAATAGTGACTTGCATCTAGTCAAAAAAACTATATTTAGTAAATATTTGCATCTGTGCTTTAATATTGTTAGACGATATTAAAATGGAAAATTGTCAAATTTATGTTTAGGTTCAGTGAATAAAAAAAGAAAATACAATAAAAAATTGACTTTTATTTTAAAATATTCTTTTAGTAATACCTTGTGATAACATTTTCTTCCATAGTTCTTTTATCTGTAACTTTAAGCTTGAATTTCTATTTAGTATTAATTTTTTCATACTTTTATATATTTCTCTAAAGAATCTTAATTTAAAATCTGATTTCTCCAAAGGTTTCATATTTTCAAATATCCTTTCATATGCTTAATTGAAAATAAAAATGCCTTTGTAGGTACAAATATTTAAAAATACTGTCTTTTGAATTAGAACTATTGCCTTAAGAAGCATAATTACTACTTTAGAACCTTTATTTTTTTTCTTTAAATGTTAATAATGCTTTATTTCTGAGACTGTAACTGGGGGAAATTTAAATTTTTATATGCATCATGCAGGGTTTATTTAGACTATGATTTAACTTATTGATATTGACTAATATGGTAAGTTAATGTTGAACATATTCAAAATATATCTTTCTTATTTGGAGAAATCCAGCTATCCTTGCCGTTGTCTAGACCATAAATCTAAGGATAATTCTAGACTTTCTTTCCTTTTCTTATATTTAGTACACATGTCCTAAACCAGTTCAACTCCTAATATGTCAGCTGTCATTTTGCCTTTATTCCCCCAGGTAAGAGTGTCATTTCTCACCTAGATTACAGACTCAATTCATTCTTCCCCTACTATTAGGCTAATCATTGAAAACACAAATGGCAAAATGCCTCATGCTGCTTAAATATCTCTAGATACATTTTGATCTTTCAATGAAGCACTATGTAAAAATGAAGTTTTATTTTTGATATACTTAAGATATGAGACAATGCTGTGTTGTAAGGGGAAAAGCTGGTTAAAAGTCTTTTGGAAACAATGTATTTATAAAACAATTGGTATGAAATAGGAGTTATAAAAATACAAATTCAGAAAATATTTTAGAATTCAAAGTAGTTATTAGAGTTGCAAGATGCTTTAAGGAAATGTCTCTGAAAGTAGAACTGAATGAAACAAAGAGTGAGAGACAAAATAAAAATAGTATGACGGTAGTATGGAAAATCCTCAAATGATTAAATAGTTGCAATTTAACCAACAATTCTACTTCTAGGTATATGCTGAAGAGACTTAAAACATGTTCATACCAAAAACTGTACATGAATGAATACTCATAACAGCATTATTCATAATAGCCAAAAAGTGGAAACAATTCAAATATGGTGCACCCATACAGTGAAATATTTAGTCATTAAAGGAATGAAGTACTAATGCATGCTACCACTTGGTTGAGTCTTGAAGACATGCTAAATAAAAATAGCTCCCTATGTATTCTGTGATTTCAAAGAACATTTATTAATGGTTGCTAGGGCTGGAGTATGGGGGGAAACTAGGAGGCTTAGTGCATGATAGCAGAAGAGTATGGGATTTCTTTTTAGGGTGCGTTACAAGCTGATTTTTAGGGTGAAGTATTTTAAAATTGTTATGGTTGCAAAACTTACTATATTAAAAACAATTAAATTGCCTTCTCTTAAGTAGATGGATTGCATAGTATTTTATATATGAATGAAACTATTACCAAATATGTATATATGTACATATACCAGAGAGATATTTATCAAAAAGCCAGGGTAGCAATCGTAATAGTTGATAAAATGGAATGTAAAGTCACTGAATATTTTTCAATTCCAGAAGGTAAAAGAAATGGTATAAGAAAAGCAACATGGTCAATACACTACCTGGCCTAGTAGTGAATAACACTATGATAACATTATCATAGTAATGTAAACATAATATAGATCTAGTCAAATATTGTAAACTATGTAGGAAGAAGGAGAGCGGAGGGGGTTTGCCTTTGCTTAGTTTTGATTTTCCATTGTAGAAAATAGCAATATAAGCGTATTATTTAGAATCATCTAAGTAAACCACCTGCCATAACAGTTAAAAGAATGAAAGTGGTTTCTTCTGGAGAAGAGAAATAGGAGGAATAGGACACTATTGTATTTGTTCTTAAATTGTTATTTGTATACCTTGTGGTGGACTAGCAGGATACTCCTGGTCAAAAGTAACAGATAATCCAGTATCAAATCTCACACAGGTTCATAAGTAGAGCATTTTCAGGGTTGGTTGTTAGCAAGGAGGCAGTTGCTTTCTTCTGCTCTGCCAGTTTTTAGCTTGTCAGCTTCAAGTGCATGGGATGACTAGAGTCAGCTAATGATGACATACACACTTGACAACATCCAGTGAAAAAAGGACTGTTTTCTTTGCATGTGATTCTCTTTATTAATGATCACACACTTTCTCAGAAGATTGTAGCAAATGTCATTGGCTGGAAATTCATTATGTGCCCATATCTAAAATAGTCACTAGCAAAAGAAATGCAGTCAGTCTCCACTGATTATCTCAATGATGATTCACTATATATGGGCTGGTGCTAAAATGCTCCCCTGAATCAACTGGGTTCAGAGAAGGATACAAAAAGTAGAGTGGGCTTGATGAATAGTTGTTGGGAATCTTTGATATGTGCTACCTGACTTCAATTATGTCTGTTTCTTTCGAATATTTTTCATTTTAATATTGAATCAAGAAAATAGGCAATTTTGTGAGGTAATAGTTAATCTGCCACCTTTTAACTTTATCGATGTGTTTCCAGTGTAAACTGTTCTATCTTATTTGAACTACTCTTTAGAAAATAGATAACAGAGGTAGTGACGCATTCATGCAACTCTTTCCCAATGTTCACTATAAATCCTGCAGGCTATCAGACAGCAAGATGAGTAGGGTACATTCATGTCCTATAAGAGGTCACAGTTTATAAGAGACATGGAACGCATCATGGTAAGTGCTTCTGAAGCATGCCAACCAAGTAACTGGGGATGAAATCTAGTTCTGCTTTTGGTGTTCATAGATAACAAGACTGCTGATGCCAATTCATTAAATAGTTTTCACTGGAATAAGAGGATATTGAGCCTCTTCTGACTCATTTTCAACATGGCATTAGTCCAAAATGCCACCACATTTGTGATTCCACACGGAGCTTTACATTCCCCAGCCAGTCTCAAATGGCCCCTTAAACTCATATCTATTTGTTAGTCTGTATATTTCTATAAAAACAACTACACATTAGTGCTCACTTTCTCTCTAAATGATCATTCAGAAAGATGCTGACTGCATGAGATCTACAGAGTAGCAAAAATTGAAGATAATTTGGATATAGGTATGGTTATCTTGACGTATTGAAATAGTTGTAACTCATATCCTATTGAATAATGGCATTAGATATTATCATTTGTTTTTATGTCGGTTGCTGATATTTCTATTTACTTAAAATCTTTTTTCTTAATATTACTTTTTGAGACTATGCTATTAATTCGTTTTCTTTTTTAAAGATCTAACTATGGGAAAATCCCACTCCTAGGTATTTATCCAAGAAAAATGAAAACATGACCACACCAAAATTTGTACACAGATGTTCAAAGCAATATGATTCATAATAACCAAAAACTGAAAATAATCCAAAAATGAAAACATGACCACACCAAAACATAACCAAAAGCTGAAAATAATCCAAATATCCATCAACCAATGAATGAATAAACAAAATGTGGTATGTCCATACCATAAAGGGTATTATTCTGCCATGAAAAAAAAAGAAAGACTATACACACTAAACTTGTATAAATGTTAAAAATATTATGTTAAGTGAAAGAAGTTACACAAATCCACATTGCATATAGTTCTGTTCATATAAAGGTCCAGAATGGGGAAATGCAGAGAAAGTAACCACTTTGTTTAGGGCTGGGATTGGAAGAATAGAAGGTATAAGGAGGTGATAGTAAAGAATTTCCTGTTGAGTTGGTAAAAATCCAAATTTTTTTGTTGTTGTACCAATTTCATATATCTGTGACTATACCATTAAATTATGTTTTTAAAATGGTATGTGGATTATATTTAAAAAGCTTTTTATAAAATGGCTCATTCTAAGTAAATTTTAACAGCTGTCCTTGGAGAAAATATAAACAATTAAAATATAAGAAATACTAAAATTAGGCTACATGAAGTTCCATTTTTTGCATATGCATCACTTGAATTGGGAAATGGACATTTGAAAAAGTGCTTTAAGGAAAGAAAAAGGGTGAGTTCTTGCTAAAGGTACAATATTATCCTCATAGTCTTTTTTTAGCCTTATTTGCCCATTTCCCATCATCCCTTTTCCTATTAGCTTAGTTCAAGTTAGATAAACATGCTAATGAAACTGTGGAGATATGAATTTTGGAGAATGTACAGGAAATTAAAGATAACAGTTATTTTAGAGAATTTAAAAACTTGAGGGGAGAATAGATAAGATCCAGAATTGTCTTTCATTTGTTCCTCACTGTCATTGCCATCTTTTTTGAGTTACCCATCCTGTTATTTCACTACTGTTCAGTCTCTCCAACTTCTCTTGGAACACCTCTGTATTGTAGAGTTAATCTTACTTGGAATTTTTTTGAGACACTGGATGTATAGGTTAACATTCACCAAATCTAGGGGAATTCTTTGCCATTATTTTTTGAAATGCCTCTGTGCA
Source organism: Galemys pyrenaicus (assembly GCA_019455555.1). NCBI lineage: Eukaryota > Metazoa > Chordata > Mammalia > Eulipotyphla > Talpidae > Galemys > Galemys pyrenaicus. The sequence continues at coordinate 5,027,953 of JAGFMF010011823.1, forward strand.
AACTTTAAGGTAATAGTTTTTTTAAGCTCATTACCCCTAAGAAACTTGACCATTTGGCCTGAATAGTCATTTTGTGCTATTCATACTCTCGCAGGTGATCATGGTGGTAATGTAGATGCAGATGCTATCTAGTTAGTTCCTAAATCACTTGGAGTTAATTCTACTTAAAGTTTGAGATTCTTGGATGTGTGATATTATGCATCAGATTTGGAGAGTTTTTAGCCATCATTTCCTTTCTGCCCTTTTCTCCTCTTCCTTTTAAACACTCATTAAGTATTAGTATTTTTGATGACGGGACCCATTTTTCTTTCTTGTTACTCAGATTATATCATCTCAACCTATCTTCAGTGTTTCTCTCAGCTCAGATACACCTTTTGAATCCCTCTAGTGTATTGTTTTATTTCAGTTGTATCTTTCAACTCCAGAATTTCTATTTGGTCGCATATATATCTATCTATGTTGATAGATGTATCTGTATATCTATCTACCCATCTATATTTCTGTTTCTTCATTGATACTTTATACTTGGTGGAAATCTTTCCTATACTCTCTAACAACCCTTAAACTAGTTGTGGAATTATAGGTTGGCAGTTTTAGGGTATTTACTTTACTAGTTATTAGTCTAGTTATTGTTGCTGTGAAGAGAGTGTCTTTTCCTCTCTGAACTTCTAAGATTTTCACTTTATACTTTGATTTCAGCAGTTTGACTGATAATGTTTGCAGGTGCTGAACTTCCTGAATCTGGACTGATGGCTTTCATACTTTTTGGAAATTTCTTGGCCATAATTATCTCTTCCAATATTGAATTGCTACTAATAATACATGAGAATTCCAGTTTTTCTGCATAGCTGTCAACATTTGTTACTATCTGACTTTTTGAGTCTTGCCTTTCTAGTCGATGTAAAGTATATCTTATTGTGGTCTTGATTTCATTTTCCTGATGACTTATGATATCAGGCATCTTTTTATGTGTTTATTGGCCATTTATATCTTTCTCATACAATTGTCTAGTCAAATCTCTTGTCCATTTTTTATTGGGTGGTTTGCCTTTTTATTTATTGAGTGGTATGGGTTCTTTTTATATTCTGGGTATTAGTCCTTGTCAGATGTATGGTTTTTTTTTTAAGATTTATTTATGCATACAAGAATTGGGGTACAGGCCAGAGGTGCAGGGGTGAGAGGAGTCACCAGAGACAGAGGGGAGCAGAACAGATGGATTGACTGAAATACACTGCTGAGGGGAGCAGTGGGCAAGATAGGAGATGTCTGCTGTCCCATGTGAGTCACCTTCCTGGCCAGGGATGCAACTCATGCTGCAATGGCTACAGATAGCTTCTTAGTGCTGTGACTTAACCCCTTGCGCCACCAGGGAGGCCCTAACCAGCTGTTGTTTTAAAATATTTTCTCCCACTCTGTGGTTTGTCTTTTCGCATTCTTGGAGATTTTTTTAAATACAAAAGTTTTTAATGTTGAAATCCAATTTACCTCTTTTTCCTTTTGTTGCTTGTGCTTTTAGTGTTATGCTATGACTATTTATAAGGAATACACGGTAATAATCTTATATTTTTATGAAATCTTTAGATTTTTATTTAAAAATCTTTTAAAATCCTTTATATGTCAAAATAGCTTACATAGAATTACCAGTTTCTTAAAATGTACCTGCTGTGTCAAAGTCTATAAAATCTATTGCCATCTTCCCAATTACTTGCCAACTAACTTCCAGCTTAGTATAGAATGAGTTATAAAAGCTTAGGAGTATGTTTAGAAAGTGACTGCTGATTTCATTGATGTCATCAGTTATTGCTGAGTTTTTCTTTCTAGAATGGTTGAGCAGGTAGAGCCCTGAGAACTCAATTGATCCTGCCCTCATTTTTTGGATAAGAGAATCTCAGAAGTGATATGATTCTGCTAAGTTTCCTACTTTAGCTCCCAAAATAACTGATGATTTCTTGATGATGCATCCTTAAGACCTATGATAAAGGGATGTATGTGTATGGAGGAAGGAAAAGGGCTACAAAGCTCATTCATTTCCCATTTAATTAGCTCCAGTTTCATTTCCAAAGTAAACAACAGCAGCAACATCAGATGTTTTCTTTACTGTAAGAGTAGTACTACCGCTTGATGGAATTATGATTATGTGGATCTGGACTACATAGCCACAGCAAGTGCTCAATATAAATTAATTCTACTGAGGTTTGATTAAATTAGCAGGCTTTTCCTTAGACTATCTTTCTGAAACCATGCTAAGACAACATTCTCTTCCTATTGCTGTTACTCCATTGAATTCAAAAAATGGGAATGAGGAAGAATAGTGGGACAGGCTATTTCACACAGATAGGCAGTGACATAGCACAGTCATCTCTGTCCAAGTCTTCTTCCCATTTTTGAAGATCCAAAAACTCAAATTTACAGAACCAATCAAATTATAGTTACTGACTAGCCTGAATAGCATACAAGATGTATCTGTATAATGAGATCTCTTTGTTATATGTCTCACCCTATCACCTTTCTTCCTTCTCACTTTGTATCTTATAGCAAAAGAAACTACTTGAAATACTTGAATGCACCATGCAAATAATGCAACCACCTTTGCATTGGTTTGAAAAAAAAAATGGATATAAATTGCTAATTATCCCCCATGATCTCCCTTTCCATAGTTATAGATCCCCCAAATTTTATGTGTAAATGTTATGACCAGACTGAACTACATTTACCAGATTATTTCATAATTACTGGTGGTTATAATATACCTGATACATGAAAAGCTCTTAGAACAGTGTCTGAGAGTAGAGTCAGTTATATGAAGTTATAATATTTCCACGCTTTGATAAGACTTCTCCTTCTGTCTGGCTGTTTGTTTGGCAAATTCCTATTTTCAACACCCAGATTTATCATTTCCTCCTTTGTGAAACATTTTCTGATTCATACCTAGGAAGTTAATCTCCTTTAATTGTAAACCCATTTTTCATCTTATATACACTTTTATAACATGTGACACTTTTTAAAAAAAAGATTTATTTATTTATGCATACAAGCACTGGGGTACAGGCCAGAGGTGTGTGGGGGAGGAGTGAGAGTATTCACCACAGAGAGAGGGGAGCAGAACAGGCAGATCAACTGAAGTACACTGCTGAGGGGAGCAGCGGGCACAGCAGGAGAGGTCTGCCACACCATGTGGGTCCCCCGCCTGGCCGGCAGCAGGGATCAAACTCGTGCTGCAGTGGCTGCGGTTTGCTTCATAGTGTGTTGCTTAACCCACTGTGCCACCAGGGAGGTCTTAACATGTGACACATTTTGTTTGCTCATTTGTCTCCTTATTAAACTATTCTTTTCATTAAAAGAAAAGAAATGGATTTCTTTTTCAATAAACATAAAAATTTCATGGCTCATGTAGATTCTTATATTTCTCCAAACCCATTACAATAAGCTATTATCAATTTGGCAAGCCACAGATCCCGGGGACATATCCCTCGTATAGGGGACATTGCCCTCCTCCCTTTCCCAGCCCACTCAGTTGATCAATTGAGACAAGTATCAGGTAGGCTGAGCACTGTGCCAGTCGATGCTGGAGAAAGGTTTGGTCTCTGCCTTCATAAAAGCCTGCAGTGTGTTAGGTGAGACAGAGTGTCAAACTATAATAACATGATGTACATAGTGCAAAGACAGAAAGGATGAGGAAATGACTCATTTTGTTCTCAGGTACAGGTTTAAGAAGAGATGATGCCTGAAGAAAAAAGATAAAAGAAAGGGTGATGCTTGGAGTACATTTTCAAAGAAAAATAGTTTAACTGATAGACTAGGAAAAGAGGAGAAAGGAGCAACAGAAGATAAAATGGGCAGATGGAACAACATGTGCCAAGATGCAGAGGCATAAAATATGTGGTTAATTTTAGCCAAGAGCATTGGACTCAGGTCTTCCCGACGTTCTCTGCAAACTCATTTACAAAATATTTTTTAGGGTGAGTTACCTCTGCAGATGGTTCATTGTGTCTATTATGTCTTGATTGTTCACTATTTTAATTCAGGGGATAGCGTTTTTCTGAGCTGGTTTTCTAGACTCCATGCTACTAGGTAATGACTGAAGGTGCTAATTTTTCTATACAGGAGAAATGTTCCTCGGTGCCAGCTCAAGGCCACACAGCTGAGACATCCTGCACTTGTGTGTACTCGTAGGCTCTTCATGCTAAAGGCTCACTCTTCTCTGACATTCAGAACATTTACGGGATTGTCTTGTGAAAACTTCTTGTTTGGTTTTTAGCTATTTGTTTCTAGTTAACAGCAGGTTTGTCAGTATTCTGCCTTCAGTCTTCAGTCCTTAGCCTAGGGGTAATTTTGCATTAATTTAGCTTGAGTCTCTTGTTTGTGTTCCCTCCCTCCCGTCTTCCCTTCCTTTCTTTTACCAGTAGCCTCCTCGTTTATTAAACTCACTGTATGTATGAAGTGGCTGTCTGTATCTTCACTTCTCTTCTGTAGGACAGACTAAAGCTTTCGTATTTCCTAAGGGCTGTATAAATAATGTAGCTTGTTTCAGGAGTTGACTGGAGCCTAGTAGGAAGTTTCACCACTTACTCTTTCCCTAGAGACTCAGTGGACACGATTCTCACGCAGTTTTAATGCTGCTTAATAGAATAGGGCTCTGCCTTGCAACACCCTTTAAAGTTGGATTGAGTTTTCTACCAGCCTTGAAGGTTGTTCCAGACCCAAGCATCTTCTGTAAACACCTGTAAGTGCTATTTTCCATTTGCTCCCATTGTGACTCACTTGCACTCCTCTGCTGTCACATGATGTCATGCTGTCGATTTTCTTTCCATTTCTGACTCTCCTAGGGGTTTATGTAGCCATCAGTCATTACTACTATAAATATTGGCCAAAACCAAAGAATTGAAATAAGGAATGCAAGTCCTGTCTGTGAATGCTCATTCTCAGGAGACTGCTCCATCACAGGAACCTGCTTGCTTGGCTGTGGAGTCTTTGTTTGATAAGGTCTGAGTTCCAGTTCTGATTCTCAACACCAATATGGCCTCTAATAGATGCTTAGCACTCCTAGATGAGAGTTTACGTTCTCTGCAGCAGTGCGGTCCTTTTGCTTTTTTTTTTTTTAAAGATTTATTTATTTATGCATACAATCACTGGGGCACAGGCCAGAGGTGTGGGGGGGGGGTGGTGGTGAGAGGATTCACCACAGAGAGAGGGGAGCAGAACAGGCAGATCAACCGAAGCACACTGTTGAGGGGAGCAGCGGGTGTAGCAGGAGAGGTCTGCCGCGCCATGTGGGTCCCCTCCCTGGCCGGCAGCAGGGATCGAACTCGTGCTGCAGTGGCTGCGGTCTGCTGCATAGTGCGTTGCTTAACCCACTGCACCACCAGGGAGGCCCACGGTCCTTTTGCTTTTTATTGCTGCATCTGTTGCAATGCAATCAATCACTGGCTCTGGACTCTGGGTTTGATCCCTGCCTGGCATTGCTCCCTGAGGCATGTTACAGCTAATCCTTGCAAACAACTTTGTGAAATAGCAACCATTAAATCTCCATTTCACATATGAGGAAACAGAGGATTATCGAGGTAAAGTTACTTATGATGCCAAAACTGGAGCAAGAAGCAATGTTAGGATGAGAAATAGTTGGCTTTTATTAAAATTTGGGCAGACCCTCAGGGTTGTATGTAACAGGCAATGTGAGTTGTTAAGTGGGCACAGATGTTGCATTTTCTGGGTTTAAATCCAGGTTCTATTACTTATTACCTCTGTAATAAGGAGTAATTTAATAATCTCTCTCTGTCTGGTTCTTCATCTGAAAAAAATGAGGACATTGATAGCCTTTGCCTTTCAGGTTGTTATAAGAATTAGGTGAGATCATATAGGGGATGCACTTAGCATAGTTTGCCACATGACAAGTGCTTGGAAGTGCTGTTGTTCGTGTCGTTGTGTTGTTATCATCATCAGGTAATAGAAGCCAGATAAAATGAGGTCCAGGGGAGAAATTAGTCACTGATCACACAATTTTGTACTTGCACACTTCCCACTGGTCAAAGAATATTCATTGCCGGACATGATGACTTCACTGCAACACCCTGTGGACTGGTACAGCCAATTATGCATCTCTATTTTAGATTTGCTCATTCAACACTCTTGAGACTTCTATGCCAGGCATTGCTGTGTTCTGAGAATTAAAAGATGAAAACATGGTTCCTGCTTTAAGAACTGTTTTTGGGAATGGGTTTGAGGGGATACTTTATTTACTACACTTTGTTTGCATGTATTGACAAAATGTACCACTTTTGTAGGCAGAAAAGGAAAAGGTGTGAGAAAGGGAAGAGCAATGGGGATACAAACATGCAAAATATGAACTATAGTACAATTGTCATTTTGAAGGTATGGACTCCTGCAAAAGTCAGTGGATCCTCGTAGAAGTTTGACATTTGCCAAGTAATTGAATAGAGGAGGACGTTCAAGCAGAGGAAGTATGAACTAATGTGGTATATCTCAAGGAAACCATGCCTATTTTAGTATTGCTTGGCATTAAGTGAGAGAAGATATAAGTTTAGATTGGTTAAAATGCAGAAGTCAAATAATTAAGGACTACTATACACAGGTGTTCGGAACTTACCAATAGCTGATGGGGCCCATGAAGAATTTTATATTGGGGAACAACACAATCAAATATGTATCATTCTGTTGGCAAGGTAGACCGTGGAAAGTAATAATTCTCTGGAAGGCTAGTGGTCAAAGCAATACCAATATCAGAACTCATGTCTTTTGACTGGAGTTTTGCATATTTTCCATTCAACCATGCGGATTTCTCTATAGAAACAGTTTATAAAAGTTTCCATTTTTAAACTGTAGATGTATGGACACCAGCTGTTAGTAGGAGGACTTGTTTTCTCCGTGAGATGTAATTACCCTCAGTGTGTTTAATTCTTCTTTTGCTTCCACACCACTGTTTCCATCAGAGGGCATCAGCCTAGCGTGCAATAAACTGGTCAGCATTGAATCCTCCACTTGGCATGATAGTGCTTTTGCTTCTAGTGCTCTCTAATAGGGTCCAGGCAGACAGAGGTGGGAGATACAGTTCTGCACTAGTGTTCTCTTGTTTTTTCCTACCTAGAATACTCTCCCATTGATCTGGGAGGACCTCTTTCTCTTTAGAATTCCAAGCGTTCCCCAGGCTTCCCAAATCTTCATAGTTGGTTTAATCCTGTGTTACCGTCAGCATTTTTGTCTGAATTCATCTTGGGGATGGTATCATCATTCTGGCAAAATTCATGCCATTGATTGTCTCTGCCATCTGTGTTCTACTTCCTGCTTGCTGGAACAAGCGGTGCTAAAGTTTTCTCTCTCATCAATGACAACACCAAATTCTGGGGTTATGTTCAGTTTTAAAAACTATTCCCAGCTGGGGCCTCCCTGGTGGCGCAGTGGGTTGAGCGGCGCACTATGAGGCAGACTGCAGCCACTGCAGCACGAGTTCGATCCCTGCTGCCGGCCAGGGAGGGGACCCACATGGCACAGCAGACCTCTCCTGCCTCGCCCGCTGCTCCCCTCAGCAGTGTACTTCCATTGATCTGCCTGTTCTGCTCCCCGCTCTGTCTCTGGTGAATCCTCTCACCCCCCACACTTCTGGCCTGTACCCCAGTGCTTGTATGCATAAATAAATAAATTAAAAAAAAAAAAAACTATTCCCAGCAACCTGGTCTTTTACTCATGTACTTACTCATTTTTTTAATTCTTGTTTTTGAGCGATTATTATATGCCAGCTACTATGCTAGTTACTTGAGGTACTGCACTGAGCAAAGCAGATAGGTCCCTCCATCATGTATCTTCTGATCTAGTGACATTGAGGTGGGAGGAGGGGTATTAAAAGTGAACAGCATTTTGTTAACTGAGACTGGTAGGAAATGGCTTCCCTAGTTGCCAACGTTGTAATTGATGCATCTTAAGTAAGAAATTTAAACATATTTTAATGGCTTTATATATAAGCATGATTGCTATTTTCAATTTAATTAGGGGGAAGGCAGTATGCCACCTTATAACATATTCCAGTAGAGTCCATGAACATGGGGCTATTTGTTAAAAAGTTAACACAGTTCTTCAAGAAACTAATTATAGAATTACCATATGATCCAGCAATCCTACTTCTGGGTATAGATCCAAAGGAGTTGACAGCACATCCTTGAAGAGATATTTGCACATCCATGTTCATGCAACATTAGAAGATTGCCAAGAGGTGGAAGCAGCCCAAATATCCATGGACAGATTGAATGAATAAAGAAAATGTGGTATGTACATGTGATGGAATATTATTCAGCCCTAAAAAATATGAAATATGGAAGTCCATATTTCATGTGCTACAATGTGAAATATGAGGACATTATGCTGAATGAGTCAGTCAACAAAGGACAAATAGTGTGTGATTTCACTTATGTGAGATATCTAGAGTAATCAAAATCATGGAAACAAAGAGAAATAGCTGTTACCATAGTCTGGGGGAATAAGAAGTGGGGAATTATTGGCTATAGTGTTTTAGTTTTATAAGATGAAAGATTTAGAGCCCTGTTATAGAGCAATATGAATAAAGCTAACAGTACTGAATTGTACACTTAATAATGGTTACGAGGGAAAAATTTTTATATTTTGTCGGGTTTTGTGGTCACAATTAAAAATTCTAGAAATTGCACATACGATCAAATGCGTAGTGAAGTAGGGTCACTTAGAATGTAGGAGTTGCAGGCCTGGCACTTGGCACGGGTCCTAGTTGTGTCACTCTGGATTAACATTTAACTTCTAAGCCTGAGTGTCCTCACTGCTAAAATGGAAATCATGTCACTTACTTCATAGAGTTCTGCAAGAGTTAAGTGAGATGCAACGTGTGAGAGTTGGCAGATCATAAAGCACTATTTGAATGGAAAGGATTTTTATAATGATGATGGATTTCTCTGTATTCTGCCTTGACCACTTTTCTGTCTGGCCATATTTGGGCATGGTGGGATGTTGAGGTACCAACTCCAGCAGTTCTCCCTTTGTCCTGCTGTTTTCTCCACTTCAATGTTACAGTTGTTAAAAGTAAAATGTCTATCCTGGTTGCTGGTCCTCTTTACTAGTAACTGTTCTTAATGACTCAGCAGGAAAGTCCTACTTGTCACCATTTTCTTGTTTTAGTTAACTCAGTCATAGAGTTGGATTAAATACAGACATATGAGAAAACTGAATAGCATAGCAAAACAGGTTTAATTCCTAACTAGGACTTTGAGTAGCTAGAATCGTAGTGCTCCTTGAAGGAAGGAAAAGGTTTGAGTAAACAAAATGGGAATGGAAGAAAGGGTTGACATTCCTGTGGAGGGAACCTTATGAGCAAAATTTGTAGGAAAAAATAAATAATGAACACTTAGGAACAAGTGTCTTACTGGAACTGATGGACCTGAAAGATGAGAAGGGGTATAGAAAATAGGGGAACTTAAGTAGCAGGCTGAGGGTGCTGGCTTTTATACAATGAGGAGTTTGGTCATTTTGGTTTGAGAATAGAAGGAGGTGGGTTTCAGACCAAAATAATTCTTGGGTCTAATGCAATTGCAGTAAAATCTCAGTGGGAAAGCTCTATAAAATGGTACTGAAATTCAACTAGATGAATCATCAGGTGAGAGTAAGTAAGGACAAGATTTAAAAGTGTAATGAAGAAGGACTTGCCTTGTCAATCAACTGGAGTGGTAAAATTGGTTACTTATAAAAAAAATCAATTTAGGTTCTCATTACACACTACATGCCAAAATTAAGTCAAGCTTGATTAAAGAGGATAGTGTAGGAGGAAAATGAAGCTGAAGACGTATAAGCTCTATGACCTGATTCCATTTCTAGATACACACACTGGAGAAACCGCAGTGCACAGGAGTGTTCACAGCACCACTGCTCAACACAGCAAAGTGCTGGAAACAATCCAACATCCCTAAACAAGATGAGTGCACTGCAGCCTTTCTGTAAGTGGAATGCTATATAGCAGTGAAAGCGAAGGATCAAGAGTAGGTATCAACGTGGTTAAATTAGAAGCACATTGTGTTCAGGAAAAAGTTATATGTTACAGAAGATAATAGTACCATATGATTACATACCAATTATATATAAATTATGAAAAAATGCTCTTTGTTATTTAGGAATATGGGCACATTTAGTAAAAGCATATCGTGAGTATGTGAATAGAAAGCACCAGATTAGGGACTGGGATTCTCTGAGAAAGAAGGGATATGAGAGGAGATGTTGACACAAGAGGCTGCTATGGTGTTGAAGTTTTTCTAGAGTTGTGTATTGGGTAACGGGATGTATGTTATATCATTTATTAGGGCTTTTCATACATTGAAATGTTTGTGAAATGAAAATTTCAGTCCTTGTTAAAAATTTAAACAATATTTAACTATATCATTTAATATTTACCACTCACCTCCAACACATGCCCCATACTGTTCACTAGAAACTGTTCAAAGTGTGTGCTTCCAGACCTTTTCCAGTAAACTCTGTAGCTCATACATTAGGTTTTTACTAATATAAAGTACTACTTTATATATCTTTCCATCTAACTATACTTATACTTCCCTTATATTTAATGACTACATATTATGACTGTACCATAATTATTTACTCTTCTTAACTCATACATATTTAGGTGATTTTATTTTGTGTTATTAAAATTCTGCTTAACTGTCTTTGGTGGACCTTAGAAGTATTTTGTTTGAAGTATTTCCAGGGGGAAGAATTTTTAATGGCAAGATTTTCTAAGAATTTGTCTTAGTAATGAAAGAAATCTCAAAGGAAATATGGTATACTTCTCTATGTAAAGTCAATCTGTAAAAAATTTATGAATAACCAAGGTGCTAAAACTGCAGTAGAAAATAAGCAACAAACACCACTTGATAACTCACAGAAAGAGAAATATAAATGACTATCAAACACTAATAGGTAATTTGCAGAAAAAGAAACATAAGTGCTTACCAAAAAAGAATATTTTAACTCTTCTAGCTCTGTAATTAAAGAGGTGAAAGTTATAATTAATTTTTCAAATTTAGAAAAAATGAGAAAGGAAATAGTGTTCACAATATGGCAGAACTTAAGAGTTTAAAAATGTCCATATCCATAGACCTTTAATTTGAGGAAATAAAAGATGCTGTGTGTCTATAATCAGTGTGTGTATTCTGGGATGACTCCTTTTCTTTTTCTTCCCTGACACACATGGGAACCTCAGAGAACCCCCACACTTTATTTGGACAACGTAACTCTATAGTTAGATGTGACCCTGACCACAGCTGATTGGACCAGGTGGGGTACCTGATTTGAGTGGGGGCAGGGTCCTCTTTACAGGGATTCTAACTTCACTGCTAGCTACTCTCTTAAATGGAATCAGTGCAAGCCTGAGAGCTTGATCTGCCATGTTGCACCATCCTCTGACCCTCAGAGAAAGCCCTTCTGTAATGTGAGAAAAAAAAATGGAGCACAATGAGAGCAAGGGACAAAGACAAAAAGACCAGAGTGCTTTCCTGTCCTGCTGCTAGTCTCTGCTCGCTGAGGCTAAGTGCAGCCCTGCCCAGAATTCTAATAACACTTTCCCCCCAACTCCTTACACTAGCTTCAGTAAGGCTCCTGCTGCTCTGGTTTAAGAGAGAGAACCCCATATTCTACACTGTCCCTCAATATTCCAGCACAGAAAATGAGGGGAAGAAGTGAGTATCCTTGTTTCTGATTCCCAAGGTTAACTGAAGATGGCAAGAAGGAAAAATTTAATACTGATTGATTGTTTACTCATAAAATGAAAATAAATAATGTAAATGACTTATTTGGGATCATTCCTGGCCCAGAGTATAGGATCCCTTAAGCAAAACACAAAAAACAGGTGCCAAGCCATGAGTGAATGAGATTTATGATTATCACCCATTAAGCTTAAATATCACCTCTTCTTTTACCTTTTAAATTTTGTCCCCATTTTTCCTCTCTGTGTCACAGGTATTATTACCCTGGGCTTTGGGCTTCTCTAGTAATTAACCCTTGATCATAACATCTTGTAATGCACCAGAGTAATAGTAGTTATTATGTTTTATTTATATTTGAATTTCCCCAAAGTACAGACTATAAACTTAAAGGTTTAGAATGAATGCATGAGGGAATGATTCAATAAAATAATAAGCATTTGGTTAGGACAGTTCTCTGATAGACAGTGCTTGAAAGTTAGTCGAAATGTACCCACCATGACGATGATGCCTTCCTTTGAAGCTGATACTTGTCACAGTTTCCCCATTGAAGTCACTGACTTTAGTTAATTATAACTTTTTTCCTCTAAAGGTCAAGACAGCTGGAATTTTATACTTTGAGTCCCTTCCAGTGCTTGTTTTTCAAAAATACTTTTTCATAAATACTTTGTTCCAGTTCCAACTGGTTTGTTAACTGGGTCACTAACCTTCCAAATCTGAGAACATAAGCTTTCTGGACTTAGAAAAATCATCAAACAGAACATTTTCAGATACTGGAGATGATACTGCCATTATCCTTGTTTTTAAAACCATTGAAATCTAAATTCTTCAAAAGATCTTCTTAAGAAAAGGTTGATTTGGAGTCACACTGCAGCCTAACTCTACCAGCAAAGCATTGTTCTCACCAGACAACGGGGGAGTCCTTTAGAAAGATACTTAAGTATCATGGGAAATGAGCTGAAGCCTTTGCATGTTCTGTATAAGCTACACAGCATTATATACAAACCAGATTGCGGAGCGGATTGGTGGGGAGTATGGATGGAAGACAGTAAAATTGTTTAGCATTTCAGTACCTATCCTTTGGTCTTAACTGCTGCCCAACCTCTGCCCAACTGGCTCTATGACATTGGAAAAGAAACAATTCTTTCTGTATCTTAGTTTGTGTCTGTGGAATGGGATTAAAGCACAACATCAAGAGGTTATTTTGTGGTTCAAAGAAGATGATATAGGTAGAGTGCCTGCCATAGTTCCTGGGTCAGAGCGTTCAGTGATGGGAGCGAATGTGGATGATGACATTGTTCTTCTTTTGTTTTCTTTATGATCTCCTATAGGACATATAATCTCAGCATTTTATTAATCTTCCTATTGTAAGATAAAGAAGATTCTAGTCTTCAATTACTTGGACATATCAACTAATAGGGATTTAAAAGATATAGGTCTTAGTTCAGTGTGAAGAGAACTCTTTGGAAGAATGAGCTTCAAATCATAGTTTTACTAGTTGTGAGCTGTGTGACACTGGACAACTTTCTTGGTAATCACTTCTCTTATTTATAAGATGGAAATAATATGTATTTAAAGAGTTAAGGTTTAAATAAAATGGTGCCTGTGAAAGTGAACTAAATTGCTACGCTCATGTTTACAGTTATAATACCAGTACCACTCAAGAATGTATATGTTGTCTTATTGTTCATTTTGTTTTAATAACAGTCTGTTCAGATCTATGTTTTCACTCTCTTTGGGTTGTCTTGCCCTTTTAGAAAATTTTAGCAGTGTTTTACCGTATGTTCACGGATTTTATCCAATTTTATTGATATCTTAAAAATCATGTTCTCTCTTTAGATGCAACTTTCAGCCATAGATGCATTTTCTAAAATATAGCCATTGGATTTAAATTGCACAACTAAAATAACTTATTGAAAAGCAGTAATTTTCTAAGATGAAGCTTATTTTCATGTTTGATAGGTCACCACACTGTTTTTCTTATATAGGTGTCTTCTAGAAGGACTTACTTCTACAAATGTATTTCTTAAATATATCCTTTTTTTTTAAAAGATGTATTTATTTATGCATACAAGCACTGGGATACAGGCTAGAGGTGTGTGGGGGGGTGGGGAGAGGATTCACCACAGACAGAGCAGGGAGCAGAACAGGCAGATTGACCAAAGTACACTGCTGAGGGGAGCAGCGGGCAGGCAGGAGAGGTCTGCTGCGCCATGTGGGTCACCTCCTGGCCGGTAGCAGGGATTGAACTCGTGCTGCAGTGGCTGCAGTTTGCTTCATAGTGCGTTGCTTAACCCACTGCGCCACCAGGGAGGCCCATATCCTTTTTGATTCTTAAAAAAAAACCCAACAAATACATTAGCCTTGATGAATTACATTAGGGAAGAATCGTTGGCAGGGTCTTTTTTTTTTTTTTTGGTATAAATATCAGTCTTTATTAAATGTTAGAGGATCAACGTAGGAATTACATATGCAAGGTCAAGAACAGAAAATTAAATGTTAGGTTTTCCTGTTCCAGAAACCCTTTCATTTAGCCTGTAACAGTGTTTTTCTTTGGATGCATGACCAATAGAACACACAGGCTTTTGCGATAGTTAGCTCCTTTTCCTTACAGCCTTCATTTCTCTCTCCATTGTTCATTACACCAACAAGGTCACTTTGAATGATTGTCTTTCATGCTCAAGGTTAGATGTCATCTATAGTTTTCATTTAGTTCAGTACTCAGAAAACCTTAGATTCAGGATCTAAGAGTGAGTTGAGGTTTGAAGAGTTAAATGACTTATTTGTGTTTTATTATTCAGGATTTCTTTTGGGTGTAAGTTGAAGAAAATCAGCTCAAAGTAGCTTAAAATAAGGGGGAATTTACTGGCTCAAATAACTGAAACTTGCTTTGGACATGACTGAATCCAGTGACTATAATTGTATTGTTAAAATTTGGCATTTGTTAGTTTCTTTCACAGTATTGACTTCTTCCACAATGGAGGAGGAAGAGGGTGATGATCATAAGTAGCTCCAATTTACACAATTTTTGTGTTTTTTTTCATGCAAGAAGGGAGGGATCCCATACCCAGCATTCACAGAGCAAATACTGTGTAAGATCTGATTGATCCTCTTGGGTCATGGACCCTTCTTCTCTGTGTGTCTGGGGTGTGAGGTGGGGGGGTTAGAGGGGAGCGAAACAGCATGGTTAACAGTCCCTGAGGATCAGAAATTTGTGAGGAGTCTAGTCATCAGAAATGAAAGGGGAGATGGTGGGAAGAAGATACCCAGCACACCAAAGCTAGGCTAAGGGCTGAGGCCTCAATCTTCCTGACATTAAGCAGGAAGGAAAATAGATACACTTAAGAGTAGAAATAGTTTGGGCCTCTTTATTTATTTATGCATACAAGAGCTGGGGTACAGGCCAGAGGCACAGGGGGGCCAGAGATAGAGTGGGGAATAGAATAGGAAGATCCACAGAAGCACACTGCTGAGGGGAGCAGCAGGTGAGACAGGAGAGGTCTGCTGCACCATGTGCGTCACCTTCCTGGTCAGAGGGGGCGGGGTTCAAACTTGTGCTGCAGTGGTTGCAGTTTTCTTCATAGTGCTGTGCTTGACCCATTGCACCACCAGGGAGGCCCCTGGGTCTCTTTTAAAGGAATATAAATTAGAAAGGAAGAAAGAGCTCTTGAAATCATGTTAAGTCAATGATCCTTTTTTTTTTTTCACTTTCAGAAGTATATGGATATTGTAAAATGCAAATCCCTGCTGTTGCTAATGAATGCTTCCACACACATTCTATAATTTGGTGTGGAATAGATTGGAAGGCATGCTTCTCATCTCCTTGCCCCTTGTTCCTTGTTTCTTCTTGTCATAATGTGTATGTCAGAATAAAATTTTGAGAGAGAAAGAAAATTTCTTAAAATTTTTAGATGGATAAAAAGTATTTTAATTAGAAGAAAGTCAGTGACTATGGTAACAGTATTTATTGAGCTGTTAACATGTGTTGGGCACTGTAGTGAATGCATAATCTCACTTAAATCTGATGACAATTCTGAGTTAGGAAGTGTTAGGCTGTTTATTTACAGGTTAAGAACTCAAGATTGTGAGGGGTGAATCATTTGTCCGGGCTCCTGACTGTCAGAGTTAGGATTCTACTTTGGGTATATCTTATTCAAGAGCCTGAGCCTGTGTTCTCCTCATCATGCTTATATAATTAGTTATAGCTTTAGTTTTTTAAAATTGTGCAATTGACTATATTGTAAGCAAAATCATTGCTTGTGGTACATTATTTTGCATTCTATCCTCTGAAATAAAGTGCACTTAAATCTGGCCCCTCCCCCCATTTTTTCTCTCAATTCTCCTTCCCCATCAGTGACATAAGTTCTTCTGTCAATTCATCAGTGACCTAGGTAGGTAGGGAAACCTGGTGTGCATAAACATTTTAATCTCAAGCAATAATCATACATGAGGAGAGCCATGAATAATCAACAATCCTTGAGATACATCTGAAACTGTAATCACACTTTAAATTATGACCTAAGAAACTGTCACTGCTGAAGGTGCTTCCTGTGTAGATGATTGTGGTTCAAAGAAATACCAAAAGCCCCTTGTCTACATTAGCATGTGAATACTCTTTATATATCTGTTTCCTTTGGGTTTCCTACTGTTCCTCCATCTCAGCCTATAATCAGCTACATGAACCCTTCACTCCCACCCCCCGAAAGTGAGCTGGCCTATTGGGGATGATATATTATCAGCATAGCTCTTTTCCTCCTCTAATGATTGACAATTGGTTTGATGATGCTTCTGCTTATTATCTTAGCCCTTCTTTATGTCACCAGTCAGCCACCACTTGATAGTCTATGTCTTCTAGTCTCATCACCAGACCAACCTGCCAGTAGATTCATGATAAGCTCTGTCTTGATAGTTGGGAAGTGAATGCTTTTTATCTGATAGCATTGGACAGTTTCATCACTTGATGGTGGTTCCCCAGATGGCTATGTTCCTGTTCGTATTATCTAAAGTAGCAGTCTTCAAGCTTTCTTGATTATTTGGACTTGTTTTGGGACTAATATATGAATTTCATTAAGTATAGAAGTATAAATGTATGACACCATCATTAGCTTGTAGCAATCACAATATATGTTGAGTGAAGTTCATTGGTAATGATAGTGAATACAAATCCAGATTTCAAATAATCTTGATTAATTTGATTTTTTCTAAGCCAAAATTTAGTTGAATTTGTTAGATTGTTATTTTTAACTTTGAGATATGGCTGCCAAAGATCTGACACTAGAAGTGTCAGTTCTGTCATTTGCTGGTTTTCCTGTGGTTTCTTTGTAAAGGACTCTGGTAACTTGTCTTTACTTTATGGGTTAGTTTTGTTAAACCTAGATAATACTGTCAGTAAAGCCACTTAATTGAACCTTGCAAGTTGCAGTAAGTCATTACATGTTGACAGGGACAGACTGGGTGAGGCCATTACTGCCCACCCCTGGAAATGTGTAGCTTCCGTTTTCCTTGGGGATGTACTCTATGATGTTCTAGGTCAAGAGAGCCTTCCATAGGCTGAGTGAAGAGTCACTCATTCTGTATAAAAAAAAATGTAAGTTGAGCTCAATGCCTCAATGAATGCCCTCATATTTTCTTGGATCCCAAACGGATTGCTTTGCACTATTCCTGGAATACATACAACCCCTTGGGATGCATGAATCTCCCTCAGAAACTATTGGCCCAAGAAATGATTTCCCACATTGGCAAGGATGTTTCCATTAAAAAAAGACCTGCACACTTCAGTTACACAGCCATTTATAGCAAGTGAAATAGTTTGAAATGAATTGTCTTTATAGAGATCCGTAATTTGCAAGCAAAAATCCCCACTCCACAAAATGTGAAATGTTCTAAGCAACAGCTGTGAGCATTTCAAACGTGTACTACTTACTCTTTAACGGTTCAACCGTTGCCAAGGGAAATTGAGTTGGCTTTAAAATTTTCCTTGATTTCAATTTTGCATTTACCCTCAATCAGATTGAGCAAACAAGTTCTGCGTGACTGGGACATTGAACTTTTCATGAAGACTGTATCAGAAATTGAAATGTGGAAATGTAAGTTTTTTTAAAGATAAGAAGGAGACTGATATTGTAGTCGGGTTTATAGGGCCTAGTCGGGATCAACTTTTTCAGAGCAAGAATGGACACTATATGTAAGGTGGCCAATCATCATGAGTCAGTAGGGGGAGCCTGCTTCCATCTAAGAGAACTCTTTTTCTATTTCCCATTTCAATTCAAAACAGGAATATTTATTATCTTTTATGGCAATTTTTTTCCACCGGAGCCATTTCTGGGAGTGTACATAGAAATTTGCGGCTTTTGAGTGCTCAATACAAACAAGCGATGCAATGCACTTTTTTTTGGTGTCGTCACTTTACATATGGTTTTATTTATATGTATAGTTCTATATTCTAACTGTATAGAAAAAAATGATATAGTGCCCAGGAGAAACACTATGCTACCCAATGACATACAATGTTAAAAGAAAAGAAATACTGGAGAGCAGTGCATCAAAATACTCAAAATTTCTGGGTTGAGAGATTATGTTGTTTCCCCCCCCTTCTTTTCCAAGTTTTGAACAATTGGTACTCTGATATTTGTAGTTATTGTTAATAGTTCTGCTTTCCCCCACTCCACTTACCCTCTCCCGAACACCCCCACCCCCCAAAAAAAGAAAAAAAAAAAGTATGTTTAGTATGCATTCCAAGAATAGTCTTTAGAAATGCACCATTTGGCTTAGGGCAAATGCATCTCTAAATGTTTTAGCTAGAGTTAAGTGAAAGTCTTCTCCATAAACTCAGCTCCAACTTGCCAAAGACAAGTGTTGCAAGCACCCAGTTGGGAGGTGGGTTTCCAAGTGCTCTCTGCAGCGGGAGGGCCTATGCGGTTCCGAATGCTTGCAGGACGCAGACAACAGCGTCTACTCCCTCACTCCGCCCCCCATAAACCACACAGAGCTGGCCTTAGCCGAGGTTCACGGGAACTGATATTCAAAACTGAGGTTTAGAGAAAGGAGATGAGGTGGGAGGGAATTCGAAGCGATACCCAACCCTTGGCGAGACCCTAGGGGTTCAAATTTCTGCGCCAGGCTGCCCACAAGCTTCAGCGAAAAGCAACTGCTGGGGCTTAACAACAGGCTGCAAGGGGCCCATTTATACTAGCTGTAGCGCACGGGCGAGGGCGGGGGATCTTATTTCTTTCTACGCAGCGCAGGTTCCGGTCCAGAATGGGACTCCTCGAGCTCAGAATGGCCATCCTAACCGCTAAGGGGAGCGGAATCAAGGCCCGGGGGCTCCCCCACCCTGAGACAACTCTTGTCCTTGGAATTCTCTGGTTCCAGACGACCGCCGCCCTGAGGCTCCGCATTGCGCGAAAACCCGTCCCACTGATCTATCAGTCGCACACCTCCCGGGTCTAAGGGGAACCTCCCAGGCCCCGGAGGCTGCCGAGTCTCCGCACTTCAGCCTACCCAACCGCCTGGCGGAAGCGGCAACAGCGCGGCCGGAGATCGCGGTTGCATCCGGGTCCCTCCCGCCTCAGCCCAATCCACGGCCTCCTCTCTTCCCACCCTCCAGTTTCTCCGCCCCCCCGCCGCCAATCCCTGATCGGCTCTCAGCCGAACATGCTGGTATGGGAGTGAAGGCGGGCGCGGGCCAATGAAGTCTCGCTTCCCGTTTGAAGCCTCCAGTGAGTGGGCGCGGGAGGCGGGTGCTGCTGGCCAGAAGGTTCGGTTGCGCGTGTGCCATGGACTCAGCCGCCCGGTGATATTGACAATAGGAGAGAGAAAGGGGCATTGACTGGGACCCACCGCGGATACCGAACAGCGGCTCTGGCAGCGGCGGCTCCAGCTCCAGCGGCTCCTCCTCCTTTTCCTTCCTTCTCCTCCAGCTGCCGCTGCGGATCCAGTCTTGCTCCCTCCCTTCCCCCCTCCCCACGTCGTCGCCGCCGGGTCCGGGGCAACGAGCAGAGGCGCCGCCCGCCGGGAATGTGAGCGAGGAGCCTCCGGCGGAGCCGCAACAGGGTCGGTGCCGATTTGATGGGACGGGCCCGCGGAGGAGGATCGTGAGGCCGCCGCCGCTGCTGGAGTGCTGAGGTTGAGGTCCGGCCGTGAGGCCTAAAGGCGCCGCCACCGCGGAACCGGAGGGACGCCGCGCCGGACAGTCGTCGCCCCGGGCTCCTTGTCGCTGTCCGGACCTCCCCCTGCACATCCCGGTCCCTCCACCCGTCCCCTGTACGGTCTTCTCGCCCGTCTCCCGCCCCTCGAAACCACAGATCATCTTCGAATTCTTCCCCAGAAGCTTCAAGGTAACTTCGTCCCTCCAGCATCGCGGCTCGCCCGCTTCCCTTCCTCCTCGCCGTCCTCTTGGGGAGTCTGCAGGGTACCGACCTGGGGAAGGCCTGGCCGGGGCAGGCGAGGGGTGCAGTGGGGTGGGGTGCGGGAGAGGGAGCGCCGGTCCCACTTGTCTGATTTACCTGCAAATGCTTCTGATGATGTCTCTCATTCACTCTGCCCCCTCCCCCCTTTTCTCCACCTTCCGGGATTGGAGGCGTATTCTTGTCCCCCTTTACCCACTAGCGGAGGCGGGGGCGGGGGGGAGGGGGGCTTGCTTGGTGTAATGAAGAAGCTTCTGTAGCACCTCATCTTCTTCCAGGGCTTGGGGTGGTGTGTGGAAGTGAGCATCCCTACAGACAACCCACCCCTTCTCTGTCTTTCTTGGATTATCCTGAACCTTGGAAATAACCTGTGTCCGCTGCTTGGAGGATGATAAAGCTTTGGGTACCTTGGTCCAGGACGAAACCTGTTTCCCTGGGCTTTGCACTGATCGGCTGCTACTGCACGTTCAGTTCTGCAGCGCTTTAGGTTTGAGATCCTGGACGTTTATTCTGGGTCGCCGGCATAAGGAGCAAATGATTTTTGAAAAGACAAAACCCAGTAAATAACATTCCGGTAGATCTTTAGAGATAGGAGATGAATAAGGAAACAAAAAGAGTGATGGAGGAATGGGATTTAATGAAATCTTGTGTTCCTGTTAGAATGTAAGTAATTCACATACCAGATTGGGAAAGCGTCCAAATTTACAGCATACATGTGATGTGGAGCTTCTTGGTGATGCGGTCATTATGAAAATTTTTGCAATCTTGTATAGTCTTTCACAGTTTGCAGTTCCATTTCACAATTTTGACATTGTTTTTAAGGCTAAGTTAAGCAGATTTCTAAAAACTTCTTTTTTGGAAGAGGACCACACAAGACTTAAGAATTCCAGACTTTAAGATCATGTGGCTTTTGTTTATGTTTTTGTTATTTTTACTTTGTCAGAATCCGGGTAATTTTTAATTCTTACCTGTTTGGGGAGATACTTACTCTTTTAGACATTAACACTTGTCTTCTCTTTTGGAATGACAGGTGAGTAATTGCATTTCAGCATTTTCCCCATATGCATTATTTCTGTCTAATTTCTTGCTTGGAGCCTCAGTGCCATGGAAATGATGGCATCTGTTTTAACTGGTGAATGAAATTGCACCTAACGTTTGTTCTAGGGAATAGCTTTCATTTTAATAATTTTGAGAGGTTTAAAAAAATCCTAGAGAACAATTAAGTTGGAGTGAAATTTAGTATTTGATAATAAACTTTTAGTATTTGATGATAAAATTCAACTTAGTTGTCTTAAGTAGGCTGTGAATTTATGTTTTCAGTTCAACTTTGGTGCATGATTTCATCATAGTTTTGTTTATTAAGCTTTAATAACTTAAGATGGCTTCATTCAAAAAGACTTCTTTGAAATGGTTTTAATTATGCCTTTTATGTGTTCTGTTTAAAGTTATCTAGCCTGTCCTCATTTACAGTGTGGTGTAGCTTATCATAGCTAGCCCAGCATATTGCATTAAAAGTCATGCCTAGATAGTCTCAGTGTAATTGTAAAATTCACATGGTGATACATACATTAGGTTCTTGAAGTACAGTAAGAGTTCATTCATAATATTAAGTATTTTGGGAAAATGTATCGATGGAAGTTTTCCAGCTGCAGAATAGCTCCAAAATTACTTCTGGAATATCAAGATGAGAAGAGATACAGTTATAAAATGAGTAGATGGCTTAAAAAAATTAATCTGTATGGGCCACTTTAATACTTATAATAGTGGGAGCAACACAATATATTAGACATATAGTATTGCTTTTGTGATAGTTAAATTCTCTTTCTCATGAATTTTCATACTTTTCCATTGAACGTATGACCTTTCTTAATTGATTTGATTTGCTTTCTTTAACACATGTTCCTGTTTTCATGCATATTGTGTGTGGGAATTTTAGAATATGTGTAGCATGTATGCTTCCATCTCGGGAATGTGTTTGACACTTCTTTCTCTTTAGTAGGGATATGTCCTCAGCACCAACTACTCCTCCATCAGTGGATAAAGTAGACGGATTTTCTCGGAAGTCCGTCAGAAAAGCCAGACAGAAGAGGTCGCAGAGTTCCTCACAGTTTAGGTCTCAAGGCAAGCCTATTGAGTTAACACCTCTGCCTCTGCTGAAAGGTAAGGCCATGGCCAGGTGATGGATTCCTTTTCAGTTGATCTTTTTATATCTCTATAAAATACCCTTTTTATAGAGTTTCATACCTATTAAAATTCTGTGTTGCAAATTAAAGGGATGGAAGATTTTAGACACATTGAAGTTATTGGCATCTGACTAGATATACCCATTCACCTTTCTAAAAGGTTCAATTTAATTTAAACAGCTGTGGATAAATGAAAAGAAACTTATCAGGAGAATCTCTTAACATTGGTAGTGGAAAAATTGAACGCCAGAGGAACTTTGAGATATTTGGGTCTGTTTCTTTTGCATTTCAGTAGACTTCCATGGATACACTGCATGCAAGGACAGCTAAAAATTCTAGTCTTAGTCGCAGGCAATACACCTAATAGAGGAGATCATACCTTTAATTTATATATAGAAAATGATGTTTGTAAGAATTCATTTTTAAAACTCAAGAAAACAATCACTTTTTGATTACATGCATTCTTGTTTTTAGGCAGTACAAGTAGAGAAGGCATATGATGATCATACTTGTTTAATATTCTTTTCTTTTTTTAAAAAAAGATTTATTTATTTATGCATATAAGAATTGGGGTACAGGCCAGAGGTATGGGGATGAGGATTCACCAGAGACATAGTGGGGAGTAGAACAGACACATCTACTGAAATACACTGCTGAAGGGAGCAGTGGGTGAGACTGGAGAGGTCTGCTGTGCCATGTGGGTTAGTGCCCTGGTCTGGGATCAAACTCTTGCTGCAGTGGCTGTCAGTAGTTTGATGGTGCTGAGACTTTAACCCCTTGTGCCACCAGGGAGGCCCCAGTTTACTACTATTTTTTTGGAATGAATTAAGGATAACTTTTTAATGTGAAAACTATTCTTTCCTGAATTGGACCTTTCAGATTTTCTTTGGGTGTATGGATGTATTTTATTCCTTTAAATTCTCATGTATTTGCTTTGTGTTAATAGATAGGCGTTACTTCAATATATTGGAGCATAATTTTTTTTTTTAAAGATTTTTATTTACTTATGCTTGCAAGACTAGAGTACATGCCAGAGGTACAAGGGATATGAGAGGATTCATCAGAGACAGAGCGGAACAGGCAGACTGACTGAAATATACTGCTCAGGGGAGCAGTGGGCACAGCAGGAGAGGTCTGCGGAGCCATGTGGGTCCTCTCCTTGGCTGGGGTTTGAACTTGTGCTGCAGTGGCTGTGGAAGCCCAAGAGTGCAGCTCTCAACCCCTTATGCCACCAGGGAGGCCCAGAGCATAACTTTTATCACATGGAAAATGTCATATCTACCTGGATAGTGGATTTTTGTCTCCTGAGCACTTAAGAGTGAAGAGAAAGTGAATAACACAATGCCCTTTACTGGCTCAGAGGAAATCAGACAACCTGGTTTTTTAGTTTGTTAATAACGTGGTTTGTTAGTTATTTAGTTTGTAAATTACTATTATTTTTCTAATAGTCTGTGAAATCTGAAGTTGTTAGAGAAAATTGAAGTTTGACTAGGAAAAATATACTCAAAATTTAGCCTACATTATTTCAAGCTTCTCCTTTTCTGATGGGGACATTTTTGTAAAGGGAGGGAGATTAATATATGAGATTCCAGTGTTTACACTTGAAATTGGTGGAAGCTAAATAAATGCCAATTATTGTAAAATATGATATATGTCTACTTGTTAGTAGAGATGAGCTCTTATGAGTTTTTAGAGGAGAAAAGTTTGTTTAAAGATTTGCAGGTAAAAATGAAAATATTCTTTATGAGAATTGGAAGGAAATATACTATAGAGACAAAACTAAATATGTTTGAAATACAAAATTCGTTTTTTCAATAATTTATTCAAACTGAACTAGACATAGAGTAACTATTAGCATCTATTTCTGGCAAAGGAGTTTACTCTGAGGAAGTTGATTAAGTTTTTTTAGGATTAGAGAGAATTTTATACTTTATTGTTATATTAATTTCTTGGGGCTTCCAGTGAACATTTAGATTAGAACTTAATTGACCGCTTATAGCCAGGGTAGTTACTATGTTTTTTTTGGGTAGTTAAAAAGACTTGCACAAGAAGAATTTGGCACATGTTTTAGCATTATGGTATTCCTTGCCTCATTTTTTAAAACTGGTAAAATACACATAGCATAAAATTGACCATTTTTACCATTTTTCATTGTGCGTTAAGTAGATACCATTGTGGTATAACCATCATCACTAGCCATTTCAAAAACTTTTTCTTCCCCAACTGAACTCTGTTTCCACTAAACTCTCTTCATTCCTCCCTTCTCCACTGGTAACTCATTCTGCCTTCTGCTTTCCTGACTGTGACTCCTAGAGGTACACCATGTGTATGGAATCCTATATTATCTGTATATTTGTGACAGCCTTATTTCACTTAGCATAATGTCCCCAAGGTCCATTCAAGATGTACCTTGTGTCACATTTTTATTTTTAAGGTTGACTAGTATTCCCTTGGAGGTTTATGCACACACATTGTTCATCTCTCCATTGAACTTGGGTTGCTTCTGTCTTCTTCCCAGCATTTTGACTTGTCAGTAATGCTGCTGTGACTGTGTGTCTACAAGTATCTGTTCCAATCCCTCCTTTCACTTCTTTTAGTTATCTACCCATTGGTGGTGTGTAAGTGGAATTGCTGGATCGTCTGTTTACTTTTTTGAGGGCCCACTTCACTGGTTTCCACAACAGCACCATTTTACATCCACCAGGAGTGCACATCAGTTTTCAATTTCTCCACTTCTTCATCTTCACCAAACCTTCTGCTTTCTGTTATTTTTTTTTTTTTAAATAATGCCCATAATAATGGGTGTGAAGTGGTATTTCATTGTGTTTTTGTTCTGCATTTTTCTAATGATTAGTGGTATTGAGCATCCTTTCATGTGCTTATTTTTCATTTGCATTTATTTTCATTTTTTAAGTGGAATGTAGCAGTATTGAAGGTTTTCTAAGAACTCTACTTTCCAGTGATAAGAATTTTGAACTTTTGTATATCACCAGAATGGGAAAATTGGAGAGCTTCATGATGATATAATACTATAAATGTATCTACAAGCTTAATTCCAGACAGACTGAAAGTGATTCTTATATAGTAAGCATGTTCTGGGAAAATATTCTGGAAATCATTTTATAAGTTAGATTTTCATATCTATAGAATAACAAAGAAGGAGAATTGGGTGTAGACTTCATAAATAGCATTTGCTGTTGATTTTTATAGTGAATATAAAGAGTTTGTCAAATGACATTTGTTTTACTTACAGTGGATTGGGCTTTATTTTTGTGTTGTCTTCTTACTAACTTTAGGGAATGCTGATGGAATATAAAGAAGATACAGCAGGACTTTTGTTTGTTTTTGACCACTTCCTTAGGAGAAATCAGAATAAATGTAAATGTATGCTGAAGGATAGCATTGAGTTAATTTTCTATACTATTGCTTTGACTAAATTGGAAGGTTTGAGTTTATTTTATTTGGGATACAGAACAAGTTATAGTTGAATTTGTAATTTGCTAGAAAGACCTGACCAATATTTTTAATTTTAGGGAAGTTTGAAAGTGGAAACTTCGTAAACAGTCATTACGCAATTCATTTTGGAATCTCAAAAGTTGGGTATTCATTAATGATTACTTATTTTTTGCCACACTAAATAAATAATAGCCATTGTTGTTTAACTGGAACTTTTTAAGTTTGGCTATGAATAACGTATACTTATTTATTTATTTATTTATTTATTTTTTTTAAAGATTTATTTATTTATGCATACAAGCACTGGGGTACAGGCCAGAGGTGTGGGGGGGTGGTGGTGAGAGGATTCACCACAGAGAGCAGGGAGCAGAACAGGCAGA
>JAGFMF010011823.1:5054102-5081158 GCA_019455555.1 Galemys pyrenaicus
GAAGTACACTGCTGAGGGGAGCAGCGGGCACAGCAGAAGAGGTCCGCCGCGCCATGTGGGTCCCCTCCCTGGCTGGCAGCAGGGATCGAACTCGAACTCGTGCTGTAGTGGCTGCGGTTTGCTTCATAGTGCTCTGCTTAACTCTCTGCGCCACCAGGGAGGCCCCTACGTATACTTATTTAAATTTTTATATCTTCCTATCAAAATGGTGAAATTGGAAACTTATCTTCCTATCAAAACAGTGAAATTGGAAACTTGTGAAACTTTTAAAACGAGCATAGCTTTGCAGTTGTGTACCTTTTTCAAACAAAAAATTAAAAGGAACAATTCCCAAATGTATTGAGTTTAGTAGAGTAGTTTAGAGAATTTTATTTGGAGGTTTTCACCTGTTGCATTGGTAGCCTGTCCTTTTTTTAGTATACTGCTTTTTGCTTTCAACTTATTTTTTGAATAGTTATTACAATTACATGCTTCAAATTTCAAGAAGATAGGAAAGGATGTATAGTGGAAAATCTTCCTCCCAACTCTGTTTTCCCAGTTATCATTCCCATAAACAACTAGACATAATATTCTGGCCTAGTAGGTAAAGAATGTTAAATCTAGTAGGTAAAGAATGTTAAATCCTTGATTAAATTTGAAAGTCAGTCAGTTACATGAAATCATATGCACATTTTATATGTATGTCCATTTTTTAAATTCTGTGGCATTTTTCAGATTCTCAAAGGGGTGTCTGAATCAAAGTAGGTTAATAATCATTAATCTGTATTGTACCTGAATAATGATGTATGTTCTACAGATAGCTAAATTGTAGTATGTATGTGTGTTTGTGTGTGTGGTTTTAAAAATAATTATAAGCTATGCTTTTGGTCTAGAAGAACTTTTGGAAATTAGTGGGTGTTTACATTCAACTTTGCAACCTTTGAAGCAGTACAGTAATTGTTTTCTTTTGGGGAAGAAATGAAAAAATGCAAGCTTTTTCACAAAATGAAATGCCAAATGACATATTTTCATTTGTGAAAGATTATGCTCAGTTGTAGTAAAGAGGTATTTTATTTCTTTTAGGTCAGAATATTTTTGTCTTTATTTATCTTCATGGTTTGTTTCTGTAACAGAGAAAATTCCTGTTCAGTCTTATGTGGGCAAAAGAAATTGAGAATAGGAGTTACTGATTTATAAACATTTGAAAGTAGAGTAGCAGCTTGCAGTTATATCTCATCCCATCTTAGTGTTATAGTTATTGCTCTGTTCTCAATCTAAGGTTCGTGGATTTCTGGTTTGGCGTAGGGAGCATGTGCTATGTCTAGGCTAAGGGCTAAGGGTTCTAAAACGCTTCTCAAATTTTATGTCAGGTTTCTGTGTATCTGTGCTTGTTTTAGAGAACAGAGTTCGTTGCTTTCATCAGATTCCCAAAGCTATACCATCCTGCTTTTTCCCTTATTAGCTGTGTGTGCGCATACACATAGGTGCTGGACCCATTTCAATTTTTTTTTTTTAAGATTTATTTATTTATACATACAAGAGCTGGGGTACAGGCCAGAGTCCAGGGAGGTGAGAGGATTCACCAGACAGAGTGGGGAGCAGAACAGGCAGACTGACCGAAACACACTGCTGAGGGCAACAGCGGGCGAGGCAGGAGAGATCTGCCTCACCATGTGGGTCCCCTCACTGGCCAGCAGCAGGGATCGAACTCGTGCTACAGTGACTTCACAGTGTGTTGCTTAACTGACTACGCCACCAGGGAGGCCCTGGACCCATTTCAATTAAAGGATGTAAGTGATAAATAGAGTTCATCACTATGTGGATCACTCTAGAACATAATCCAGCCAGGGCACAAAAATATTTAGGGATCAAGTAAATCTTCTCATAAGGTGAGGTGGTCCCTCCCTTTTCCCCTACAACTTTCTTTCCCTAATTTCTTAATATTCTTCACATTTCAGCTCAAACAGGTCTTTCTTAGAGAATTTCCCTTGTGTCTTAAAAATAGTCTTTGAAGTTCTCTCTGTTGTTTCTTTTATTGTGTTTATAACCTAAAATTATTTTGTCTTTATTCATGGGAATGCTAATCATTTTCCTTTCCTTCACTACAATTTGATTTTCCTTGGTGTAGAAACCTTGTTTCTCTTATCTCTCGGGCCTACATTAGTGCCTTGTAGTAGTTGACAGTCAATAAATATTTGTTAGTAGATGAATGAACATTATTAGTTGACATGTAGGTCATTACAGTGGTAGTATAAGCATTCATTTTTTCCTTCCTAAATATTAAAATTTTCTTTCTCAAAAACCAGGTCATATAAATTTTATTTTAACTTTATGCAAATTCATAAGCTTATAGTGACAACCTTTTTTAAAGATTTATTTATTTATGCATACAAAAACTGGGGTGTAGGCCAGACGGGGGAGGGTGTGAGAGGATTCACCAGAGACATAGTGTGGAACAGAACAGACAGATTTACTGAAATACACTGCTGAGGGGAGCAGTGGGTGAGACAGGAGAGGTCTGCTGTGCCAGATGGGTTGGCTCCCTGGCTGGGGATTGAATTCATATCACAGTTGATGACAATAGCGCCACCCAGGGTGGCCCCCCAAAAACCTTTATTTTTAAACTGATCAAGCTACTCTGTCCACTTAATATCCAAAAGTGACTTTGTGTTTTGATAATTGCATATTTCAGTTTAAAAACAGAGTGATATCTTGTGCAGAAGAGGATGGAGTGGATTTATGTGTGACTTGCTAAGAGTAATTAATTTCACTTAAGGTGTTTATCACTTTGGGGTGTGTGTGTTTTTGTGTTTTGCGATATTAAGATGTTGAGTACAGTGAAATCCCATCTTTTGGTGTTTGGGGACTGAACTATTGGCTATTCAGATCACTACTCTTTCTGAATTCTATCTGAATTCTTTATTTAGTTAAAGAGAGAATAGTGTATCTGAATATGATAATAGACTTTTAGAGCAGGATTTTATGGTCAATTTCTCTTGTCTGTAGAAGGTTTGTAATAATTTAGCTGTTAATATTAGAATCTGTAGTACTTAAAAATGGCAGTGAAGTTTCAAGATACTTCAAAAAGACTGAGGTAGTTATTTGGTTTGTTTGCAAATGATGAGATCCTCTTTTACTACTAAAATCCTTTTTCTTACCTTTATATATACTTATAAAAACAAATACAAGATCTTATTTATATAGTAACATTGAACATAGAATAAACATTAAAAACTAAAAAATATTATTATATCATTATATTGTTACCTAATAGATAATAGTATACACCTAAGGAAGGCAGATGTCCTCCCTCAGGTTAAGACTGGAGACCCTGCTTTTTAACGCTTTACCTTTTTTTCCTAAATAAATTTTACTTTCCAAGACAAAAAAGAAATGTACATCCTGCTTTCATCTATTGCTAGGTTTGAATTCTAGGTTCACTTGCACAGAAGTTTCTATGTGACTTCTGCTAAGCAATGTTTTAATCTTCAGAATTGGGGAGTATTACAGAGTTACATTAAGTGCCATAAAGCAGATACAATACTTAGTGCTGGGTACGTTGTAGCAGTTGAAGAATGTTGGCTATTATAGTTATAGAAGAAACTGTATAATGGAACATACTAGTGTTTTTCAGTTGAATTTTATTTTTTTTTTTATGCACACAAGAGCTGGGGCACAGGCCAGAGTTGTGGGAGGTGTAGGAGTCACCAGAGACAGAGTAGGGAGCAGAACAGGCAGATCGACTGAAGTACATTGCTGAGGGGAGCAGTGGGCCAGGCAGAGAGGTCTGCTGTGCCATGTGAGTCCCCTCCCTTGCCGGGGATCGAACTTGCACTGCTCAGCTGTGGATGTTTCACAGTGTGGCGCTCAACCCGCTGCGCCACCAGGGGGGCCCGAATTTTATTCTTTAATACATTATGTGTATTATTTCCACTTTAGGGAGATTGGGGAGTATGTTGAGCTATTATAATTAGAATTTGAAACCAAAAAAGGAAGTTGGTTCTTATGGAACAATCTCAACGTTATTGTTTAAATAAGGGCAGCTTGAAACCTGCTTCTCATTAGAACTTAAAGTGGCTAATGTAATTATTTTCAGGGGAAATTGTATTTGTGGAGAGTTACCAGGTAAAAATTATTGCTAGATAAACTTATTTGAGAAGTTGTCTACTAGGATATGATCTCCAAACTTATTTTGTTATTATTTATTCCTACCAATAAAAACAAAATGAACACTGACCTTCTATGCATGTAAATTTGTTTTTGTATTGTTTACATGTGCCATTATATGGCTATACAATTAAGACATATTAAGAATACATACAATTATAGAATGTTAAAGAGGGTGATACTGAGAAATAAAAAGTGTAGACAGTGTAGTAATTCTGTACTCCCTATCGCTACCTGCTTCCCCAATACACTCACTACCCTGGAGCACATATTTATTTTAAGATTTCACTTCAAAGATAGTATTTTCGCTTTAGGTTTTGAGCCTTGTTGGTTTGGTGCATTTTGCTTTGAGCCAGAGAGAGACTTGAAGAGCTGAATGAGGAAACATCTTTATCATAATGGAGATTTTTGTTCAAGCTTTTAAACTTATTATACCTTTCAGAAACAAAGTCAGAATTGAAGTTTTAAAGAGTCATGTAGCGGGCTCTTAACTTGCGCTTGATGGGTAGGTTTCAGTGGGCCCTTGACCCTCTTGAAATTCTAGGCAATATTTTTTGTCTCCCGGCAGATTGACCTTTTTTGGGCAGAGGATTCAGAGCTTTTATCATATTCTCAAAGGCGTTTCCCCAAAGGGTAGGATCCCCTGCTTTGGATGGTGGGTGTCAGTTTTCTCACTCAGAGCAGAGAAACAGCATTTGTCATATAATCCTTCTCTGTAGAAGGGAGATCTCATAGCAAGAGATTTCTTTTCCTTGTCTCTCCTAATTTTTAATTCTTTTTGATATCAAGCAGAATTTTAGAAGGTGTTGGAAGAATTTGTTACAGGCTTCAGTGTGGTTGTTTGGGAATTTTTTTTTAATATTTATTTATTTATGCATACAAGCACTGGGGTACAGGCCAGAGGTGCGGGGGTGGTGAGAGAATCTACCAGACAGAGCAGGGAGCAGAACAGGCAGATGGACTATAATCCACCACTGAGGGGAACAGCGGGCCAGGCAGGAGAGGTCTGCCTGCGCCATGGGGGTCACCTCCCCAGCTGGGGGCAAGGATCGAACTCATGCTGCAGTGGCTGTGGTTTGCTTCATAGTGTGTTGCTTAACCCACTGCGCCACCAGGGAGGGCCCTGTTTGGGAATTTTTGATCAGTATCATTTGAAAAATTAATCAGGGTAAATAAGACTCCAACGGTAAAATTACATGTGCCTTAAAAATGTTTTTCTTTGGAATAACTGTTAACTTGAAAGAAGTTGGGAGGCGAATCTCAGGTTATCTTAGCTGGTGAAAAAATAGTTTAGCCACCAAGAAGAGAAACAATATCTGTTGCTTCAGCTGTTGCCAGGTAAGTTACTTATTACATGGTGTCTCACTTATGCTTCTCATCAACACCAGGAGCAAGGAATAATTGCCGTTAACTGAGGGCTGAGTAATTTGTACACTTACAGAAGAGCCATGGCTGGGACCCCAGGCCAATCTGGTCCAAAGCTGGGACCTTCTCTATAAAGTGTGTTGCCAGTAGATGGTCAGTTGAGCACTGGAGCTGACTGCCATCTTGCTCAAGCTTTTGTGGGATGGTTTACTCTGTAAATCTTCTTCCTTTTTTGAGAACTCTGAAAATTGTGAGAAGACTGAAGTAATGGCAAAGAGAAGCAGAGAAGAGAAGGGAGAGGAGCAGGTAGGCCACTAGCAGCACTGTGGATTGTGGCTGGAGGAAGTGATAGGAAAGAGTCATGGGAGAGTAGGTCTCAGGACCAGCTCCTTGGGAAGGCCAGACAGGGCAGTCAGGAAGGGTAGCTGGCATCTCACCATGGTAGGGAAGGGAAACCTGCAGCTCTGGGTCCCTGTGGGGCTCAGATGCAGTTATGATAAAGACATACACTTGTGAGGGGGTTAGGGTATGGCAAACTGGTAGCTTCCAGCTTTCGGGCACTTTACTACTCATCTCTCTATCTTTTGGGGAATTAGCTTATTGCAGTAAAGGACATGAATTAAAGTCAGTGATAATCCTAGCTTTGTGAATGTAGGTCAGTTATTTGACCTATTTGGACCTTTAGTTTCTGCTTATGTAAAATGGGACTTGTACTTCCCAAGGTGGTTGTGAGATAACTTGGGTAAACTGCCCAATGTTTGGTTGGTTGCTTCCTAAATACTACTCCCCCTATCTTTCTGTTTGCCATTGATCTTTCTTTGAGTCACTTCTGTGGGCCTGGATCTTGTTTCAGAACACACAGTGTAGAGATGCACAGGGAAGAGATCTGGCAAAAGTTCATCTATTTATGTAGGCATCATGAAAGACTTTCATCTTATGGTGATGTTACATTTTAATTTAATTAATGCATGGATGCTCATGCCTGGAACACTTTTCAAAGTAAAATGTTAAAACATTAAAAAGAACACAGAGAAAATTGGGACATGGTACCGTTTCAGAAAGAGAGCTGTCTTCTAATAAGGAAGATAAAGATTTTGGAATTTGTCTTGTACTGACGTGGCCCAGAAGAGAACACTGGAAATGGATGGATGTTCTCTGACATTCTTTATAAGGAAATACATTGAGAATTCAGGGCGAGGTGCAGGAGCTGTCTTATATAAGGGGCTTGGAAATCATAGCTGTTACATGCCTTGTACATTATATACATAAAAAACTTTTTTGAATGAGTATTTTGAAGTCAAGGACATTTCTTGCAAAATAGCTTTTTTTTGAGGGTCAGAAGGCTATTTTACCTTTGTTGCTAGTTAATTTTTCAGAAAAACAGTGTTGTATCAAGAGGGCTATTTTTCTCCCTAATTTGTAAGCAAAAGCCAAAATAACTTGAAAGCAGATTGATGCAAGGGACTTTTTAAAAGTAAAATGAAGTGTTAGTTCACTCTGGCCATATTCCCATGCAGTATCTACATTTGTTTCTTCAGCTCCATTTACAATTGATATAGGGATGTTTTTAACAATAAGCAGTCATCTAGAAGTACTGTTCATTTTACTTTAAGAAAGGGTGAAGACATTTTAATTTAAAACATGTAAGGTGAAATTTAAAAACTCAGTATCTTCAATCTGGGATGTGGCTAGATCTTGGG
This sequence comes from Galemys pyrenaicus, assembly GCA_019455555.1. Lineage (NCBI taxonomy): Eukaryota > Metazoa > Chordata > Mammalia > Eulipotyphla > Talpidae > Galemys > Galemys pyrenaicus. The sequence goes on from JAGFMF010011823.1 coordinate 5,061,314, forward strand.
GGAGATTTATCTGCAAATTTTTAGGTACTGTACTAACCCTTTGGCTGCTGACAACTGTACTTCATTACCTAAAGCTAGTTACTTCTTAAATATTTTGGAAAGAACTGTATTTTATTTTATTTAGAGTTTTATCTTAACGTTGCAAAAGACATTTCAACTGAGTGGAGTTTATTTAGACTTTTCTGGTTTAGTGGGATGTTCTGGAAATGGTATATACTTTAGACACTCTAGGGCTTATTACTTTAGACACCTCATACCCTTGAATGAAATAAATGAAGCTTGAATTAAGTAAGTTGTATATAAATACTTTTCAAAGTGTATATGAAGCAGACAGCTATGAAGGAAATCTGCATATGACCCAACCACATCAGTCTCCAGGAGCTTTAAATTTTCATTTTTGTAATTGTTCTGTGGGTGTGTAATTCAATTTATTTATTCATTCATTCATCAGATTTCTATTGAGCAGTGTAATGCACCAGACACTGCCCTGGGAACTCAGTGATGAGCAAAACAAAGTTGATGAGGTTCTTTTCAAAAGACCGTTTGTAGCTGGATGGGGCTGTTGGGTTGCTGGGCCAAGTTATCAGGTTATGTTAATCTTTTGTTCTTGCTCCTAAGGGTATTTGTACCTGTCCATAACTATACAACCACATAATATGTAAATCACCTGTTTAGTCCAGTCATGAGGAGTAATATTTTCTTCTCCTCATGTTTAGCTATTCTTGTGTTATATTTTGGAAACAAAAATTGTTCTATGTGATGCTTAATAACATTCTGATTACTTTGAGGTAGTCTTATCATTGGAATTGAAATTTAAACAGTTCTCTTGGTAACATCATGCTTATTATTTTATGATCCTTTGGTTTCTTTCAAGATCACTGGACATTACTTTGAGATAGCCTTATTATTGGAGTTGGTGTGAAAGAAACTTAAAATTTTCCTATCACGATAACTTTGTGCTTGTCATTTTATACTGAGGTTTCTTTGAAAACAAATCAGTTAATCCTTGCTTGTCTTAAGAAAATCACTAGTTTACCTTTAGACTATAAATATAAAATGTACAGAATGTGAAAAACTTGTCAAATCCCTCTGAAACTAAATAAAATTTTCTGTCATTTCATTTCTGTGCTTCTAGATGCCACTGTGTTATTAAAGTGCATGATCTTAAGTTTTTGTTTTTCATTCACTGTTTTGTGAACTGTTGCTTGGAATAATGGGGGACATGATACAATAGATTTAATTCATTAAGAGTATAAAGGTTTAGAAGATTAGAGCTAGAATTACTGTCAGCACCAATTGAAGTCATTAAATGAGAATGCAGGCAACAGTAAAACCACAGGCAAAGCAATTAGCATTGGTGGTGTGATGGTTACTGTGAAGATTAGAAAAATAAATAATTGAAAGTATTTTAAAATTGACAAATTGAATGAAGTTAAAAATTGAATCCACCTCCTTGCCACTTGCTAATTTAAAATTTTCCCAAGCTATTATGATTTAAATTATTGAGCATTATCTGGGCTGCATCCTGTGGGTGGTGAAAATTGAGTGGAGTGAACACTTTTCAGAACTAGTACATACTGTAGGACTGGATTTGTGTTGGTTAACATTAAGAGGAAAGCATAATCTCTGATTATCACAGACTGACTAGTGGGAGAATATAACAAAATGAATAAAAGGATTAGTGTTGGGAGCTCTTGACAGTCTGTACTTCTCTGGCCCTCTTGTACCTCAATGGTTAATAAATTTTACAGTGATTTTAGAATCATTTTATGGTTAGTTAAACAATGTGCATTCCTATGAGTGCAAATCTATATTTAATATTAAAGGATTCTTGGTATAACTATTTTTTACAGTTTTACTTAATGGAGTATTTCGCTTTTGTGTATTATGTGGGTCGAACATAATACCAACATTTCTTGACTAGAAAGGTACCCTTTCCTCCATAGCCCCCCGATTTTTTTTTTATTTATATTTCTTTATTGTCTTTTAGGAGAGTAATTTCTGTATTAGAGTATTGATACTCATTTCTCCCAATAGAAGCAAGAATAATTGAGCAGTTAATTGGCTTCTTTCTTGGGGAGAGAGTCATGAAGTTTTGTTTGTCTCATTTGTAGAAGGTGAGACATCAAGAAAACCTCTATAGGGTGGGTTCAGTGATTGAATGAGTTAATATAACTAATGCTTAGAACATTTAATGTGACATTTACCATGATCGAGGCAGATCATATTATATTAAATGTTAGCTGTTTTTGTTGTTATTGCTCTTATTATTTATTTAAAGATTTATTTATTTATGCATACAAGAGCTAGGGTACATGCCAAAGTCGTGGGAGGTGAGAGGATTCACCAGAGACAGCGGGGAGCAGTGGGTGACACAGGAGAGGTCTGCCTCGCCATGTGGGTCCCCTCCCTGGCCGTGTATTGAACTTGTGCTGCTTTGCCGCAGATGCTTCACAGTGCAGCACTCAACCTGCTGCGCCACCAGGGAGGCCTTATTATTTTCTTAAAAGTACTGTTTCTTAAGACTTGGATTTCAAGTGGAATCTTAAAAATGCTGATTTTTGTATACTATTTTTAGGAAAGTTGGTGTTCTAAATCGTTTAAGTAAACGAATATTTACTGATGAACTTTAAAAAAATTAGAAAGATTTTTTTGAGTGAAGTAACATTTGGAAGCTGTCAAAGTCAGTAGTCTGCTAAACCCAAGAACTGATCTAGTCAAGTGCAAGCTGAGCAGCTTTGTAACAGATGTTTAGGCATTGTGCTCACCTGTCTCCCCAGCTGGTGTGTGTGAGTTGGAGGGGTTTGGGGAGTTGGATGTGTGTGATGACACTGAACATTGTCACTGTGAAACATCGGAGGGACTGTTGGTGTTGCTAAATGTAGGTAAGATGTGGGTGGATGCTACCTGGACAGAATAGGAAGTAGCTATTAACTTAACATCTTTTATTAAGTGGGAGCATTGAGAAATCTTTAAATAAAAAAATCTGAAGGGGTTGCTAGGAGTTGTGCAAAAGTATCTTTGGAGCAGGTGGCTTAGAATATGAATTCCATGTGTTTTAGAAATTTTCTCTTCATCTGTGAGTTTTCACCTAAAGCTATTTTTATGAACTGAAATTATGGATTTGTTGTGCATATGTAATTTTGATTAGCAGTGAAACATGTATTTAATCTACATTCAGACCTAGACCTAGAACATTTCCCCCTCCCTTTGTCTCCCTCATGGGAAGTTAAGGTTATTCCAGTGTCTATCCCATTCACATCTCATACTTTTCTGAAAATAATGAGTATTATCACTAACAACTCTTTAGTTTCCATTGAGATGAAAATGTATTCACGATAGATATTTTTCCCCCTTTCATAATGAATTCAGATAAAATAAGTGACTGTGAATGAAAAGTTTACAAAAGCAACATATATTTGAAATGGGTTTACATGAGGGAAACCACAGTTCCAAGAAATTATTGACAGCTCATGGTTTCATGATGTGATTCAGGTGGGATGCTAGTCAGAAGTCTTTGTTCCAGTTTATTGCCTTAAGCTGGTAGATGCTGATGTTTCTGTTCAATGAAGTGTTCATTTTATCCTAAAATTTTAAATCCAAAAACTTGGGGCAAATCAGGGAACTTTGACTGAATAACTTTAGCTTTACCAAAACTTGAGACAGAATCCTATAGATTTTTCCTCTCTCCTATCTCTTGAAAACATTTTCTAAAAACAGATTTTGGACATTTATTTTTTTCTCCTTTCTGTATTCCTTCATCCCCTTACGTTGTTTTTTAGGTGGGTTGGCTCCAGGTTGTATAGAATTGTAGTCAGGTCAGAAATGCAGAGAGGGTGTGGGGAGCAAGGGAGACTGACCATTAAGATGCAAAGGTGTTGCATGGCCAGCAGGTAGAGTTATGGGAAGAAGACAGGTGTGTGAGTCAGCCAGCCAGAAGTCTTAGAATTCTGTCTGAATAACAGCTTAGATGAATGACCTCAGGGCCTCAGTTTTTTCATCTTGGAAGTGGTGATAAAATGATCTGTCATGCCAGGATAGTTTGAGAGGTGATGTTTGTCAGAGCACCAGTATCTGACACGATAGGTATTTGGTAATTGACTGTTGTCATGATGGGGTCAAGGACCATGTCCATTCATGATTGGACTGTGCCCCTGCTAACTCTTCACTGCTCAGTGAGTACCTACCTGTTGAGTGAGGCCGCTTTTCAGGTGGGAAAGGAATTCTTATATATGCCAAGCTGTGCTGACTTATAATATCACTTAATATCATTCCTTCTTCTCTGATTTTTGTGTTAAATATTTTAAAGTGTACTTTTTTAAGAAAAAAAATTTGTGTAATATGTTATAAACTGTGCAGAGCTTGAAAGACCAAGGTTTATGATGATGGTGTTGTGTGGTTAGTGGAAAAGGTGTTGCTTTGGACAGAGCAGTTGGAATTACCATAGGTTGCTTAGTGTTTTGCATGACTCTGGGCATAAGCATCCTTCTTTGGTTTTATCCTCACTTTCATTATCTGATTGAGAGCAGGCGGTTTCTGGCATGTTGGAGATATGGAGTATTTGTTGTATGAATAAATGGATGAATGAATGAGTGTGGTCATCATTCAGGTATAAACATTTAGTGAATAGTCTTTATTAAGTGGTATTTATATGATCAGTGTTGACAAGTATGCAAACATTAAGTGAATCTTCATTCAGCTTTGACAATAAAACCAACTCAGTTTCTTGTCACACTTTGGGCTTAGAATCAGAGATTTGTTGAAGAATTTCATTTTAAATTTTATTTATTTATGCATTTAAGAGCTGGGATGGAGGCCAGAGGCATGGGGGCTGGGGTGGGGGTTTGGAGAGGGGCCCAGGCTAGGCAGAAGAGGTCTGCTGCACCTTGTCGGTTCTCTCCCTGGCTCCGCCCCTTGTGCCACCAGGGAGGCTTCGGTTCATAAGAATTATTACTGGCAATAACCTGGCATTTTGTTACAGTACTGAAATCTTTTCTCAGTTCTAGAAGCCAGCACCTGAAAAACATTGTCTTTGTAGCTTCTCTAGGTGTATCTGTGGGAGATGTATGAATGGAAGACTGAGCTGTGGGACAGAATGATAGTCCAGTCCTTCTCTCTTTGAGCCCTGTTGCCATGTAGGAATTTATGTTAGTTCAAAGGCACCGGTTTTGGCTCATCATGATTAATGAAAAATAAGTGCTATAAAAGTTACTACTTTGTCCTCTGTGTAGTTTCTTTCTTAGATGAACTTTTGTCTTTGTCCAGCCTGTCTTTGATCTATGTTCAGGAAATTTAAAAAAAATATATTTTTAAAAGATTTATTTTATTTATGCATACAAGAGCTGGGGTACAGGCCAGAGTAGAGGGAGGTGAGAGAATTCACCAGAGACAGAGTGGAAGCAGAACAGGCAGATGGACTGAAACATACTGCTGAGGGGAGCAGCGGGCGAGGCAGGAGAGGTCTGCTGTGCCATGTGGGTCACCTCCCTAGCCGGAGGCAGGGATCGAACTTATGCTATTGTGGCTGCGGCCTGCCTCATAGAGCGTTGCTTAACCCACTGTGCCACCAGGGAGGCCCCTAAAAATTTTTTTTAATTCTGTCCTTAACAAACGTAATTAAAAGAGAAAATATCTGTTTGCTGATACAAGCTGTTCTCCCCCTTTTACCCTCTGCCTACCACCCCCTACAATGGCTAACCTTTTTTAATACTAAGGGAGAAGTAAATTTTAGGTTATCCATGATTCTAGTCCTGCATTAGTTAATGTAATTAAGGTGTAAGGATTTGATATGGTTGTTAAATTTTTAAGTAATGTGAGGAGCACACTTCATGGCTCCTATTTTGAAAGTCTCTCTACATTATTTGGGGAAATTTTGTTTCTAGTAGAAACCTCATTTTCTGAACTCTCCATTTTACTCTGCATAATTTGATCAGACTCAGTTTATCTTTGTTCTTTGTACTTGGAGGAGGTGCATTGTCTATTTGTAAGAGACCAGTGTATGAACCTTGGAGGCCTTTTTTGATGACGTATCTTTAGAAACAGAGGTAATCGAGATCTATCTTCAGGAATTTTCTTTCTTCTTGAAACTCGTTTCCACATGTCAAATCAAACTAGACTCATAAACTCTGCAAGTGCTTTCATTTAATGTCCAGTTTCTATTTCAGTCCTAAAAAGGTTAATTTTTACCCAACTCATTAAATACTTAGGTTTCCTTTTTTTTTTTCCAATTTAAAATCAAGTGGGGGTATAATAGATGAGCTCTTTCAGGAATCAAGCCATTCAGCATGTAGTAAATAGTAATGTGAAGTTTTCATAGAGTTTTGAAAACTGATAGCACACTACACACATAGGAGGACTTTATTTAGTTGAGGGGTGTAAATTGCAAATGTTTAAGTTTTAAAAATGACAGTTTCAGTAATAAAATTTTTAAAATAAAAATAGTCAAAAAGGGAATGCAGAGAAACTTTAACCATAATTGTTTTTCAGGAATAGGGATTTCTACCTTGATGTGAAAAAAATTTAATTAAAAAACAGAAAGAAGGGTAGTCATGCATTTCTTTCCAAATTAAAATGTAAGGAAACTACTGGGGAAAAGATGATCCATTGAACACTGGTGATTGATTATCTCTGTCTAATCAGTTGTAATATGAGGAAATATGTACGGGAGCCTATCCATATATAGATACTGATACTCAAAATAATAATTAAAGTATTATTTGAGATACGTTTTTCAGTCTGTTAGTGGACAGAAGTGGTTCCCCCAAATCTGCCTGTTCTGTCATCTAAGCACAAAGACAAACATAAGTGCATAAGACCTTCAATAGAAAAAGAACTTTAATATAGAATTGGTATGCAATAGGAAGGAAAGCAGAAAAGAAAGAACATAGTTTCAAAATGAAGCCTCCAAGGTTACCCATGCCCGCGTGGGTAAATGCTCAGTCAAACAAGTGTGGCCCAAAGTGAGGCCACTGAGGTCTGAAAGCTTGCCACAGATTGCACTCTCTGGTGGAGAAACTTAGGAAAGGGGTAGAAAGGGCCAGGCAAGTGTTGAAAGAAAGAACAAAATCAGAATACAAGTCAAGATAAAGGCTGCCATTGCCAGCCTCCTTAACGGTTTCTCATTCACTTCGCTTTCAGGTATCTCCTTCCATGTTCCCCAAGTTCCTGGTACAAGTCCAAGGCTGAAAGTGTGGCGCTTCTCTACGTGTGTCTCTGCTCCATGCGTCCCTTCATGTCTTTCAGCCTTCTCTCCCAGGGTCTTTTTAGCTTCCTCACACTGCCACTCTACCCTTCCTTAGGTGGGGCAGAAAACAGGGAACCGCCCCTTTGTGTGGGGATTACACTGTCACACTTTTATCTGTCCATCTTCTGTCTACCTTTTATCCATCTAATCAAGGAAGAGAAGCCTAACTTGTGATTTCTTTTCTATAACTGGTTTCTATAAGGAAAGAGCTTTAATTGCCCATCTATGAAGATAAACTTGAGGAGTTATTTTTGATGTTCAGCAGGAGGGTAAAGTACTTAGTCATTTTCGTAAATGATTTGTGGCATGTTGGAAGGATAAATTCTATTGGTCTGAGATCTTTTATTCTCACTGTTTTCTGAGATTCTTAGTTTGTTGATTTTCTTGCACAGTGAGCTAAGTTTCCTGGTTGTCTTATATTACAGTTAAGCGAGTTGCACAATATTTGGTGACTTGTGTGCCTTTTTTTATAATGAAGAGCACAGTGATTTGCATTCTATTTACAGGATAAAAAGATATAAAATCATCTTTCGCTGCTTAACAAACCACTCCCAAACATGGTGACTTAGAACAATACCCATTTATTTAGCTTACCTTGCGGCAGTTTGTACTGGGTTTAGCTTTGTGATGGTCTTGGTCTCTGCTGGGCTTACACATGAACCTTCAGTCAGCTGGATGTTTCAGGTCTCATTACCTTATCTGACTGTTGGCTGACTGTTGGTTGACTATAACTACAGGAGTGTTTGGATTGTGTGAGTCTCATCCTCCAACAGGTTTGCCTGGGCTTTTCTACGTGGTGGGTTGTTGCGTTCTCTAGAGCAGTAAGAGAGGACCAGTGTGCATGCTCAAGTACTTTTTAACTATCTCCTTGCATTATGTTTCCTGTGTTATCCTGTTGGTCAAAGCAAGTTATAAGGCCAGCTGAAATTCTAAGAATGGAGAACAATTCCACCTCTTTGTGGGAGGAGCTCTAAAGTTGTAAAGCATTGGGATGAATATGAGGAGGGAAATATTTCTGGCCATTTTTCAATCTGCCATCGATATTCTGAGAACTCAGAATCTTGGTTCAATAGATGTTGTTTCCACTTTGATATATGTCTAGAATCTAATCCTATAATCTAATGTCTAATGGATTAGATTATCACATTTTTTTTGCCACCTAATGTTTCTACCTTGGCCTTTTGTGTTCTGTACAGCTGCCAGGACTAAGTTTAAAATAGAAGTAAGGTCATATTTAAAAGCTTCCATTGGCTTCCCCTATTATTCACTGTAAAACTTAAATTCCCTGCAGAGGCTACGAGATTTTATATAATATGACCCTTGCTCTGATTTATACCTTCTCTCACTTTCCTCTTAGTTCATTCTGTTTCAGCTGTACTACCTTCCTTACTGTTTGTCAGGTACACAACATGGTCCTGACTCAGAACATTTCATTTCCTGTTTTCTCCGCCAGCATCTCTCCTTTCTTCATTTTTTAGGTCTTTTTGTGTTTTACCTTCTTAGGGAGGCCTGCACTGAAATCCCGCCATAAAATAACCTTCATTCCTACCAAACTCTGGCTTGCTTGATTTTGCCCCATATCACTTACTACTGTCTGACATTTGTTTACTTTCTGTCTTCTCCTATTAGTATGTAAATTCCATGAGAGCAGCAAGTTTGTTTCCTTTGCTACTTACCCTCAGTGCCTAGAACAGTGCCTTGCACAAGGTAAAGCTCTGTAAGTAAGCCTCAGTGAATGATAGTTTTTTTTTTTTTAAAGATTTATTTATTTATGCATACAAGCACTGGGGTACAGGCCAGAGGTGTGGGGGGGTGAGAGGATTCACCACAGAGAGCGGGGAGCAGAACAGGCAGATCAACTGAAGTACACTGCTGAGGGGAGCAGCGGGCACAGCAGGAGGGGTCTGCTGTACCATGTGGGTCCCCTCCCTGGCCGGCAGCAGGGATCGAACTCGTGCTGTAGTGACTGCGGTTTGCTTCACAGTGCATTGCTTAACCCACTGCGCCACCAGGGAGGCCCTCAGTGAATGATAGTTAAGTGAAGTTCATCAACTGATCTTCGAGGTGGCTCTTCCCCTAGAGCTGATGAGGCCTGTGTACCATCATTGCTGAGCTAGAGGCTACCTGTTCTTCCCCTGCCTGATGCTCATCTGTGCTGGTGTAATATATTCAATAAGGTATTCATCCTATTCTTAAAAAATTTAAACATGTATACAATATGATGATTCTGCATCATTTTTCTTTATTAATATCTATATTCATGGATTTGAAAATACCATTCAGTCAGTTGTTGTCAGTTTATGTAAATGCATAAATACATACATGTATCCAGACTAGACATGGAGGCTCAGTTAGTAGTTGTGTTAATGCCTTCATCATGTATTCTTGAAATTTTTTCAGTTCCCTAAGCTTCATTTTCTCCCACCTGTGTAATACCAAATTTCTCTTTCTCTATTAGTCCAGGTTTCCTCTGAGCTTTAGCTAACCCAGGCACCGTTGCTATCTTTCAAGTACAATCTGACTTTCAAATGACTTTCCTATAGCTACTTCTCAGGCTTTGAGTGCCATTAGTCCTTAGGTATTTGTCATTTGCAAGTATACGAGTCTAACATGTAGTCATTGAGCTTGTAACATAGTCAGACCTCTCATCTTTTAGAATAATGAGATGAGGTGGGAATGTGTGGGGTAAAAGGGCAAACTGGATCAGTGAAATGTCTGAGTCCCAGAATATTTGAAAAAGAAGACAATTAGATGATTTTTAAATTATAGTACATATATAGACTAAGATATACTTGGGACAGAGTGAACCATATAATCAGTAGTAATGGAAATACTTATATTTCACAGTAGGCCTAAACTAATAAAGGCTATTTAAGGATTTTTTTATTTGGAATTTAAGGTTTAATCTAAGGAGTTCTTGGAATCATTAATATCTTGAAACCTTTGACTTGAAAAAATTACTGACTTTCATATTACATTGTCCTAATCAGTAAAACCTGAAATGGACAGGTTTACTTGACTTACACTTGACTAGAGTCACATTCTTCAGGTTTAAAATGGAAATGTGAAAGAGGAGCTACCAAAATGTGAGGTTCACTGCTCTGGCTATCTTCTGGCCATTCAGGTAATCCTTTGAAGTCCTCAGCCCAGAAAGGGGATGGATAAGTATTTGCTTTTGTTGTCCTGAAACTAGTTGTGTTAGAAAGCTGGAAAGCAAAGCAAAGAGGGAGGGAGGGTTTAAATACATTAGTGGAAAATGTACTGTTAAATGACAGAAGGGATTCTGAGACTGTTGTGGCCTCTGGCTTCTTATGATAGGAATGGGCAGGGTTAGGAAAATACACATTGCAGTGCACTGGCTAGGGTTTTAGCTTAGTTTTTGAGATTTACTATTTGATCTTAAAGAAGTCATTTAACCTCTGCATAGCTCATTTTCCTTCATGATAAAAAAGGGGGTGCCAATAGAGCTTGTTTCCTAGGATTATTGTAAAGGATAAATGAATTTATGGATGTAGAAGACTTAGTACTACAAAGGGTACATAATCTGTGTCGCGAGCTATTAGTTAAGATGGCATACTTTCTTAAGAATCCAAGAAAATGATGATACCAGAAGGCTTACTTGGGCACCACAACACATTCTTTTTTAAAGATTTACTTATTTATGCATACAAGAACTGGGGTATAGGCCAGAGGTCAGGGGGTGAGAGGATTCACTAGAGAAGAGTAAGGAATAGAACAGGCGGATAGACTGAAATACCCTGCTGAGGAGAGCAGTGGGTGAGACAGAGAGAGGTCTGCTGCGCCCTGTGGGTCATCTCCCTGGCTGGGGATCGAACTTGTGCTGCAGTGGCTGCTGATAGCCTCATGCTTGGCCAAGAACTTTCCCTATCCCCCATTTCTGCCTAAGTAGTAAGCGTCCTACTTACTCTTTGAGGACCTAGGGTAAGTGTTCATTGTTGTGCCTGTGCACTGCCTGGCATATAGGACACCCTGTAAATACTTATTAGGTGATTGAAAGAAACACTACCTTTTCTTGAAAGCCTTGTTGGGGCTTTTTATACAAAGTTGTTATTTCCTCTTTTGGATTCCTAGAGTGCATAGTTTTTCATGTCTTTTATAATAGTCCCATACTGTTTTGTAATTTATTTGTATTATCTTTTTCCCACACCATGGTATTTGGTACTATATCCATCCACTGTGTTTCCGGCCCAGGTTGCTGGCATATGAATTAGAGTAGTGTAAGGTGGTCAGTCAATGTTGCCTGTAAATTGATGGATTTCTCTGGGGAGCTCTGTAAAGTGAAAGAGGGTCTAGATTGTTGGCTGTCAGTTTTCATGAGCTGATTTAGATTAAGATTGTAAAGTGTATGTAGAAGGATATGAGGCATTAAATCCTCAGAAAAGATATTTCCCAGCTTGCTATCCAAACTTGAAAGAAATTTGGAGACATGCTAACTTCATGAACGCAGCCACCTTTGCTTATTTTGAGTGTGCAGAAAGAAGTGGGGAGAGCAGAGTGAATGGTTAAGAGTTCAGCCCGTGAGCAGGTTATTACTATTATATAATACGCATGAGTTGTGGATTTCTTCAGCTTTAAAGTAGTTATGACTAAGTTTAATTATCTTCTTGACCTTAGAGCTATAAAGCTGCTTTTAGTATCTCTGGTAACTTCTTTGGGATTTACCAGATTACATGATCATGCTAATGCTTTAAGATTTCTTCCAGCTCTAAGATTTCATGGTTTAAGACTTTGTTTTCCCCATGACACATTTTAAAATTATTTTATTTCTTAATGATCTTTGTCTTCTTTAGTCATGCAAGACATTTATATGTATTGCAAATAAATGATATCATTCATTTATTCATTCATTCACTTAGGAAATATTGTATTAGGAACTTTCTAGGTGCTGGAGTGATGAAGATGAGTAAATAGCATTTATTTGGCAGTGTTTATTGAATACATTTTTTATGTTATATTCTTGGGATAAAATAAGAATAAAGACAGGTAAGGCTCTTGCATTGTACAGGTCATTGCTGAGTTTCCTGGGTGTTGATTTTCTTGTCTCTGATAGACTGTAAGCTGGATTTTGTTCATTGCTCAATCATCTTAATACACTGAATCAGTTGTTCTCAAGAAATACTTGATTGACTTAATGAGTAAGGTTCTTCTGATTGCTAAGAAATATTATATACCAAGAAAACATGAGTGTTCTTTAGTGAAATTAGAATTTAGGAGTTTGTAATCTACAGGTCTTGCAAGTGGATACTTGGGTGGTGTGAAAAGAATTATCTGTATATGTGACTGATTTTTCATTTGGAAAAAATACTTGGAGGTATTTTTGGTATTTCTGAGAGTTACCAGAATTTCTTGTACTTCCTAGCTATTTCAATAAATTTTTATTTCTGAATAATGGACTAATTTATCCAAGTTTTGGACACAGGACACTGACGTGTGATTTTAAGTACGGTGTAGTTAGAACTTCAGAGAACTTTTCTTTTTTGTTTCACTTTACTTTTTTTTTTATTGTTTAAACCACGCCTGTGCCCTTAAAAAGCAGAATTTTATTTGTCTGAATTGATTGGTTTTTTTCCAAATAGTTTTGCCCAAATTTTACTATATAAACTTTTTTATTAAGGACTTTCAAAGTTTTCATATAATTTTCACAGTTCCAATATATCTAAGACTAGAAGGACTATTTTTGATTTTCAGGTGTGAAACTCATTAAAATATATAATATATCAAAGTGCTTTGGGGGGGGAGGATTTAATAGGGAGTATTGCAGCAGAGCATCTTTTAAAATAATTCTTTTCTATTCAACATTGAAAATTTTGTCTGGGTTTTGTCCTTCACTGATGCAACCTTCTTATTCTGAAACCATGGTTTTTGAACTTCACCGTGCATAAGAATCATCTGAGGAATTGGTTTGAGTTGGCCGTTCTCATCTGCACTCCTGGTGGTTCTGATCAGTGGATCTTGCCCAGAGAAGTATAGGCCAGGTGGTTTGGATGCCATGACCCACAGATGGATGGACATTGATGGAAACTTCACAGTGTTTCTTACTAACGTTTTCTCTTAGTCCTTTGCCTAGGACCTTGTTCTTCAGTGGCCTCAGTGCCTCGACTCTGTTCGTTGTTCCTAAGATAGAAATGCGTCTTCTCTCTCTTTGGGGCTCAGCTCAAGAGGTGGGTTTCCTGAGAAACTGGTCTCTTTAGTTTGGCCCACCCTGATGGTCCCTTCCTCCAAAATTCTCTCCATATATGTAGTTAAAAAAATTACCAATATTTAAGTGTCAGGAGCTACTCATCAAAATCTGGATTTCTAACTAACTGGACCAATATTCTTCCATGTTAACTATTGGCTAGAGCTGGTGAACGCACTCATTACTTTGTAACTGGCAGGTCTCACCCACTTTTCTTATCTCCTGAATTCTGGGTAAGGGTTATTCACTGTTTATTTCCATATTTGTGCTGTAGCCTTCTTTTCATTAAGCTGGTTTTGCTCACAAACTTTTCCTAGATGGGTCTTGCAGGTATTGAGTATGTAATTCTTGGTTTAATGATATGTAATGCTCATTGGACATTGCCATAGGTTTTCCTGCCTTGCTGGTATATTTTTCAGGGTTCCTATATATAGCGTCACAGGTTGTGTGCTGTATAATATTGTAAGCTAGCCCTCTGTCTTTTTTTTTTTTTTTTAAAAGGTTTATTTATTTATGTATACAAGAGCTGGGTACAGGCCAGAGTTGCGGGAGGTGAGAGGATTCACTAGACAGAGTGGGGGGCAGAACAGGCAGATCAACCGAAGCACACTGCTGAGGGGAGCAGCGGGTGAGGCAGGAGAGGTCTGCCATGCCACGTGGGTCCCCTCCCTGGCCGGCGGCAGGGATCGAACTCGTGCTGCAGTGGCTGCGGTTTGCTTCATAGTGCGTTGCTTAACCCACTGCACCACCAGGGAGGCCCCGCCCTCTGTCTGTTAATGTAAAAAATAATTCATTTCTCTCAATAAGACCATAAGGGCTTTAAAAGTAGGACTATTCCTAGATTTTGGTGTTCTCCGTAGCATCCAGTATCTATATTCAGCTTATGTCTTCTGATTTTTTAAAAAATCAATTTCAGGGCCTCTCTGGTGGCGCAGTGGGTTAGGCAACGCACTATGAAGCAAACCACAGCCACTGCAGCACGAGTTTGATCCCTGCTGCCGGCCAGGGAGGGGACCCACATGGCATGGCAGACCTCTCCTGCCTTGCCCTCTGCTCTCCTCAGCAGTGTATTTCAGTCAGATCAGATCTGATCTGCCTGTTCTGCTCCCCACACTGTCTCTGGTGAATCCTCGCACCTCCCTGGACTCTGGCCTGCACCCCAGCTCTTGTATGCATAAATAAATAAATCTTTAAAGTCTCTAATTCTTTCTAAAAAAAAAATCAATTTCATATAATAGAAAAATAAGGTGATGCTATTTTATCTTATTTAGAAGAGAACTGTGTCGTGGAAATGATTTAAGATTGGGCACAGAATCCTAAATTTGATGAATGTTCTTTTTTATTTTCTAGAGTTCTTTTTCTGTTAGTTCTTCATTTCTGTTATAATTTAGTAACATTTTAATAACCATTAAAGTTTTTTGATTGAATATTGTCTTATGGAATATGGAGTTGCTACAGGGGATTTTGATGTAAAAATTCTAGATTAGAAAGTTTGAACTAAGTTTTTCTGCAGCTCATATAAACAAAAACAAATTTTCATGAAAATAATTGAATTTTTAAAAAATTTTTTTTCTAAAAAATATGAAGGAAATTTTCTCATAGTCAAAAATCTTGCATGTATTGTCATAGATAAACAGATGAACATTGCAGAAGGACATAAAAACCACTGCATTCTTGACTCCATAGATGATTATAATTTTGGACATTTTGGTGTATGTTCAGGTTTTATGGGTGGGTGGTGGTGATGGTGGTGGCCATATTTGTGTGGCACATGATCTTCAAAATAATTCTGAATTTATTTGTAAATATATCAGAAAAATGTTTTCGGAATGCCTAATTCTGTCCTGTCCATCACTCTGAGTGATTATTTTGCCTTCTTATCAGGTCAAATTGAATAATCAGCTTGTCTAGTCGTTCAGTTTCTGGTCAGGTACTTGTTAACCAGGTAGGAGCTTGTTGAACCAAGGCTGAAATATTGATATAAAGCATATAAAACAGTGCTGCGAATATTATTATGTAGTATATGCTCCTGCTTTAGTAGTCTGAATATCCATTTTGGGAACCATTGGCTTTTTTTTTAAATATTGAAAATTGAGTCAGAACATTTTTTGCTTGTAGTTTGAGGAAGGAGTGTGTTCCTTTTCAAGCTTCACTGCATTTTGAGAATGATGATTCATGACATAACATGTACATATCTCTAGCTTCTTTCTTACCCTTCCCTGTCTTCCAGGAAGAAAGAACCTAGGTATCTGCTGACAATGCTAATGGAAAGATTTTGTTTGTTCTCGTAGAGGAATATGGTGCAGTGGAAGAGAGCAGGCCTTGAAGAATAGGCCACTTTCTACCTGTGTGTGACCCTTAGCAAGTTCCTTACCTCTTTGGGTCACAGTGAGCTTATCTATAAAATGGGAATAAATATAAATAGGAAAGATTAATTTGATGTATAAGTGAGATAATCACTTCTTAAGTCTCCTGCCCTACCCCTTGTTTCGTTCTCCTGTCCTCTCCTTGTTCCACTATGAATTTGCTTCCTTTGTAATGGCCATTTCGTGCCATGGCACAAATTTTCCTGAACTGATAGGGGTACCTCCTTCTGTTGAGTAAATTCATTTTTCTGTCTTTGCTCTGGGTTTATTTCTGCTTCTGTTAGTCATCCCTGCTGTTAATCCTGAATCTCTTTCTCAGTTCACATTTCATTTGGTCCTTGTGGTAAGTTAGGGGGTGAGGAGGATGAGTGTTACCACTTTCATTGCTTTGATAGGGGAAGTTTAAGGTGGTCAGAAGTAGGGTCGGCGCCTCCTGCTTCTAACTCCACCATTCTCTTTATCCTTTGTTGATGGTTCCGTTTCAAAAGAAAAAAAAAAAAAAGAACAATACCAGAAACAACAGGTGCTGGAGAGAATGTGGAAAAAAGGAACCCTCTCACACTGCTAGTGGGAATGTAAAGTGGTCTAGCCACTGTGGAAAGCTGTGTCAGTGTTCCTCAGGACACTAAAAAATGGGTCTACCATATGAGCCAGCAATTCTACTCCTAGGAATCTATCCAAAGGACACAAAAACACTAATTTTGAAAGGAAACATGCATTCCTATGTTTATCAGCACTTTTTACAATAGCCAAGATATGGAAAAAACCCACATGCCCCCAAATAGATAAATTGATCAAAAAGTTGTCATATATTTATACAGTGGGATATTATTACTCAGTGATCAAAAAAGACAAACTCATGCTATTTGTGGTGACATGGATGATGCTGGAAGGGATTATGCTAAATAAAATTAGTCAGAAGGAAAAAGATAAATACTGGATGGTCTTATATGCATTTTAGAGAAACCAAAGGTGAAGAAAAAGTCAAAACTAGCAAACTGACTACAGAACTGAGGCATACAGCAAAGGAGGGGACTGGAGTGGGGGTTGAGCAAAATAGTGGAGGGATGAACAGAAAGGAATATGGTGATGGCTCATGGATGATGATGTGGTGGGAGGGAGAAATATGGGGACTACAATGATGTAAGAAAAAAATAAATAACAAAAAGAAAAAAAAAATACCCAAAAATTTAGACTTAAAATTGAAAAAAAAAAAAATCTAGATAATTCAAATTGCTTCTTCTAATATCAGTAGTTGGTAGAAGTGTCATCTCTCTTGAGTCTGACTGTGCACTTGTCATTTGATTGTTTTTTTGCCTTGGTTTCCTAATTTGTAAAGTGGGGGATAATATATATAACTATCTATGGACTTGTCAGAATTAAATCAGTTAACATGTGTAAAGCACTAGAAATTGTATCTATCCCTAATAAGTATACTGTACATTTTAGCTGATGCTGTTATGCTAGGATCTACCACATTTTATTTTGTATTTAACTCATTTCATAGTTTTCCATATTTATTGATTCTACATTGTTAAAATTCACCTCTTAAGTATATAAAAAATATTCAGGTCAATTTTAGTATTGTGTCCTCAATCCTGAGTTTTGAATGTAGTCATTTTGAATTATTTCCTGTCACAAAGACTTAGTGAAAAAAAACTGCAACATTTGGCCATGTAATTATGCATCTTCATTTGGCACATTGGTGTATTTATTTGAATGAGAGATGATGCACCCCTTTGATTTTGTTAAAGTAAAAGTAAATCTAGGTCATTGGTTTCTGAAACCAAGTTGTACTTTCATTAAAGTAAGCTTGTTTCTTGAAGGTGCATTTGAAACTAATTTTTTAAAACCCATTTCCTTCTCATAGACTTCCAAGATCAAAGAAGAGATATATTCCTATAAGAAAATTTTGCAGTGCCTAAAACATGCTCCCCTACTACCACAGCCATAGATGGGAAAACTCTGAATCTCAATTTAAATGACCTTTGGGATAGTCAAATGAAGTATGAGAAGAATCTGTTCAAAATGGTTATCACTGGTAAAATCATTTTCAGTGTAATTGTGAATCAAGTCTGGTTTAGGATATCTGAGAGAGATTGTGAAATCTAAAAGACATCCAGAAGCTGGGCTGGGAACCAGGAGTTCTGATACCTGGGTTGCTACTAGTCAGCCCAATGACCTGGAACATCCCCTGGTATTCCTGGGACTGCAATTTCCTCATGTGAAAAACATGACAATGGAACTAGAGTAGATGGTCTCTTGTGGTTTGTCCAGAGCACACATGGTTTGGTTTATTTCTCATAACAACAGGCAAGATATTACCAAATATTGGTCAGTTTTGTACTTATTATTAAGGGGAAGGACATGGAAGAAAAATCTGTAAATTTGTGTTTTCTCTATTCTCTTCCCCATCCTTATCATTACTGTCCTGCTCTTCTGGTTAAACAGTATGTTGGCTATTTTATGATTTGTGTTTTTGCATTTCTGCCACGTGTATTTGTCTCTGCATGCAGCTCTGATCTGTGCTTTCTTCAAAATCTTACTGTTTTAGTTGCAGGTATTTTTCACTGAGCAGTGGAGCTCAGCAATCCTCTGTGGTTGTACAAATGGAAGCTGGCATTGCCCTTCTTTCACTGTGTCCTGAGGCCTTTTGATGAGTAATTACATTTCTTAAAAAATTGCCTATGAAGTAAATGCTTGTATATAAATGATTTTTCTGACTAATTTCATTTTAAATTTGGAATTTAGTATTTTTAGGGAAAATTGTATTGGCATCTGACACACAATAAATTTTCACTTAGGTTTCAAATATTTACTTTAAAGTGCTGTTCTGTTTGTTAAGTAGGCAGTTTTGTATTTCTTATTCTCTACTAATGGTTTTCAATTGAGTGTTCCAAAACCTAGAGAAGTGTTTGAAGTTCTCATAAGGGCTTATATCATCTATGTGAACAGAAGACTAAACCAGTGTTTTTGAAATGTAGTAGGTGCTTGTGATTAATAAAGTCCAGGTATATTTGAAAGCACTTACTAAATTCACAATTCAACAAAAATCTTTTGTTACTGGGTTTTCTCTGATGGTATCAGTGTTTCAATCACTAATATTTAAACATTCAAGAATACTTAAAAACCTTCCAAAGGTTCATATACATGAAACTTAGAAAACATCCTTTTATAAAACTGTATCAAGAAGTTAGTTAAATGATCAGTGCTGCCTATAACACATATTTTTTAAGGAAAATGCATATGTTAAGTACTTTCTGTTTTAAGTGAAGCTTAAGGAATTTAAAAAATGTTTGCTTTTGCACTGAATAAAAAGCACATTATTTGTCTCTAATGAATTTAGAGCATTGGGTCTTAAGGCACAACTACCAATAATCTAAAAAGTCCTCAAGACATGGTTGATCCTACCTAAAAAAGTGATTGAACTTTTAAGGACCAAGATATCCTTAGTTTCATTCCTGATAAGATGTTTAGTTTTTTCACTGAGTTGCTACCATGCTTAAATTAAGACATAAGCTAAAGAAACTGAGTTATTGCCAAAACTTTACCCAAGTGCATCGTCTTCTAAAAAGACAAGACTTGCTAATGTTTGTGACAAAGGAAATATCTGAGCAGTGATTAAGTGTATTCCAGGTATTGCCACTAACATGAACGTTTTTTCTGGACACAAAAGGAGTAAGTGATATTCTGAGTCAGCGTGCAGTGGTCATTGACTTACCGTTCCAGTTCCTGGGAAAATTTTAAGCAGGTTCATGCTTTTCTTACTCAGTTACTTACCCTGAATACTCTTAGTTTTACTTGGTGGGAGAAGGGGTGTGGTTTGTCCACTGAAATGGTGTTTGTCGATAAATACCTTTTGATGTGGAAACATGTTTTGTGAAGTCCCATGGAACCAGTTTTTGATCCAAGATTCTTTTTTTTTTTTTTAAAAAGACTTATTTATTTATGCATACAAGCACTGGGGTACAGGCCAGAGGTGTGTGTGGGAGGGTGAGAGGATTCACCACAGAGAGCAGGGAGCAGAACAGGCAGAT
>JAGFMF010011823.1:5087048-5124181 GCA_019455555.1 Galemys pyrenaicus
GAGGGGAGCAGCGGGCACAGCAGGAGAGGTCTGCTGCACCATGTGGGTCCCCCCCCTGGCCGGCAGCAGGGATCGAACTCGTGCTGCAGTGGTCGCGGTCTGCCTCATAGTGCGTTGCTTAACCCACTGCGCCACCAGGGAGGCCCGCATAAGGATAGTTTCAAAAGAAGGGAATCTAAAGACTGCGTGAGATTGTCCTTTTGTAAGATATATTTACTTATATAAAGGAAAGTCTTCTGATTAGCCTATAGCTTTTTACTGGATTTAAAGATATTTTGAGAGCTGAAGGATGAATTTGTGAGGTAGAATGGATTAAAATTACAAGTGTAAATGTACAAATCTCAGAACATAACTCTTCTCCCCAGGTTTATGGAGTAGTCTCTGAAATGCTTTTCAGAAATCAGTGGATTGATTTCTAAATGCCCACATCACTGGCAATGACCCTGTTCATTTATCCACACGTAATCACTGTGCTTCCCTTCTGCTTTGTAACCACTTTCAATTTCCTTCTTTTTCTCCAGATGATTAAGCTGGAGAAGAAATAGATCTGTTTCTCTGGAGAAAGACCAAACATTTAAAAGAGGGGTAGAATACAGTGTTTTAATTCCAAACCTGATTTCCTAGTAGAATATATAAATTTTCTCTTATTTTTAAGATGTTTTAACTTAAGCAAATAATTTACTTTCAGGTAATATGTTTAATTGGCAGCATTGTGGAAACATAGGCAAGGTGATATAATAGGAGGATATTGTTTTTGTGTTACTTTTCTTCCTCAGATTCTTAAGGTAGAAACTACTTTTTTTTTTTTTTTAAAGATTTATTTATTTATGCATACAAGCACTGGGGTACAGGCCAGAGGTGTAGGGGGTGAGAGGATTCACCACAGTGAGCAGGGAGCAGAACAGGCAGATCAATGGAAGTACACTGCTGAGGGGAGCAGCGGGCACAGCAGGAGAGGTCTGCCGCACCATGTGGGTCCCCCCCCCCTGGCTGCAGCAGGGATTGAACTCATGCTGTAGTGGCTGCAGTTCACTTTATAGTGCGTTGCTTAACCCACTGCGCCACCAGGGAGGCCCAGAAACTACTTCTTAAAGGACCTGAGAATTGGTGTGGCTTTATGGATAACTGTATTTAAATTAAATTATTTGTTACAGAAACACTGAGTCTGAGAGAGCTCAGCTCTAGTAGGTGGTGTTCTCATAGGTGCTATGACACAAACATACGATAGGGACACAAATATAATTAAGTGTAATTCCAAGAGGGCAGATACTATTGCATCATGTAGTCTAGTGAAGTGTAGAAAGAGTAGTATGAACAAGGGGTGCCTACAGTTCAAAGGAAGGAGGAGATCTCATCAGACTGAGAGAATCTCCAGAAACGAAAGTACTAATTTAGAGAGAAGCTCTGATGGATGGATGGAGACAGGCTGAAGAGGGCAGGGGCATTTGAGGTGGCCAGGACTGGTAGAGTGAAGGCTTCCATGGGGCTTTTAGCTGAATGTAGCACTTTTGTTGGGGCTGATAGTTTCTTTGGGATGGTGAGGAGGGAGGAGGCAGGAAAGCAGTAGATAGGAAAGGAAATGCAAGGGGAGGGAAATGGTGGAGTACTGTGAATCTCAATGTTTTTGCATTTTTATATTTTCCTACGCGCAAACAATGGTATTGGTAAACTATTTGTGATGAGAATTTAGTACATACAGTGTGTAATTTAGTACATACAAATAAGACTATTGGCATAGATACATATTATATTTCATATAGATCTTAAAGTATGAATGTATGTGCCTGTGCATGCTTAACTTTTCCCAGAAAAGAAATGATCGTTACTTTTGGAATTGGTTTGATAACCTATTATTTGTGAAAATGTTTCCACTTCTGAATAACATGGAAAAAATTGTTTCCTGTTGGAAATGTTTAAAAAAATCTGTGTGTGTGTGTGAGAGAGAGAGAGAGCGCGCAAAAGAGACATGGAGAAGAGGGGAGGGGAGGGGCCAGGAGGAGAGGGGAGGAGAGGAGAAGAGAAGGAGAAAGAGAAAAGAGAGAAAGAGGGAGGAGAAAGAGAGAAATGAGGAGAAGATTGGGAGAGAAAGGAGAAGAGGACAAAGGGGAGGGTAAAGCTGAAAAAGGGGGGTTTGGAAGAGGAGAACTAGAACTAAATGTAATTAGGGACATTTTTTTCCAGGAAGCATCTTAGAGGCAGTGTTCTCCATCATAAATAATTTCCCAGTATATTTACAAGCACACAGCCTACGACAAATTAATTCCAGTTTATATATTAATAAGTATGTGAAGACCTATATATTTTTATGTTTTGTTTTTTATCTTAAAGAGAAATAAGAAAAATATGGAAGAGGGCATTCATGTATCATAGTTCATTCTGTTGCCAGTAAATTTTTATATGAATACTGAAGCAGTGTCCCCTTTTCTGTGAATCAGAGCTGTAAGGCCATAGTTGTACAAAAGGAGTCGATGTTTCATTTGAATAGACTATTTACTTCTGTAAAAATAAGGCAGGTGAAAAGGGTATTTAAAGAAATGAATTGAGTTTGGGTATAATAATTGCTTCAGGAGAACGATTTTTTTTTTCTTTTTCAAAGTACTGAAATGTTATTTATTTTTAAAATAAAAAAGCTATTGCACTGTTTTTTCCTATGGGCGTATCCTCAAAAGTGTAGGCTCTGAGAGATGAACAAACTTGTCCCATTTGCTGTGGGCAACTCTTACTGCTTAGGTCCCCTGCAAATTTTATAAACATTATTGGATTATATGTTTCATTGAGAATTGTTGAAATAATCAGCTATAAAAATTGAATTTTGTGGTGTGCCCTGGTTGTGTTTTTTAAAGCAGCTCCTGTATCTTTTACTAGCCTGAGAAAATTGTGAAGGACTTAGAAAATATACTTGGCCTAGATTTAGAACCTTGTGGTGTCTGACTTCCTGATCTTACATGTTTGGTTTGAATATAACATTGTTTCTTGTGGTTTGCAAACTGTCATAACTTCGTTGTCGTTGCCTCATTTTTATGAAGCTGCCTTTTGCTTTGGGGTAATTGTAGATTTTTGATGTAGTGCATGTGTAGGACAGATGAAAAAAGTTTAATAATGTTGATGCAGGTTCTATCTGAGGAAAAGGAAATGATTTAAGTCTTTAGTGTTCTTTATACTTTATATAATCGTGTGTGTGCACGCATGCGCGTGTGTATGTGTGTGAGCTAGAGAGTGAGAGTGTGCATACTCTTATCCATTCATCCATTCATGTCTTCAGATGCTCCTGTCAGACTCTGCAGTCTATATTTCCAGGCTAAAACTGCCTCCAATCTAGATCTGCATTTCTAGTCACTCCTTAGTCTCTTACAGAGACACTCCAAGTTCAGTATGTCCTACGTCTCTCTCAGATCTCTTCTTTGGAGTTTCTCCATTTTGGGGGATGGCACCATCTTCCTTGTGACACGAGTTTGGCTGTTTAGAATGCAAGTTTTTTTGATTCCACCTGGTCAGTAGCAATTTGAGTTTGTCCTGCTCTCTCCTTTCCCACTCTGTGCTCTTTCCTTTCTTGCCTGCCCACTTGTGAAGTCACTTTTCAGAGTTGTCTGTTGTACGAGCTTCTGAGGTAGAAAATGTCATTGACTTCTCTTCACAGGAAACAGCAACCCCCTGATCCTGTCTGCCTATTTGGTGACTGGCTCCTTTCCTCACATACATTCCTCACATAGGCTTTGGCCATGGGGATCTGCCTGCTTGAGTGCTCTGGGCTTCGTTCCTTTCTGACCTCACCCATGCTGATCTCTGGGCCCCAGGAGCCCTTTGTCCTCCTGTGTTGCCTGCCAACCTCTCTTGCTCTCTCAGCAATTGGCCCAGATATCACTTCCTCTGGGAGGCAGAATTAAGTGCCGCCCCTTCCTCATTTCCATTGAACTCTAATCAAATCTCATGTTGTACTGATCACATTGATGTCATAATTAGGTAAAGGTCCATCTTCCACAAGCTTGTGAGCTCACCTGATTTAAAATTGTTATTCTGCTCCCTCCTCATTCCCCTTCCCTTGCTTTTCTTTTTTTCTGTGACACTTGTCCCCATAATGAAGAATGTTCTTATATTTAATACCTCTGCCTGCATGCTAAAACATAAATTCCACCAGGGCAGAGAGCTAATCTCCAATTAAATATGTTTTAGAATGGATTTTCATGCACTCATTTAAGTGTATCCTTTAGTAAGGTGCTGGCTTACTCTGTTTATTAGTTTCAGATGTCCTGGTCTGCTAGTTGTGTTTAGTGTCCACTTATATTACCTCCCTTTCTTCTGTAAACCAAAACTCAAAAATTAAACAGCTAAGAAAATATTTCACCAGAGCCCAGGCTACAGAATACCACCGATGTAGAACCCCAAATCACACATGCCCTTTGGCAGCAGCATTTTTTGGAACACTTTAGGTCATATAAGCTTGAAAAATTTTGTGAAACAATAGACTTTTAGACTTTTATATGGATCCTGAGAAATTTTTCTTGTCTGGTTAAATAACTGCATAGCATGTCATTTCAAGGATATTGTAAATATTGACACTTAGAAAATGTCAGGAGGAGAAACTAGATGTGGGTACATGGGAGTTTATCTTAGTGTTCTTTCTCCTTTTGAGTATATTTTAATATTTACATAACAAAGAGGGCAACAAGACAAATAAAATTTCTCTATGGAAGGTGTTCCTGTATGCATATTCTGGTTTGAGAACATTGTACTTAGTTGCTACCGGCACTATTAGTTTTAGGGCTGTTAACAAAAGAAGGCATTTGCTTGGGTGCAACAAAATCAAATTGCCACTGTGTGGCCATTTTTGACCTAAAAAAGCATGAGTTTGACATGATTTCACCTAATATTATTGATTATATATGTTGGTTTTCCCTCCATGCCAGTTTTATTTCACTTACTGGAACAGAACTTGATGACTCAAGGAGGAATTTTTTCAGGCTCTTTAATCCTCTTAGATTACCTTTTAAAATGAAGACTTGTCAAAAAATATTTTAACTTGCTGTTGGTATGGTGCGGTGCTAGTTGCTTTATATACTGAGTCTGACACATGGTTACTTGCCTGTATTGTACCAGGCTTAAATGATGCTTTGTTAAGCTCTTTATTCTTAAGTGTGGGCAGACAAACTGGTCAGTTCATTTAATGAGCAAGGCGCTGAATGAACAGAATAGAATTTTCGGGGCCAGACAGTTGGAGCTGTCATTTGAATAGTAGCTGACAAGTTGACTTAGAAGTTAATCTTCTAAAATGCTCAGAATGTGTCTTTGTTTTTGTCTTTGTTGTGAAGGCTGGAAATAACAGAATGGAGGCAGATAGATACTGTTTAGTGTGAAGGAGATTGGGATCTAGAGAAGTAGTGATTTAATCTGCTATCATGGTAGGTTAGGTAAGTTAACAGTGAGTCAGGTTCTCATGACTTCTCAGTTGCTCCAGCCACCTTGGCCATTGTTATCCAGAGGTTCCTGGCCTCTAGTTAGATGTGTTATGCTTACATTTTTTTAATTTATGAGGATATTCAGCATTAGTGTATTTTTTGCCAGGTTAAGTATCAAACACCATACTTTACAACAAAATTCTGACTTTTGTGACACATAGAGCTAGCCTCTGAATTTCTTCTTGGAGAGCTCAGTCAAGAGCTTTGCTCATGGAATGATTCACTTTGATACTTAGAGTATCTCAGAAGTAGCATATAATATTTTCTTAGTAATCCACAAATGAATTATGTGCAGAAATGACCTTGAATTTGGTCACAGTAATTTTTATGTTTTAAGTGGAGGAAAAAGTTTTGTGATAGTGTAGAACTACTGAGCCACATGATGGTTAGTTTTACTTGAATTTTGTAGGTGATTTTCTTAGTGCAATTCTGGATGTATGTTTTAAACTCTACATTTGTGCTAGGTACCATGTTGTATTTTCCAAGCCATTAGACAGAATTTAGGATCTCAGAAAGACTTTTCTTCCAGGATATTTGAAACTAAGATCCCATTTAGTTAATAAGTAGCATTTTACCTTTATTGAGTAGTATAGGCCCACATAAAAGTAGAACTGTGCTGGAAAATATAAGACAGTATTGCTACCTGCAGTAAAGAATTTCACACGCACAGCACATCCTCCTCCCTCACTAATGCAAGAGTGCATATGAAACCAATATAAAAGTTAAATGAAGCATATACTTACTGTGTTAGATATACTCGTGTCTCTTCTGTTCTGTTTACTTCATTTAAAATGAGGTGTTGCAGTCCCATAAATTGAGTTTGAAAAAAGCAGTGAAATAGGTCAGATTGTTTATTTGGCCTAAGTGCATTCTAGAAGGAATTTTTTGAGAATTGTGTTGAATATTAATTTTTTCCATATTTCCTTCATATTTAATATCTTCATAAACTTTTTTTCATTCCTGCCTCAAGTATTTAATATTTACAGCATGCCAGACTCTGTACAGACTGCCTAAAGCAGATGCGGTTGCTGGATCCTTAAAATGCTGTATTCACAGACACACTGATGATAACTGCCTCTTACTGAGCCACCTACAAGGAGGTTGTACTAACGTTAGTACCAATTGTTACCACTTAAGGGAGCTCCTGTTACTTGCCAAAAGTTGTACATTCTGTTTTCCTTATTTCTCACCACAGCTTACAGGGAGGAGGGGTAGAATTCTCCCATTGGATGAGGAAACAGAGTCAACATTCAGTCAGGAAGGGACCTGCATTCTGCTCCAAATGTGTCTGATTCCAGTAGGTGTTCATTTTCCACCAAAATGTTCTACTTCCTGTTGAATTAACTTCTCTCTTTCAGTTTCCTCATTCTTAATAAGGATTGAAAAAAGATTGGATGTTTGATATTAGGTTGCTGATGACCAGAAGTTGTCATATGATTGATGCTTAGCAAATTGCTTGAAAGTATAGTTTCTGTTAATTCTGCAGGATTGATATCGGCATCATAAAGAACCTTTATTCAGTTTGCCCTTCTTTGGTTTCTTTATTTGTAGTTTCAGCAGATGACCAACTATTAAATGAAACTAAGTAATATCTTTTTTTGGTCATTATTTTCAATTTGAAGTGAAGAGTCCCGAATCTGTAATATCGTGATTCACTTGCTCATATTTTTGTTTAACAGTTGTATCAGTTGAAATTCATAGTTTTTTTTAAGATTTATTTATTTATGCATACAATCACTGGGGTACAGGCAAGAGGTGTGTGTGTGGGGGTGGTGGTGAGAGGATTCACCACAGAGAGCGGGGAGCAGAACAGGCAGATCAACAAAAGTACACTGTTGAGGGGAGCAGTGGGCACAGCAGGAGAGGTCTGCTGTGCCATGTGGGTCCCCTCCCCGGCTGGCAGCAGGGATCGAACTCGTGCTGCAGTGTCTGAGGTTTGCTTCATAGTGTGTTGCTTAACCCACTGCACCACCAGAGAGGCCCCATAGTTTTATTTTATGTAGATATTTTGGTTTCTCTTATAGATTTTTTATTAAGAGCTTTTTCAGTAGGATCTAGTAGTGATAGACTAAAGACTCAACTTTATAGCAACCCTACATTTATACTTTACTTTGTAAGGATCTACCTTAAAGCGACAATTTACGTTTATTTGGCATTCACTTTTACAGATGATATGTCTAATTTCTCTTTACTTCGTTTTCCTTATTCTCAATTTCTCATCTCCTTTTTCTCCCACTGCATTTAATTTTACATTAAGGAGTCAATAAAATGATAGAAAAAGACATCACAAAGATTATAAAACCTTTGGGCCACCATCATTTAACTTGACACTTGGAAAACTTCTTTTTCCTTCTAGAGTGTCATTGATGTATTTCCTTCTCTCGTCCCAGGTTCCTTTTGCTTTTCCTTGTTCTTTTCTCCACTGTTCGCATTTACTTGATTGTTGTGAAGATTGGGAATACTGGACTAATTACTAGCATTCATGCAGCATTTATCACGTGCCAGACATTGTGCTGAGCACTTTAAATAAATGCGTTTTACCCTCATGCCATGTAGAGCTCCAAGCTGGTGCTGCTTCCCTCTGTCTGCCCTTGTGACCTTAGGCACAATATTTAATCTCTGTTTTAGTTTTCCCATTTGTAAAGTGTGGTGATGTGAAATAATTTCTGTAAATCATATAAAATATTGCCTCAATACATGTTAGCTACTATTATTTATTTATCTTTTGTTATTAAAGTAGAATAACAGTTCCTGGAATGTATAAGTGCTCCATAAATGTAATTATTCATTTTATTTTATTTAATATATCTGCATTGCATATTTACTTTTAGATGATATATTGAATTTTTCTGAGGCAGAGATGAAGGTAGTAGTGCTCTTATGCCATCTTAATTTCTAAATTAAATAGAATGGTTTTCTTTTATTATGAAATGATGTAGACTCTGATACTCCATGGCCATAATCCAAATATTTAGGAGATAGTATAGACCTTATAAAGGTCTTGAAAACAGCCCATTTAATTAAATGGAAAGTGGGGAGATGATCTGGTGGTTGTAACAAAGCATTTTCAAATGGACATGTATTGGATTTTTTTGGTGTGTATATTTATTTTATAGTCATATGGTCATAAAACATACTAAAACAGTCTAAATGATTCCCCTTTTCATTTACTTTTTAGCTAGTAGTGGACACTGGTCAGATATAAGTAACTCCTGTTCAATTAGGTTTGTGTTAAATATATGGCTACTAATTTTATATGATTACTAATATGACTACTAATTTTAAAATCTGTTTCTCTTTTCCCTCCTCTTAATTTAAGTAAAATTGCATTATAGCATTGTGCATGTTCAGATGTGCATCATTGAAAATCAACATTTGTATATGGTACATTAGGTTCACCACTAAAGTCCAACCTTATCCTTCATACAGTATGTCCCCTTTTACCCACCCCTTGCCCCCTTCCCTTCTGGTGACCTCTAGTTGTTCTTACTTGATTGCTCATTGTTAACATGTTTAACATCAACAAAATTTCTAACAAAAGGATGGAAACATAGTGACCACCAGCAACTTTATAATGAGTTCTGTGTGCTCATTAAGAAAAATAATAAAGTAACAATAAATGAACTGTCACAGTTGGCTATCTAGTAATATACGAGTATCACAGGGCATCAGATGTGTTAGAACTGATAGTCATGGCTTGATTAATAATAACATTATTTGGGTGAGCAGTTGAGCTTGTTTTAGAAGTCAGAGTATATATGTGATATTTGAACTGTAGTTCCAGCCTGGATTTGAAATTCCTTTATTAAAGGCTATACGAGTATAAGCTTTAGTTTCAGGAACAGCAGACGTTTAGTAACCTATAAGCTATAGATTTAAATGTGGTTCTATGACTTAGTATGTATGTAATTGTGAACAAATCATGCATCTTCGGTTCTTCAATCGCAAAATGAGTAGCAAACAGCCAGCCTACCTTATGGGTTAGTAACATACAGTGAAACAATGCAGTTTGAGAATACCTTGAAAAACTGTGTGTGTATGTAATGTATAGTGTGTGTTTGTAAATTAATGTCAGTTTTGCTTTCTAATGCAGTGGCATTGTTAGGGAAATTTTTTGGCTCCAGCTTTTGTTTATGGTTTTAAATTTTTGGTTTATGTTAAGCAGTAGCAATTATCATAATCCTCTATTTTTGACTGCTAATTGAAATGAAGAATATATGCATTTTCGTCTGGCTCTATAGCCATGTATATGAGAACAGTGCTGTTCATGAGGCTAGAATTAAACATTTGTTAGTGTTTCCACTGGTAACTTCCCTTTGGATGTTTTCTTCATTTTAACTGCCTTTCCTGTGGGATGAAATTATAGGGCCTGAATGTTTTTGGATGGAAACTGTTTTTCTTCTTATAATAGGGAATACATGCATGCTATTAAAAACTATGTGTCTTTTCTTATATGTTATAACATTTTATCATAAAAGTTTTAAGAACTTATATCTTTGTTTAATGATTATAAAAAATATACCAGATACTGTGACTCCATACTCATAACCAATTTTTCTTTGCTGTGGTACTTTTTCCCCTTAAACTGATCACTGTTTCATATATTATCCTAGTGTAATGAATACAAATTGTTTTTATAAACTTCAAGATATAAGGACCAGTGATATCTTGAACATCTGAATGCTTATCCCATGTTAAGAAAAAGTAAACTGGGTATAATTTATAAATTTCCTTTGACCTTTATCAATGAAAGTATTCCTTAGTCTTTGTTCTAAATTTTAATAAAGTGTATTAGAGACAGGCCAAGACTGAGAATACTCCTTATGTCCACAAACACCCTTCTAATGGATGTCATACCACATAATCTGGCCTCATGTGACTGGGTTGAGTGATCAACCTGACCCACACCCATCCAATTGATAGACGGGCCTTTGACCTGGGTAGTGATCTGGCACAAAGACCCTATCCAACAGGTAATTATTGTACTAGTCAGCGTCTTTATGTTTGAACGTGACACAGTAGTTGAAGGCAGGCATAGACACTAAAGACACAAGAAAAAAGAAGTGCTGAGTTATAGTAATGATTGGACTATAGGATAGGATTCCATAACTCCTGCTTTAGGTGGTTCTGCCTTTATTATTACTTTACTGCAATTACTCTTGTAAAGTTCATCTCCAAATCTGATGGACACCTGTCAGCAGCATTTGACATTTGGATGTGGTTTTTCTTTGGCTTCTGTGACACTACTCAGGTTTTCCTCTTATCTGTGTTTATTTCTTGTCATTTTCTTTGCTAGCTTTTTTTCCTTACCTTAACTCATGTATGTTGGATTTTTTCCCAGGGTTACCTGTGCTTCTACACTCTTGCCATATGTGGTCTCATCTATCCCTTTGACTTTAAGAGCACTTATTTATTGTTGGCTCCAATGTTTCTGTCTCCAGCTCTGACCTTTTTTCCAACTTTAGTCTCGTGTACGTAATTACTGATTGGACATCTCCATTTCTAATTTAACACCGTCTCAGTAAATACTTCCCTTTTCCTATCAAACTATTTCTTCTCTCTTTTACTTAATGACTCTTCTGTTCACCCAGCTGGTCAAACCAGACAGCCAGTGGTCATCTTTGATTCCTTTCTGCTTCTCATTTGCTACTCATCTTCATACCCTCACCCAGAATAGTTACTATCAGCAAGTACAGTTTCTTCCCCCTCCAATATTCATTTTGTCTCCAGTCATTATCACTACTCCATAGCAGTATTATCCTAATTAGTTTCCCTACTTCTTCTCTTGCCTCTTTTCCATTCCTTTAACTCACAGTGACCAGAGCAGTTTTTCTAAAAATAAAAATCATGTGCTATGTCTCTCCTTCAGGCTTATACAGTGTCATGCTTTCTTACTGAATCTGGATTGAAATACCAACTCCTTACCATTGCCTTTTGCTATTTTCTCTTCATCTTGGTTTTTTTTTTTTTCATGCCTATTTTGGCAGTATAACTAATTAAAATTTAATCTTCAAGTCAAATGCATGTGAGGTTAATACTCCTGCACTTCTAAAACATTGAATTTGATTTCCCCCTTTTATCTTGTCCCCACTTCCTCTTCCTCTTTAATAAAAAGCACAGCAAAGATAACTATTCTCCTGAAGTCTTTGCTTTCGTTATGGTATCTTTCAGAGCTCTTTGTGAGTTGTTTGGATTGTTTCATTACATCCAGTGAGATTTCTGTAAGGCTACAGGACAGATTTTTAGTGCCTCTGTAACTGTCATACACTGTAAGCATTGGAAATGACTTAGAAGCTTTACTTCCTGTTTATTGGTGGCACTTCATCCTCTTGGTTCTCTGTCTCATCTCACACTGAGCTTTCTGCTTAATTCTTGAGTTTTCCCTGTCTTGTCTCTAGCCTCCCCATGTTTCCATTTTTAACCTGTTGTTTTTCCGTTTACTCTGTCATTGAGTTTTAACTGTTCACAAACTTTCACCTTTATGGGAACTCTGAAATTTCTATTCTTTAGTTTAGGTCCATGTTTCTATCCTATCCTATCCTATCCTATCCACCTCCTCTAATGCTTTGCAGTTACCTCACATTCCGTTGTCCCCAACACTAAAATTCATGGGTTTCTTAATGAGCTAACTTCTCTGTCTGATTACATTTTTACCAGAAATACCATCATTCTCCAAACCAGGAGTCAGTAATCTTTTTTTCTTTTCTTTTCTTTTGTTTCATTTCTCAGACTTCTTTTTCTTCCATTGCTGTTAGTCTAGTATAGGGCTTCATAATTATTTGATGCTTGGTTTTGGTGTTTGACTAATTTACTTCTATACCTCTCTAAACACTTACCATGTTGCTTGTTCCTGTCCAACATATCTCTCTTGTCAGCTACGTGTAACCCAGATTACCCTGCATTTTTCAAAGTCTTTTCAGGCCAGGTTTATTCTAATTCTTCACTCCTGTTTCCTGCTATTTCCAACTCTCTTCTTAGCTTTGGTTGTGCAAATAATCTCATATTTCCCCTATAATGTGCTCATTCTCATCTCCATGCTATTCCTGCCTAAAATATCTTACCTTTGTTTGTTTCTTATCCTATTTGAGTTCCCTTAAGTGTCATTGCTATCTGGGAGCAGTTGAACATACCTGGATGTCTTCTTGACCTTAGGTTGTACTGGTGTTAACACAGACTTGAATACTCAGTTTGACTCATCAGAATTTATGAGGACTTAACAAATGTTACATATTCCAGAACAAATGAAATAACTAAACATCTGTCATTGTATTTCCCTACAAAGTAAGTTAAAGGCAAACAGAAAGAAGGTTGAAGTTCTTAATATAAGGCAACTTAGATGCAAAGGAGAATTTTGGAAGGCCAGGGAAGATTTGGAATGATCATGTAAGAGACTTAACACCAACTTAAAGGGGTCTTTTAAATATTAATAGAAACAACAAGCTAGCTGGTGAATCTGTAACCCCTGGTAATTGTATTTTTTGGTACAAAGAAGGGATAGATGATTTAACTCATGTCTACTGCAGTCATTAATAAGGAGTTGACTAGGAAGATTAACCCGTCTAAATGATCCCTCTAGCGAATGTTAAGTATGAGATAAAAAAATAAAAAATGAGCAATGATTAACCGATCATGTTATTCTTTAGCAGAGTGGATGAGATGAAATGTGGTATAAATGAAGTGATACTAAGTTTAAGATGCATTATGGAGAGGATTAAATGAGTTAATATTTGTAAATTACTTAGAGCAGTGACTGTCTCAGAATAAGTGCTTACTAGGTTTTTACTATTCTTATGTATACATGATGTGACTGGGAAAGGATGACTCATACAACATTTTTAGAAAGAACTATTTACTGTGAAACAGGAAATGGCTCTTCAGAGTGTGTATCTTTTTTTCATACCTGATCTGTCCTTGGTGACTCTTGTTTATTTTGGTTTATTCAGTCATGTAACAAATACCTTTTGACATTGTTTAAAGTGTTGCAGATCCTGAAAGGGCAGCTTGTCTATAGGAGGTCATGGAATTTTCAGTAGAGGTTAGTTATGTCTGAAAAATATTTCAGGGGAGAAGTGTGTGAAAGGGATTCTTCTGGTCCATTTGGATCTTTAAACAATCCAGAGATTCGCCTGATTTCATCAGAAACATGAACATTTTTGTATTTCCTCAGAGTCTGGTACATATTTTCCTGGATTTTGTAATATGAGAATTTTGAGATCTAGGTGAATGCCATTCAAAATGAACTCTGCAGACCTTGCTGCACTTGGCCCTTTCAAAGAGACATTGTCATCTGGAGATAATGCTCCGTATTTGGATTTGTGGCTAGAAATGGCTCAGAAGCTATTGTTGGTCAACTTGGTGATATTATGATGTACTATTAGTACTAGCTAGCATTATAAATTATTTGAAACTTAGGAATAAGAGATATTCTTTTTTGTATGGAGGTGTACTTTTGCTTCTCATCCCCCCCCCCCCATCTCTGGTAACCGCCATCTTTTTCAGAGTCTAAGAATTATTTTTGTTGTGTGTTGTCAGTTTGATTGCTTTGGCTATTTATATTCCACATGTGAATGAAACCATCAGTAATTGTCTTTCACTTTCTGACTTACTTTGCTTATTAGCACAGTCCCCTCAAGTTCTATCCATGTTGTAGCACAAGGCATGATTTCCTCTGCTGTGGTAGCTGAGTAGTATTCCATTGAGTACACGTCCCCGCTTCTTCAGTCATTTGCTGGTGGGTATTTAGGTTGACTCCATTTGTTAGTTATTGTGCATAATGCTGCCGTGAACATAGAGTTGCATGTATCTTTTTACAGCAGTGTTTTCAAAGCCTTTTGATAAATACTGAGCTGGGTTGCATTTTTAGCTTTTTTTTTTTTAATATAGGCTATTCTCACAGATATGAGGTATTATCTCATTATGTTTTGGTGTACATTTCCCTTATTATAAGTGATGTTAGAGCATTTTTTTCATGTGTCCGCAGGCCAGCTCTATGTCTTCTTTGGAAAAGTGTCAATTCAGGTCTTTTGCCTATTTTTTTTTTTAAAGATTTATTTATTTATGCATACAAGCACTGGGGTACAGGCAAGAGGTGTGTGTGTGGGGAGGGGGCGGTGAGAGGATTCACCACAGAGAGCAGGGAGCAGAACAGGCGGCAGATCAATGGAAGTACACTGCTGAGGGGAGCAGCGGGCACAGCAGCAGAGGTCTGCTGCGCCATGTGGGTCCCCTCCCTGGCTGGCAGCAGGGATCGAACTCATGCTGCAGTGACTGCGGTTTGCTTCATAGTGCGTTGCTTAACCCACTGCGCCACCAGGGAGGCCCTTTTGCCTATATTTTGATTGGGTTGTGTGTTTTTTTTTTTTTGCTGTTAGATTGTAGGTGTTCTTTATATATTTTGGAAATTAACCCATTAGACTATATGCTATCTTAATGAATAGGTTACTTTTTGTTGTTGTGAAGGTTTCTTTTGGTGTACAAAAACCTTGATGTGATCCCATTGGTAATTTTTGCTTTTTGTTTCCCTTGCCTTTGGAGTTGCGGCCTCAAATATATTTCTGGGGTTGACATCCAGAATTCTTCTATCAACTTTGAATTAATTTTTGTGTATAGTGTTAATTAATGATGCAGTTTTTTTTAATGTGGATATCCAAGTTTCCTAACTTATTGAAGAAAATACCCATTTTCCATTGTATGTCTCCTTTATCATAGTTAACTGTCCATATATGTGTGGGTTTATTTCTAGGTTCTTAATCCTATTATTCCATTACCTTGGGTGTCTGAATTTGTTCCAGTACTATGCTCTTAATTATTATTGCTTTGTAGTGTTTGAAATCAGGGAGCTTGATTCATGTATCTTTATAGTGCATTGTGTTTATATTTATTTATATGACTATTTAACTAGATTTTCTTCCTTTTGGTCTGTAAACTTCAAGTAGACTAGGATCTTATTTGATTTTTGTTTACCAATGTGTGTATTAGCCTTAGAGTAGTGCCTGGCATGTGAAAGTACTGTGTAAATATTTGTGGAAAGAATGAATGAATGATTGATTATTAAACTAAACATAGTAGATTCCAAGCAATTACTTCTTCTGGGAAGGTTGAAACTACCTTCCTTCCAGACTTAGCCTGAAGCCTTGTAGAAGACTATAAAAAGTTCACAGAATTTTAGCTAAGACTTTAGATCTTTAAATAACAGGGTATATAGAAAAGAAAAAAGATTTATAAACTCCTTTGAAGTGGTTCTGTACTTAATGTTATTGTAGTAGGAGTTCAGTAATGTTTGTTATGAATATGTTATTGTAAAGAAACTCTTTACATTAGGTTACTACTTTTACTAGTATTTATAAGTATTAGCATGTGCAAGTGCTGATTTTTTTAAAAATTTGGACTTGAAAGACAGAGCTGTTAAACATTGCTTGTTTTCTTTCCTTTGTATACTTTGCATAAACCTGATTGTGTTAGAAGGCAGCTTTGGGGATGTGCAGAACCGGATGTGTCCTTGACGGTGCTTATCCAGATTGTTGAACTCTTCGTAAATTCTTGCTTTTCTGTCTCAAATGCTGTGTTAGTCTGTCATTCATTCATCCAAATGCTGACTCTCTTCACCCTCCAGGATTTTGACACACTGTCAATATGTGTCCTGGCAGCAGGATCATTTCATATATTGAATTGAGACAGCAACCCCACCTTTTCTCTAATCAAATTACAGTTTTATTTTGAAGTAATCTCACTGGTTATTAGTAGAACAAGCTCAATGTTACTTTATTCACTTGACTTCCACAACTGGATACACATGAAAGGGAAGGGAAGATACCCTTTATGTGTCAGCAGCTTATGTAGTTTTAAGTTTTTTTTTTTTAAAGCTGACAATTACTGAAAATTTTCCACATGCCAAACAAGTGTGAAACATTTTATGTCATACCATGAAGTTTTCCAGCTATTAGTGTGAGATCTGCTATTCTTAGACTCATTTTGCAAAGGATAGGAGATTTAGCAATACTTTTAAACAATGAAAACAGCAATTTAGCTACTGAAGTTTAGAGCACCTAAAGCATTGCAGAATGTTCTTTGTGCTTTCAATCACCCAATTCTTTAATCAACCCTATAAAGTAGGTACTATTTTTATGTCCTTATTTATATATGAGGAGATGGAGTCACAGAATTTTTTTTTTTTTAAAGATTTACTAATTTATACATACAAGAGCTGGGGTACAGGCCAGAGGTGCAGGAGGTAAGAGGAATCACCAGAGACAGAGTGGGGAGCACAACAGGCAGATCAACTGAAATTCACTGCTCATGGGAGCAGCGGGCAAGGCAGGAGATGTCTGCTGTGCCATGTGGGTCACCTCCCTGTCTGGGGATTGAACTTGGCGCTGCTCTGCCACGATGCTTCACAGTGCGGTGCTCAACCCTCTGTGCCACCAGGGAGGCCCCAAGTGACAGAAATTTACCTGAGGTTTCCCAGCTAGTAACAGCAAAGTTAGTCTTAGAACTCGGGCAGTCGGATTCCATTACCCATTGATTGAACTGCCACATTACACCATCCCCAATTGCCCAGGTGGTACATGGTAGAACCTGCTTAGGGACCCAGTCCCACCAATGTCAAAGGATAGTCACAGTCTTCTGGAAGAATGCAGAATGGATTACACCCACTCCCTACCTCCAATTCTCAGTTGTGCTGAAAGAATTGAGTTAATTTGGTATTGTAAGCATTTCTATAATATTCCTTCAGAATTACAAGTGATAGACTTTTTCAGATAGTAGACTTAGTTGTCCAGTATACTTTTATTTTTTTAAAGATTTATTTATTTATGCATACAAGCACTGGGGTACAGGGCAGAGGTGCAGGGGTGGGGGTGAGAGGATTCACCACAGACAGAGCGGGGAGCAGAACAGGCAGATCAACGGAAGTAC
This sequence comes from Galemys pyrenaicus, assembly GCA_019455555.1. NCBI lineage: Eukaryota > Metazoa > Chordata > Mammalia > Eulipotyphla > Talpidae > Galemys > Galemys pyrenaicus. The sequence continues at coordinate 5,104,415 of JAGFMF010011823.1, forward strand.
ACTGTTGAGGGGAGCAGCGGGTGTAGCAGGAGGGGTCTGCCGCGCCATGTGGGTCCCCTCCCTGGCTGGCAGCAGGGATCAAACTCGTGCTGCAGTGTCTGAGGTTTGCTTCATAGTGTGTTGCTTAACCCACTGTGCCACCAGGGAGGCCCATCCAGTATACTTTTATTTTTGTAATTCTTATAGGCCAGATCTTAAATTGTATATTCGATCTTTCTCCTTAAATGAAATATACAGTTAAATGTTTTCTGAAAGGGAAGTTCATTTTTTGTATAGCTCAAGAGAAAGTGTTTGTACTATACGTGGCACATTTAGTTAAAACCTACGTAACCACATTGGGTATAGAATACTAAATTATATCAAGATTCAAGAAGCAGCTTATGCTTGGTATTGTATCGTTGACATATATTATCTTTAGGTTTCAGTGACTCTTTTTTACCTTTGGTGAGAGATGTTTGAGGTCAGGAAGTCAGTAGCAGAGAAGAAACTTATACTGTAAATTTCTTGAGTCAAACCGCTATATTTTACAGGGAAGTAAAATGCTTCTCTGTTCGGAAAGTTATTAGGCTTTACCGACACTTTCTTTGTTAAATCTTTGTCCTACTGTTCTCCACTCTTTGTCTCACTATTTTCCAAGTTTTACTTTTGGAGTCATATATTCACAATTATATGTACTTGTATGCATACATATAAATACATTCATTTAAATTTCTCTTTTTATTTGTGCTTAAACATACTATTTATACATATATTAGAGTAAGGATTTAAAATGTATTTCATCTTAGTATGGTATTTCAAAGTTGAATTTTCTGAACCCTTATATTTATAAATGGGAGTTGTTACATTTATATTTATATTAAATTATTTCTCTAAAGTATAGCAGAGTTTCACAACTAGTGGGATGTACTACATGCTATCACTAATTATTGCCCAAATTACAACTTTAATTAGGAATGTACACACTTTATTACTTTCAGGATTAGAGATAACTCCACAGTACTCAGTCCTGTATCACTCTTGGGAGAGTAAGGTCTCATATTTAAAACTACCAGCTGAGATTCACAAATAGCATCTCTAAGCTGGTATTGACTTTTTGTACTTAAAAATTTTTTTTTTAAATTTATTGATGTCTTTGGTGTCAATTATACCTCGATTGTAGGCCTAATTGATGTTAATGTGATTGTCTATCTGTCTAATTTGTTTTTAAGTTTCTTATTATACTGTTAAAATAGATGCAGGCTCAACCTATTCTGAACTTGTTCACATTAATGTTAATGCTCAAAACAAATGGAAAGTAGATAAGCCATTTTCATACCTTGTGGAAGTAATCTCTGGTAAGGAGGTAATGCTCGATTTAAGGTACTTGAAAATGTGTCCTTATCTTGCTATTTTTTGTGGGGGAGGGTCAGCTGAAGGGTAAGTACTTGATGAAGTCTGTAATTGCATTCATTTATTTCATGTTATAGTCCTGGCATAAATGAAAATAGTGTTCTTGAATATTTTTGTTGTTCATATATTTGAACCAGCTGAAAATTGAGCTTCAACAATGTTGACTCTCAGGTACATCCTGGAAATTTGCTGTATTAATTCCTTCCTCTAAGATTATGATTTTATGATTTGTTCCTTGTCCAAGCAAAGCACACAATAAAAACTGAGTTATGATTATTTACGGGCTCTAAAGAAATGGCCTTTGAATTTTGATAGTATTAGAAAAATACAACATAAACTTAATATTTCTGACCCAAATTCAATACTCCTAATAGTTTAAAAATTTTTAAAGTTGTCCCCAAAACAAAAAGCGTAGGTATTTTTATACAGAAAATTGCATTTTAAACTATGCTTTAAATTGTATTTTTAAATTATACATTAAATTAATAATTGGAATATAACTGGTATTATTTGCAGGGATACAAATAGTGATTCAGTTTTTGTATGGATTATGACAGTGGTCACCACAGTAGGTTTAGTTAGCATTTACTACCATATTGAACTACAAAACTTTTCTGCGTGATAAGAACTTTTAAGGTCTATTCTCAGAAAATTGTTTTAATAAGAGCTGTAAAATAAGTAATTCATTCTGTACTGTATAGTGTAGGTGACTGATAGATACTAGTCAAATGAATTATAACTTTTTTGTAAAAACCACCCTATAAATGACTTTTTCAGCCAGTCCTCACTCAATCCTGTGAAGTATGTTTTCCCAGTTATACAGGTAAAGAAATTAATGCTCAGAGATGTAAATGTCTTGTTCTTTGTCTCTTAGTAAACAGTAAAGGGCATGATTCTAGTTTAGAACCAGAATCAAGGTGAGATTCTTTATGTGTTTCACAAGGTCCATGATGATCTCCTGTAGATACTTGTCCCTTACTCTTCTGACCCATCTCCCCTATTTTCCACTCTGTCTCCAGCCATGTTAATTCACCAGCACCAGCACGCTCCCTTCTGCCAGAGTACCTTTGCACTTGCTATCCCTCTGCTTGAGCGGCTTTCCCCCCAGACACCCTCTTGGCTGACTACCTCTCTTCCTTCAAGTATTTGCTCAAATGTCATCTTCCAGGTGAATACTCTATTTAAAGTTGTACCCTCCATCCCCAGCATGCCTAGTCCCCCTTGCCCTGCATACTGTTTTTCCTCATAGCATATACCATATAATGTATTTGTTATTTTTAGTTGCAGCTATTTGTCTCTTCCATGATAGAGGGGATTTTTGCCTCATTTCTTCACTGGGGTATTTCACAGTACCTGGACCTAATGGATGTTCAGTGACTGTTTGGTGAATGAATACGTGAATGAGAGTTAGTGCAATGCCCATGCCCTTTTCACTAAACCTTTCCAGTTTTCATTTATTTATGGTAAACTTGACAAAATTGCCATGTTTCTTTTGTTGTGGTGGGCATTCCCAAATTACACTTCCTCATTAATATTCATTCATCTTGTTTTGGAATATTTTTCTCTGTTGTATTTGGAAGGTTTGAATATAAACCATTCTGTTGATTTTTAAACATGAACTAAGGAACTGTGCATTGTTTTAGTGAGGTTTTTAAAGTAAGCTGCTCTTCCCTCTTTTCACATCTGTAAATGTTGTGTCATTTAAAATCATCCTAGTTTATAATTGATGTCTATTTAATGTAACCCCCCCCAGCTTTATTGAGATAAAATTGATATATAGCATTGTATAACTTTAAGGTTCATATGTTAATTTGATATACTTTTGTAAATATATATTGTAAAATGGTTACCACCATAGTGTTAGCTAACACCTTTGTCTTTGCACATAAGCACTGTTTCTTTTTTTGTGGTGAGATGACTGTTTTGATTTTTTTAAGCAGCTTTCAAGTATCTAAAACAGTGTCATTGATTATCATCACCAAGCGCCAAAAGCTACTGATTGCATAGCTGGGAGTTAATACTCTTTGACCAAATGACCACTTTCTCCCACCCTGCACCCTCTCATAATCAGTCTCCCATTTCTTTCTGTTTGTCTCTTTTAGAGTCTACATGTAAGTGATATTATATAGTATTTGTTTTTCACTGACTTACTTCACTTAACCCAATTTGCATTTTGTGACTTGGTATAAAATATATTAGGAAATAATTTATTCTGCTAAATGTGTTGTATTAAATCTTTTCTTTTATTCTTCAGTGTAATTTTATTTCCCGAAGCAAAAAGTTCTAATTTACAATTGAAAACATAGGCAATTAGGTTCTTTATGTAGAACTTACTGACTCAACCTGTAATTATTTTTCATCTGCTGTTTTCTGAAATTTCAGCTAGGGGCTGGATATTAAAAGACAAACAAGACACAAGAGTCACGATATTGGAAATTAAATTCCAATAAAATGTGAAAAGCTCTTGAATGGAGTCATGTAGGAAATCTTATGTGATTTTTTGTTACACAAGTTGCAAGGACTCCATGGTGCCATAAAGTGAAGTATTACTATATCACTGCTAGGCTTGTGATGATCCTCTCAGCTTTTATAGTCATTTAAATAAAATTGAAGTTAGTTGTCATTACAGCAGAACTATGTTGTCTATGCTGTGGGAAAAGATATTTTAACAATGAGTGATGTAGTCCAGCGATTCCTAAATATAAGTCCATGGAAAAGTCGTTATTGGTATTAGGCAAAATAAAAAATAAGTAGAGACAAAGGAAGGTTGAGGGAGAATAGAATATGTGTACATGTGTAGACGTGTGTTAAGGAAAGATTGCCATTTATTCTGAGATTCACCTTTCTCTTATTTACAAGGGCCATTTGAAAGTGAAATTGTAGTTGAAAATGTAACCATTACTTTTTAAATGTCTTTATTTATGGCAAAAAGATCACCTGCTCTTTTTTGTTATTTTACTGTTATATGTAAAAATCTTTAAAAAGTGGACCCACTGGCATGGATCCATTAGAACACTGGAGTTCTTGCTTCCCTTTTTTTGGGGATAGCCCAGCATGCTCCAGGAATTCCTTATATTTAGAAGGCCCAGCCCCTTTCTTCCTGGTGTCCCCTCTGGAAATAAGCCCTTAGGTTATGAATTAATAACAGTGAAATTGACTTTCTGAGTCTGAAGCTTTGGTGGCCTTTGTTTGCAGCTGAGTTTGGTGACAGGAAATTAATCACCTTTAATTAGGAATTGATCTGTTTGAGTTTTTGTCCCGGTAACTTTCAGGGACTACCTTGATATTAGAAGATACAGCATGACAGACAGCTAATAAATTGTTGGAGACAGAAATATTATTTCAAGTTTTTTGTGTCTGTTTATGTGTGTGTGTGTGCATGTGTGTTTCTGCTCTATTCAGATTGGAACATGGTGTCAAAATAATGTAAAAGCCCTGAATCCTGCAGTTTCGCTGCTGAAGCTACAAGTCTGCATTAGTGGTCACCTTTGGGCTTGCTTGTAAATTGGAGAGCACATATTTGTCATATACTGGGAAAGGAAAACTGGAGAGTTCAACAAAGGAGTGATAATAAGTACATGTTGATTATCTAAGCTGGGGAGAATAATATATTGTTGTTATTTTAAGCTTTAGTAATTTACCCACCTACCATTATTGCTCACTGGTTTAAGGTTGATTTTGTGCTGTTTAAGTTTTAAAACATGTGCAAATAAACTTGTAGAAAAATCCATCCATGTTTTTTACTTTTATCCCAGTTTTTCCTAAACAACCAACCATGACGATCTATAGCTCTAGTGCTTAGTTGCTATTATTTTATCAGTCATAATTTAGTTTCTTCATCTGCAAAACTGCCATACTCATTGTGGCCACTTGCAAGGTATTTTGAGGATTAAAGAGGGGAAATGTATGTCAGGAGCTCAGTACAGAGTAAATGTTCCTTATTTATGTCATCATTCTTTTCACCTTAAAATACTAGCCTTTGTTGCTTTTTAATTTGTGTTTCATTAGTATTCAGACCTTGGGGTCATCCTTTTGATACTTTTTTGAAATCACTCTGGGTGATTCTATTTGGCATATTTTCATCCATAAAAAATTAGATTTCTAATAATCAGTTTTTCAGTCTTCCTAATAGATTGGAAAGAGTTCTTTAGTTGATTTTCCTTTTTTTTTCTGGAAAGAGTTCTTTTAAAAGCAGCCAACTCTTCATCCACTTATTTATAACTGAAGCCAAGGAGGAACGCTTTCACTGTTGTAGATATTTCTAGGGCCTTCTTTTGCTTGGAAACTGAAAGTTTTCTCTGTTAGCTTTAAATAAACTGAGAGCAAACGAATTTCAGAGGTGAAGAAGATGAAAGAAGGATTTTAAAGTTAATGCTTTAAAAACAGTGGTTTTCATCTTTGACCACAAGTTGAAATCATCTGGGACACTTTTAGAAGTTACAAATACTTGCTGTGGAAACACCTTACCATCGCGCTGCCATTATCACCAACAAAAACAAATGTTTTGAACTCACTACTTTGAATATAGTAATAGAATAATTGGAATGGTCAAGTACTTAATACTTAGTTTAGCTAACATGTTAGTTTGGGGTTAGTTTCTCATTAGTTTATTTACAGTTTAAGTATCTTGTGTATTCAACATGTTATACTTAGCATCTAATTCATAGGCTATGAAGCCTCTTTTTATTATTTGATTCATTATAAAGATTTATGGTTGACTTCTTGTTTTGGTGAAATATTGTTGGTTATGCTTGATTTATTGGGTGTCAGGCAATTCCTAATAGAAGTACAGTTCCAGTAAATAAAATAGGATTTGTTCTAGGTTTCCTGAAAAAATGTGCTACATAGAGGGAATGACACGTGTATCTGTTTAGAAGTAAAGGTGGTGACAGGGTTGGATAAACCATGAATGGGCAATAGTTAGGCGGTTTTTTTTTTAAAGATTTATATATTTATGCATACAAGCACTGGGGTACAGGCCAGAGATGTGGGGGTGGTGAGAGAATCCACCAGACAGAGCAGGACACAGAACAGGCAGATTGACAGAAACACACTGCTGAGGGGAGCAGTGGACGAGGCAGGAGAGGTCTGCAGGAGAGGTCTGCTACACCACGTGGGTCACCTTCCTGGCCGGCAGCAGGGATTGAACTCGTGCTGCAGTGGCTGCAGTTTGCTTCATAGTGCGTTGCTTAACCCACTGCGCCACCAGGGCGGGCCCTAGTTAGGCGTTTTACCACATGTATTAGTTAGTGTACTAAGCTTCAGTGCTTCAAGGTTAAATCTACTTAATATTTTAGTGTTAAGTGTAGTATCATAAGTCTGGTTTTTTATTAATATTGACTTGTATGTCTTATATGATTTAAATTTTTACTTTGTTGAAATTTTGGAGGGTTGTGTGTGAGAGGGCTGATAGCCTGTATGGATGATGATTTTCACTCTGAGGGACGGTCTAAGGGATGAGGTAGAGGGAATCAAAGACTGCATTTGCATCTTCATTCTGGGAAGTACCTTATTTTTTGTGAGAGTTTGAGAAAATGAAGTAGATATATTAATGTGAGTAATATCTTAGGATGTGTTGAGATGAAGATTATTATTAATTTAGAGTAATATTTTTGAATTGAATGAACTGGTCATAAATATTATTCATTAGGTTCTTAAACAATGCTACTACTTTAGCTTCCAGTAGAAACATATGACCATTTTATAGAAATATTTATTCATTGTATTTCCACATAAATATTTAACAGCTTATGTGTTAATTAACCAGCTTGTATCTTATCAGTGTTATTATTTTTAAACCAATCTGCTTTCTCCCGTGGATTCCATGGCTAACGGAATGATTTGGGCCTTTTTTTATTTATGTAGCTATCTTATTTACGAATATGAATTTAACAATCAGACTCTCAGCGACTTCACTTGACTAGCTTTCCAGAACACCAAACCCAAAGGATGCTGGACTGGATGTTTTAGTTCTTCTGCCTTTTTTGCATTTTGCTTTGCAAAGTTCAGGTTGAGTCTGGCTCCAGGGAAAGGCTGGCTGATACTGACCCATGATCTTGTGATCTGAACAGTAAAATGAGATAGAAATAGTGGAAACTGTTGGCTAGGAAGAAATTAATTTCTTTGATTGAAATTCATATAAACAAATAATAAATAAACAACCAACTGTTAAAATCAAAATGAGAATAAGGGGAGTTTGTGTACTGTGTTACAGGCTAGGGGTGGTGGGATGAGGTTAAAATATATGTAGCCCCTGTTGACTGTTGGTTAGACACGTGGAAAATCTTTATCTCTTAATTTGAATTTGTATCCTTGCTCTGCTGTTAGATTCTGTGTCCATTTCTCTATTACTTTTAAAATTATTTGGATATGAACACCTTATTGCTGACAGTATCATTTCTCCTAGCCTACTGGTGAAAATTGATGGGTAAGAGTAATAGGAAAGGACATATGGGAAAAACGGATAACATGAAAAAGCAAAGAGAAGGACAATATAGTGAGAAATAAAACTGTCAAATGGACTGACCATGTGCTGGTCACTACATTCTTTTCCTTGGATTAGAAACATGCTCTGGAAATCAACTTAATTTTAAGAGCTGTTCCAATGCAGTGGAATCTCACTTTATAGGATCTTACAAGGTGTGAAAGTTGGATCAGTTATTTTTCCCTTAAAAAAAAAAAACTACTATCGGATGGATGGATTGTTGTGTGAATGAGCTTCGTGGCATTGCATGAACACTTACTGATTCCTCAGTATTTACGGTTACTGTTCTATGGGACCCCTCTCCTAGTGGCAGGGATGGTCTGTGCAGGCCAGAAGTTTCCACTGGAGGAGAGATGACACAGTATTCACTATCTGGTCTGATTTTGCATTCTAAGTTGATCTTCAGTTTTTCAAATTTATGTGTACTTCTAAATATCTATAATTACAAAAAGTGTAAGTTACCAAGTCTTTTGATTTTCAGCTGGCTTGGATTTGAGAAGTGGGTTGCTTTCGGTTGTTAAAATCTAGTGTTACTGTATTGTGGTCAAAATGTTCTGCCTGTCTGTTTTCTTCTTTTTGTCATTTATGAGATTTTCTTTATGGGTGAGTACCTGATACTTTTTATAGATGTTTCTTTAAAAAGAATATTGGTATCTGTTTTTGGTTTCATAGACATTGAACTTAGAGCAGTGAAATCTTCTAACAACTCAGAGTGTTCCTTCTCTGGTCCTGGCTTGTTCTACCTTTGCATATCCCACTGTGACTAGGAGATGAGCTCCCAGAGGTTAGGAGCAGCACAGCCTGTGGGCAGTTGCAGGGCCTTGTATTACTGGAAAAGCCCTGTGTTTGTGTTAGGGGGAAAGGTAGTCATGAATGGATTACACAGATAGGTTTATGGACTCCAACCCCCACTCCAGACCACCAATATTCCAGAACCACAAATCTGATGAGATGATTATCGAAGAATGGATCACTGGGACCTGAGGGTAGAGTTAAGCAGCCAGGCTGGCTATAAAACCAGAGAGGTGAGCCTTGGGCTCTCTCTTCCTTTGGAGCCATCTCCCGTGATTCACAGCCAGCTCTCAACTCGCTGTTGGGTTCCAACTCGGAAAATCTGGTAAAATATTTACAGATTTGTATTCCTCTCCTCATTTTGTGTTATTACTACTTTGTTCCCCTTCTTTTGTAAAATAAAACCCTTTAATAACTTTTGTCACATATGCCTGCAGTTGGAGCTTATTATAAAAGCCCTTTTAAGTGTGTGAGGACCCAGTCAGGGAAACCCATTTTATATTAAGGTTGCCATGTAACAGTTTGGCACCCAACGTGGTTGACTACATTGCCCTATAACATTTGGACTGATTAAGTTAGGCCATCCTTCTACACAGATGAAAAATTTTTTTGAATTGGTTCTTTTTGAAGAGCTCCCCTCTCCTCCCCTCCCCTCCCCTCCCCCCCTCCCCTCTCCTTTTTTTTTTTAAGTTTTATTTATTTATGCATACAAGAACTGGGGTACAGGCCAGAGGTGTGGGGGGTGAGAGGACTCACCACAGAGAGCGGGGAGCAGAACAGGCAGATCAACAGAAGTACACTGCTGAGGGGGGGCAGCAGGCAAGTCAAGAGAGGTCTGCTTCGCCACATGGGTCCCCTCCCTAGCCAGGGATTGAACTCATGCTGCAGTGGCTATGGATGCTTCATAGTGCAGTGCTTAACCCCTTGTGCCACCAGGGAGGCTCCCGTCCCACTTTTCATTTGGTTAGTCTTAACTATTTAAGTTCTTGACTTTAAGGAAAAGAGGTCACTTTAGGTGAATTAAGTCTGATAAAGGATGAAATATAGTTTATTGCTGATTATTATTCTCTGGGGATTGGGCTGGAGGGAAGACAGAGAGTTCAGAAGGAGACCTTGTGAACTGGGGGTCATGTTCCACATTGTTTTCTTGACTTCTTTCTCTATTCTCCCTCTCTGTTTCTGTTTTATGACTTTGATATGGACTTTCACTAAGTTTGAATGCTACACATACACAGGGATGAAAAAACTCAGGCTCTGGAGCCAGTATGTCTGGGTTTGAATCCTATGTCACCTGCTTATTATCTGTATGATTCTGGGCAAGTCACTGAATCTCTCTAGGTCTTGGCTTTGTTATCTGTTAAACTGAAAATAGTACCTTACTCCATTGGTTGCTGTCAGGATTAAATGATCCATAGTATGTGTAAAATACTTAGAATATTATCCAGTTTATGTACTCAATAAAGTTCAGTAAACGTCACTGGGCAGGTGGCTAGTCTGGTTCGCATTTGTCTATGACATTGCATCAGTATGGATAAATAAAAAATAAATTTACGTTGTCTAACATTAAGGAAAAGGACTAAATTAACTGACTACATTTTTTAAGTAGCCAAATATGAGTTTTGAGTATAATCACAAAGGGTAATTATTAATCTCTGCTTGAATGATGGTTTGTTTTTCGCAAAATTTATTGTTTATGGGTGCTCTCATATTTCATGTGCTGAGTTAAGGAGTTCTCTATGTAGATGATTTGAGTTTTAAACTTTATTAAAAGTTATTGTAGGGGTGGGGGGAATTATTGTATCAAAAATGGATTATTTAAAAGTTCTCCTAAGGATTTTAACTTTAATGTTACATTAATATGACTTTTTTGTTCCCTATGCAGTTTAAAAAACTTCCATTCAACTCCCAGGTGTGGGATGTAACTTAGACCTCAAAGACATGAGTAATTAAACATGATGGTCCTGCATGTGCAATTAGCTGTTGGCTAAAAATATATACAATTGTGTTCATAAGCAGCCTGTTTGGCTTTGTTTATCTCAAATATCTTAAGCAAGTAGCAATTAAGGAGAAAGCTTGGTCTGATTAAATTTAGGAGCATGGACTAATACATACATATCTTGTAGCTTAACTCAAGTCCAAAGTTTGATTGGAAGATGCACCAACCCTTTGGGTACCTTTGGGGGTATGAAGGGGGCTTAGGGTTTATAAAAAGGGAAACTATTGGTTAGGAATAATTTTGAAATTTACAGCTTGTTTTTGCCAGAGTAGCATGATGCTGTATACTTTAAAAGTATTGACTATTTGTTATTTCCTAACGATTTGTAGAGAAATCTGTGTTTTCAGGTGTCTTATCCATTTGCATTTAGGCTATCCCAAGGTTGATTTCATCAAGCAGTGTTTTGGGCAGTTATCTATGAGGTCATAGGCATTTGGGCACTTGGGTTGTGAGATACAGAAAGAGAAGGTTGTTGAGAGGAGTCATGTGGGCCCTGTAAACAGGGGTGAATAGGGTCCTTTCTCCCTTCTCTTGGGGCTACTGTGGCTGTAAGGTGGATGCTAGTATGTTCACCTCCCACTAGCAGGCAACTCATGGTAGGAGGCTGTCGTAAAGCTTTTATTCGAAGCTAGCAGCTGAGGGTGGTTGCAAGTAAACAGGCTACACATGGTTAAAGTCTTTCTTAAGTAGGACAAAGGGGATGTAGGAGTGTGGTTAGAGACCTAGGTTCTGTGCCCAACTTCATATCCCAGGGATTGTCTTTCTTTTTGAAAAATGGAAACTAGTAATATCATGCGACTTACTGCCTCTGAGAGTGCTATGAGGATCAATGAGTTAATTGTTCTGGATGAAGGCAGCAGCACCTACTCTGGGCATAATTTCATTTCCTTTCCAGGGAAGTTAAAGCTTGGTGGAATAAAACAGCAGAGAGAAGATAGGCTTGGAACAAGCTATGTATAGTTTAGTCCAACTGAATTTCAAGTTCAACTAGAGAAAAGGTTACCATTCTAGCTGAGGAATTTAAACTAACCTAAAATTTCTACATAAAATTTAGAAATGACACCAAGCCAGATGTCTGACCTGCTGTTTTGGAAGAGAACAGATGTTAATTCTAAGAACATATTAACAATGATATTAGGGGTTTTATTTCACCATAAGAGAAGATGATGAGTCAAAAGGGGGGAGGGGGAGGGAAACATAGGTTTAAGTAGAGTTTGCTGTATTGTCCCATTACTAATAAATCTGTTTTTGAAAAAGTTTGTATTACTTCATTTTGTTAATTTTTAAAGTTTCTTTGACAAAGAAACTTAATAGATATCAACCAAACCAAAACAAAAAATATAAACACACATGCACAACAGTTGCTTTAAATACCAAGGATGTCAGCATGAAATTAAAATAAATTGACTGACATTTCTACTTTGAAAATTTTAAAAACTAATTAAAACCAACAGTAAAACTTCTGGCTTTACCTTACAATGGGGAGTTTGATCTTTTTCAGTGTTTTTGGCTTATGGGTGTTGATATTGGGGTATTTTTGGTTAAAATTTGCATTACCTCTGTAATGGCTGCTGGGACTTTGGACACTCTCTGGTTGCAGAACAGCAAATGCTGTCAATTGTGTTGGTTACCATGTTGTTTTCAAAGACAAGTTCTCAAAGTAGCGGGTATGGGCTCCCCTCTGACCCTTGTATAATTGTTAAAAAGAACACCATTGTCATGTGAAGTCTTATTTTTTTTTGAGCTTGCTTTTGAAGTAACTTTCACAGAGAATTCCTGTTACTTAGAAATTGATGACAGACTTACACCATTTCCTTTTTTTTTCTTAGACGTTCCATCCTCAGAGCAGCCTGAACTGTTCCTAAAGAAACTTCAACAGTGCTGTGTCATTTTTGACTTCATGGACACGCTATCTGATCTTAAAATGAAAGAATACAAGCGCTCCACTCTTAATGAACTGGTGGACTACATTACAATAAGCAGAGGCTGTTTGACAGAGCAGACTTACCCTGAAGTAGTTAGAATGGTGAGTTTCTTTTTTACCGCCGCGGACACTTTCAAGCACCTTCCATAGCTACTCACAGGTGTATTTATTGCAGAGTCAGGTTACTGGAGGTCACCTCCACAAATAAGAGCCAAGCTTCTGAGAGCTAAACAGAAGAAATGGGCACAATACTAGAATTTGAAGAGCATATTTCGTAAGATTGAAATACACAACTTTGTACCTGCAGCTGTATCAGAGGATTCAGTGACTTCAAAATATGAAGCCAAGATTGCCAGGGTATTGGATTTCTGGTGTTGGGAAAAGAAAAGACACATGAGAGTTACCAAATGTTTTAGATGTGTGTTTGAAAAATATGCAAGCCTGGTGGATGTCTTGATTTTTTTTCCTCCTCTCTATTCAGTGTGGTATGTTAGAAATGGCTTTAAACTTAATAAAATTGTGATTTGTAGAATCTAGTTAAAGCCTCATTTGGCTTTATAAACTAATCATTCTCTTTAAAATCTTGAAATCAGGGGTGATATCTTTCATTATTTTCTAAACAGTGACTTGCACTTTGTGTGCTTATTAGGAGTTATGAGAAGAAACATTATTAACATTGTTAGCATACAGTAAATTGCAAGTAATTGTGTTTTTATTGTGTCGATAATTATATTAATTTTTTTCAAAAGCCAAACCAAAGTATGGTTTTCTGTTATATTTCTGTGGGAGGGTGGATACCTTGGCATCCTAGATCATGACTCTAGAGCATGCTATTTAGGGGAGAGGTGGGGCTGGTCTGCTAACTCTGAAATGATGCTGCAGAGATCCAAAAGGATCAGTGCGTCATTGGGAAGCCCTTTGCAATATCTGGCCCATTCTGTGTACTGCTGAAAATTGATTTAGCTTTTCTATTTAACACTTATAATTTATATTCAACAAATGCAGGGAAGCAGCGTCTGTGATGGAGTAGATGTGGTTAAAATGAGTAGTTCAGATTTGGAAAAGACCCTGAATTATTACAACTTGAGAAACTATCATTGATATCTGAAGATCTTTTCAAAAACAGTTTTAAATATACTTACAGATCCCTACCTGAGTGTATGTTACTAATTTACAGGAATGTAATCCTCAGATGTTTTGTGTCTTGACTATTAATATTGTGGCTCTTGAGCAGTGGTTCTCAACTGGGACAGTTTTGCCTCCCATGGCACTTTAGCAATGACTAGAGACATTTTTGGTAACAGCGTGTAGTAGATAGAGGCCAGAGATGTTGTTGAGAGTCTTAAAATTCACAGGTAGCCACCACAACAAAGAATCACCTGCCCCATATGTTAATAATGTCTTTGTTGAAAAACCCTGCTCTAGAGCCTTCATGCTATCTGAACCTCTTAATCTGATCCTTAGGGTCTATTTTAGCCCACCTGCCTTCTTCAGAGTATTGTCCCTAGGTTTAACTATGTCCTCAGCCATAATTCCATGGGTAGTCCATGAGTATATAATCATTTACAAGCATGTATATTGTTTTATCTAAACACAGAAAATGGTTCAGTGTATGCAGTCTCTGTACCTTAATAATATATAATATATATTAGTGTATATAAAAGCTTCCTCATTCATTTTTATAGCTGTGTAATATTACATTCTGTATATAATTTATGTAACCAATACACTATGAACACTACCCTTTTATACATCTCAGTTTGCCCTTGTGTGTGAAAGTACCTATATATTTACTGATTTGTTTTTTAACAGTCCTTCTTTTCCCCCATTTCTGGACCTCTCATGTTTTTACCGCCCTCTTGCCTCTAATTCTAACTGTGCTCTTCCTTTTAAAAACAAGCTTAAAGGACTTGCACTGTTTCCTGAGAAGCCCAGAGCTTTCTTTGACGAGCCCTTCAGTTCCTCTTTCCCTTGGCAACCTGCCCATTTGCTATTTATTTGCTGCCTTTTTGTTTTTGATTCTTGCATACATTTATCTGATTTCCCTAGTTAGATGTTAAACACTTCTAGGTAGGGAATGTCTTCTGTATGTCTCTGTGGTCTTCATAATACCTCTTAGCCCAACCTATCTGGAATTTGTTGAATGAGTGAATGAATTCCCTCTTAAGATGAGGGCATTTTAGACTCTCATATTGCAATGACAATACTGGATGTCACTGGATTATATTTAGTTTTAAAGCCCAGTATTTGGCATAACTCAAATTCTTTCATTCTTACGAATCAATTTGATCCCAAATCAGTATAGACTGTGAAGAAAAATCGCTATTTGAGAGCATTAGAAATTGAACATTCTAGATGATAGTTTAGGGTTCTTAGAGGTCCAATTCACTTTTCATATAATGATTTGTTAAATTGCTGATTGCTAATTTACGTGATTCTTAGACAATCTGGGTCATTACAGAGAAGGAGTACTTGTAGTGTAGAAAGAGAAAGTACATTAGTTAGAACCTTGATCAGGTGCCAGCTTTGGCCATGTTTACTCACTCTGTCAACTTGGATGGAGCCCTCCATCTTTTGGATCTCAACTAAGAGGTCCAGAGGATTAGGGGGAGGGTGGTCTTAGTCCCTCTCACCCTGTCCCATAGTTCACCAAGTAAAATTGTGTTTTGTTTGTACTTTAGGTAGGACGCTCAGCACTCAGAAAGAATGGTTACAGCAGGTCCCCACTTGGAGCCCTCTTACTTCTGTTTTGCCACTTCTGAGCCCCTCATACATAGAAACTCAGGTGCTGCCACTACTCACTTTTCTTGTTCTGTCTCATACTTGTCTTGGGTACTTTGTGAGCGTTGGTGGTGATGTGCCTAAAGTTTGTAGAAAAGTCCCTAACACATGATAAATATTCAATCAATATTATTTTTATCTTTTGTAGATTTTATTTATTAGATACTTGATTTTACAAAGTTCCTATTTGTGGTCTTAAAATGCCCAATCAGCTAGGATGTACTGTGTCCCATTGTTTCAGTGGTTCTCAAATTCTGCAATTCCAACTTGATCCAAACTGTTGATCCTTCACTTTTCCCTTTGTATAATGAAAATTCTTCACATGGATTAGTGAGGTAAATAAATGGTGGTGTTTTAATGACGTACCAATGAAGTGATTTCTGGGTTTTATGTGCCAGGGTGAGTAATGCATTCTGATGCCATGTGCTGGTGTTAACATTATTACCCAAAGCCTTTGATCCAACCTGTTCGTGGGAGGGAAAGAGAAGTGGCAGATGACAGTAATCTAGGAGTTGTAGAAATCATTTTTAGTATTTAAATGAAATCTGGCTGCCTCATACATACTGATAGAATGAAGAAAGAAGAAACAGTTCTTTCATATAAACAGAATTAAACAATACAGCATCTAACTTACCTGCAGAAGAATAGTGCAAAATAGTGGAAAGAGCCTCAGACAGTGAATGCGGAAGGTCCTGTCCTCATTTTTCTTCTGCTTAACTAGAGTTGAGATGTTTGGTAAGTAATTTCTCCTCTAAGCCCCATTTTCTCCTTTTACAAATGGAGGGAGTTGGATCTCTCTCATCTTTACTGTTTTGAAAGAGACCAATTCTTTTGGTCACATATACATTCTAAGAAATATATAATAGATTCTGTCACTCTTAAAGTTTACAGATCATGCTCCAAAGTAGTTACTTAGGTAAGTGGTTCATTTCATGTATTTCCCCTGGGGTCACTTCTGATGGAAAAACAAGAACCAGGACTTCTCATTCCTTAGGCTTTGGCGTAGGGTGCTTTGTATCATTTCCAGTGTCAGGCTTCCGTCCTTGAGGCAGTATTTTTATGACATTATGCTAATATTTTCTTTTGGTTCTGTTGCCATGCATCCCTTTGAAAGATATCTTAGAATTTCTGGGTCTCAAAGTAATCTTGTGTTAATTTTTTTTATCCAAAATCAAATTTTCTATATTTTATACTCTTTATAGTCACACATCTTCTTTCTCAAAAAATGTCTCTTTGGAGATTAGTTTGGAATGTGAGATGAAAACTTGTTGATGAAGATATTGTTTTAATGAATTCCAGGTAATTTATTGATTGGCTTAGAGCCACATTTTCACATTTTGATGGTAAAAAAAAATAGTCTCCTGTTAAATAGATTCACAATCAAGTATAGAGAATGCTTGTGTGAACAAATAATAAGATAATGTCATGTATACACACTATAATTATATATGTGATGTCTAAATAATACACAGTAGAATTATGTAAAAGGTAAGGAAGGAGCAGAGAGAAAGGGGGATTAATTGGAGATTGGTAGAGGTAATCAAGGAAGGCTTTTACAAAGTAAGCAAAGCCAAGTAGGGCATTTAAAGGTGAATTTTAGTTTTCCAGGTGGCTGAACTGTGTTAAAATAAAAGAGAAAGTTGTATGATATAAAGGTATTCCAAAGCTACATGATATATTTAGAGAAACACACATAGCACTGTGAAGTTACAGGTGTGTCTGTGGGGGCGGGGTGAGGTGAATGGTGACAATTGAAGATGAAGATGTGAGATGATCTCCAGGGAACCTTACAGCCATGGATCACCACTGAAAAGTTTTAAGCCAAGGAGTGATGTGATTAGATTTGTATTGTTATGATTGTGGGTCAGTTTGGAGGAGGTTGAAGTTGAAGGCAGAGAGGAAATGATTAAAGGGCCACTTATTAGAGAAATGCAGAGGCCTAACCAAGGGCAGGTGTCAAATTACAGAAGGAAAGGTAAGGTTGGCACTTGAGACTCAGGAAGAAAAACTGGTGTTAATGAGCATTTGTGTGACTGGAGGGACTGAGAGGAAGGGATCTATATATTTGGGAATTGGGTAGTTTGTGGTGCTGTATGAGAAAGGTATAGCAGGGGACAGTGTGTTTTGGATAGAGGTTGAGGAGTTGATCTCTTTTGTATCAAATTTGAGGTTATGGGATATGGAAAGTTTGAGAATGATAATGAAAGGTGGAGAATGATAATAATCAGCATGGGAGGAGGGCAGGGAAGGAAAAAAACCATGATGTAATGTTTTAGCTAACACTAGGGAATCACTGTGTGCCTGTGCAAGGGTTTAAGTGGGAGCTAGTGATTGAGGAGTGCATAAAATGATAGGGAGTTGCTATGGAGACTGTCGATACTAATTGTATTTCCAGTGTTGGAGTCTTGGGTGGGCTCTCTTCTTCAGGGTAAAATACTATATATCTCTTCTCTCCTGCAGAAAGTATACCTTGTCACACTGGTTTCTTTCCTATATTGTCTTATGTCTTGACTTTTTTTTGTTTTCAAAGTTTGCTCCACTCTTCATATGTGCTTAAATCGCTCTATACATCAAATTGCATAATATGTGATTTCCCAAAGCAAATATAGCTTTGGGATAAAGTATAGTGAATCTTTTCTCTTTCTTTTTCTTTTTCTGTTGAAGCCTTTCCTTGAGTCCTTTACATTGTTCCTTGGCTCCCAGTGGCTTTTTTTTTTTACCCACTTTCAATTATATACTGTCACTTGGTTATCTAAGGACTTTATTGTTTATACATTCTTTGATTTAACAGGAAATCACAGCTCTGGCTAGCCTTATTAGAATAACACACTTTTGTAGGAAATTGTGACGTTGCAATTAAAGGTCTGAGTCTGCCTACACAGACTCTTAATCTTAAGAGTGCCTCGTTAACTTCACCACTGCATACTTTATTGGCAAAAGGACAGTTTCTTTTAATAAAATACAGCTATCTACAAGTAGCCATGGGAATGATGATGGAAATCTGAAATTTCCACTTTTCATCTTCCTCTATCAGATTATTAATATAATTCTACATCCTGGCTAGAATTTGCCTTGAGGTGACTATTCAGACCCAAAGGAGATAAAAATCTATGAGTGTGAGCCCTTGAGGGGGAGGATGGGTTAAGAGGGAGTGAGGGGTGGAGGTGGACTGATTACAAGATTGAAGAAATGTATAATGAAAGAATTAAGTGACAACTGGGAAGACATTAAGGAATTGAAGTTACTGAGAAAAATTTTTGAGGATAGGATAAATCTAAAGATAGGATCTGGGAATTAGTAAAGAATTCCTTGATATTTAGGAAAGAATTTAAGATTATGATAATGTGGATTACTGAAAGACATTTTTAGAATAAGATCAGAAATAAGATTAGGGAGAGTTCACTGCTCAAGGTTAGGAACAGATTGTTACCACTGTAAGTTATCAGAGGGTAGAGAGACTGGCAGGAACTTTGTCCTTTCTTTAATCAGTATTTTGAAATCCTGTCTTTGTGTTTCTCTAGTTAACGTTTATTTAGCAATATTACTTAAGCATTTTAGGGTGTCCATAGGTTGACTTCATTGAATCAGTGGAACCCCTGATGTTGACTGCAAGACTTTGGGTGTTTCATCTATTTCGGGGGGGGGGGGGGTGGGNGGGGGACAGCTGTGCCTTTGATTAAATTTTCAAGGGTGTGTCTAACTCCAAAATGGTTTAAGCTTAATTTTACTTCTTGTGAAGTGTTCTGCTAGATGCTGCTATGTTAGTGGGGTCTTCCCCTCTTGTAGCAATAACTAAAGATGAAAAAATGCAGTTGTCAGAATGATTTCAGCAATGAAACTATATGGACTTGGAGTTTTCTATTTAGGAATGTTTCTGCTGGTGAATTCAGTTTCTTAAATGCATGTCTGACTCTTCAGATTTCTGTTTCATCTTCTGTCAGTTTTGGTAGGATGTTATAGTTACAGATTTTAGACTTGCAGTCAAATACACAATCCATGGAGGTTCTTCAGAAAAGTGTGTACTGATGAAAGTAGATCCTAGCACCTGTACACCTTCTGTTGTTAGCGCATAAAAATCTGCAGCAACTGCAGCATATGATTTAATCTAATCTTCACAACAACTTTAAGAGGGTGGGAGGTATTATTATATATATTTTATGATGTAGAGAAAGTAGACAGAGGTTAATTAAGACACTTGTCCAAATCTGGATAAGTGGCGAAGCTCAGACTTGAACCCACAGCTCCCTGTCTCCAAAGCCCAGACACTTAATTGATGTGCCATTGTTACAGGGCAACCCTAACATAAAATGGGTTCCCCACACTGGGTTCTCCACCCGCACGCTCAGAAGACTTAAAAGTCCCAACTCCAGGTACACGTGGCAAAAGTTATTAGCACGTTTT
>JAGFMF010011823.1:5124231-5134532 GCA_019455555.1 Galemys pyrenaicus
CATCTTATCGGATTTGTGGTTCTGGAACACTGATGGTCTGGAGTGGGGGTTGGATTCCACACACCCATAATCCATTTAGGACCACCTTTCCCCCTAACACCATGATGCTTTCCTGGAATCATTCTTCCAGTGGAAGTGAGGCCTAAAACTTACAAAGAGTATACTCTTGCCTCTACTGTGTTTTTTTCTGCTTTTCTAAAAAGCAGTAAGGCCTTTGATTAAGCTTTTTTTTTGCATTTTTTTGTTGCTTCTGACAATGCCAAAGCAGATACTAAGTTTTAGGGTTACAGGTTCATTTTTGCTAAGGAAATAGCTTCTCTTTCACTTTTTCTCACCTGTGCCCTTATTAGCCCACATAATAAATTTATTGCTTTTGTTATTCTTGAATTATTAATATTGATTCTTAACCTCTTTTCTCATCCTGTCATTCTGCTACAGAAGGTAACAACTCATGGTGATGAGAGGGTGAGGTGGAACTCTGGAGGAAATTTGTAGTTCAAAACTCTATTCTGTTCCACCCAAACTGTAGTCCTTGAGACCATCCAGTCTCATGCTTCCCCCGTGCCTCGTCTGTGTCCCACTATTAGAAGCAGGCAAGCTTACCAGTAGCCAAGGAATCCTGCTTGCGTGGTTGGCTTGGATGTAGGGCAAAGAGTTAGATGGCTTGAGTGCCCCTCATCACCTTGATGGCCCCTAGTCCTTGGAGGCACTTGCTTGGTTACAGCCCCCGTTACCCTTTTGTTGTCCTTTCTGGATGGACACACAGACATGGGCACAGTTCTGCCATTTATGTGTGTGTCCCTGGACAAAATTCAATCCTCTTAAGCTTGTCGCCCACAGTTACTTTATGAGATTGTTGTATTATCATTGTTACCATTATTCATGGTATCAACTCTTTTTTTTTTAAAGATTTATTTATTTATGCATACAAGCACTGGGGTACAGGGCAGAGGTATGGAGGGGGGTGGTGGTGACAGAGAGCGGGGAGCAGAACAGGCAGATCAACTGAAGCACACTGCTGAGGGGAGCAGCGGGCACAGCAGGAGAGGTCTGCTGCACCATGTGGGTCCCCTCCCTGGCCGGCAGCAGGGATAGAACTCGTGCTGCAGTGGCTGCGGTTTGCTTCACAGTGCGTTGCTTAACCCACTGCGCCACCAGGGAGGCCTACCTTTTTTTTTTTTTTTTGGGACATCTGTAAATCTGTGTTTGTATAGTTATATATATATATACACATACACTGCTCTTATTCACCTAAATAAAAATTTTCTTCATCTACTGGCTTATTTATATCCCTACTTTTAATAATTTACCATTTTTTCCTTGCAAACATTCCCTTTTAAGAAATCTGACAGGGATTGCATTATGTTTAACTTTAATTTTAATGTGCTAAGGAGCAGGGTTTTTACTCAGGAAGCTAAACTATTCATAATTGCTGTTTGCTTCATTTGCAAGCTGTAGTCCTTCTGGTTTAACTGCTTTACAGATTGTTCAGAGTTTTCAATATACTTAAAATTGTTTGACAGCTGTGAGTTGTCTAGTGCTGATCTATCCAATACTATCATCTTGCTGTAAGGAGAATACTTCCCCTCTTTCCTGCCCTCAGCCTGCACTCTCTTCCCCTCCCCCCAAGTTAGCAGCAAATTTTACAGTATACGTGAGAGTGCTGCATTCAAATTTTGATTTCTCTTTTCTTGCATCTTTTAATTTAACCCTAAAACTGAAACTATTATCAACAATATGGGGAGTACTTCTGAAAAAAAATCTACCAGGAAAATGATGCTAAAATATTTGGAAACTCTTGCCTATGTTATATATAAATGGGTCTTAGATAAGTCTAGTGATTGGTGTTAGTTTATATGGTTTGGCTATCTCTCTGCTGAGGAGAGACAAATGAGAGATTTACTGGTTTATTCTTTAAGGAGAAATCTGGTTATATCATAGTGTTGCCTTAATAACAGTGGAGAAAATGAATGTCCCCAATGTGGAATTCTCAGACACAGTAATGCTAGAGGCGAGATCTGGTAAGGAAACAATGAGCAGGTCACTTCCAGGAGGCAGTTGGCTACTCACCAATGTTAAAAGTCAAATTTGATCTGTAGATGAAAACAAGAAATATGCTATCCAATGACTTCTGCAGAGGAAGTTGCCTCTGGAAAGTGAGGATAAGATAAGAGCTTTAGAGAAAAATGCAGTTACAGTAATGAATAGAGAAAAGTGGGGGTTGTCGGAGCAGTAGAAAAGAAAAAACTGGGGAGACTGGAGCCTGGGTCTTGGGCTCATTTAGGAGGGTAAGGGCTGACACAGGAAGAGAGGATGTTTCTGAATAAAAATAGAATTGATTGTAACTGTTTGGTAAACAGAGAAGCAATTTATTTTTTTCATAGTGATGTTTTCTGACCCTTCAGAAATGTTGGTAACAAAGAGGGAGTGATGTTGGGTAGCCATGTTGGGTACTGAATGGACTGCACTGAAACACTGTGGGATTTCCCTTCCTGAAGAAGTTAAGGGTAGATCACTCTAAAATAATGCAGGCCTCTTCCTTTTGTGGAAACTTAAGGTTTTTTTCCTCTTAGAAAAGTGAGAAACATTTGCTGAGTTTAGACAACGGAGTTGGTGTTGGAAGACTGAGTTTTGCATTGTGCTGTCGCCTGGTACAAAGTGGAGAGGCAGTTCTGCAGTAATGCCCCTCTCCGGAGTGTCAAAGTAGTGATTTGAGAGGTGAAATAACCCCAGGAAGGTAGTAGTGACCTCTGAATGCACGATGAAGGTGTAAGCCACACAGTGGCAGGCAGTTCTGCTCCTAGAGCCCTCTCTTGGTTTCCTCTGAGGAACTCACACCTACGCTCCTGTTTTCCCTCCACCCTGAGCCTGTGAGCGTGACCCATCCTATGAGTCCTGTCACAGGACTGCTTGTCCTGCCCTCCCTGGGAGTGTCTTCTTCGGTTTGTTGTGAAGCAGCAGTCAGGAGTAGGGTGCAGTGGTGGCCTTGTCACTCAGGTGTGCTTTTGTTTCACTGCTCACCAGCTAGCTCATGATTTTGTTTTAATAATAAAGGGTCAAGAGACAGACAAAAACAGGGTAAGAGACTGTGACCAAAGTTTTGACAGAGTTTTGTTTATTTTTAGCGATTTCAAATAAGAACACCTGTTCAGTGACTGGAACCATACATTAGGAGTCTTGAGTGTTTTTTTTTCCCCCTTTGGGGGGGGGGAATGTCTTAAATTTAAGAGATCTAATTTTTCTTTTAATGCTACCTAATTTTGAACCGTAGTGTTCAAAAGCAGATAGAATGTATGTGTTCTCAAAAACAGCCTGTGCTTTTGGTTTATCAGCTTGTGCATGTTTGCTCTTACTGAAATCACTTAACATACCAGTTTTACTACTTTTTAGGGAGCTTAGGACCCATTGTCCAGGCTGAAGTAAATAGAGCCCAAACTTGGGCCTACAGGACTAGCCTTGGGAGGGGTGGGGGGGTGAGCACTTGGGTGAGCGTGCCAGCAGCACAGGCCTGCTCTGTATTTATACACACACTGTGAGCACTATGACTATCGCAGTGTTTACATCTCTATTTTTGGATTCTAAGATTTAATATCAACAGTCTTCACTTTTGGATGCACTGCAACATTTCCAAGTTTGGAGACAGTGCAATATAGTTGTCTCTGTGTGAAATATCACTTCCTTGTGATGGTTTTGGGTGGGGATTACACTTAGATAATTAATTTCACATTGCTGTCACCAGTGCAACAGGTAAAAAGTTGCTTCTTATTTTGAGTCAAATTGAATGTTGGAATAGAAGCCTCATAGAGGCTCCTAGTGGAGGGTTCATGGTCAGGATTTCCGAATAATAAGTTAGAGAGGGAGGAACAGAGGTTATGCAAACTAAGTAGATGAGGTTAGATTCATCCTGTAGACAACAAGCAGAGAGTTGCTAAGGTTTTTGAACAGGAAGTGAAATTTGTAAGTGATATTCTTACTTTTCTTTATCCGGTCCCCACAACAAAGGTCTGTACCCTTTTGCCAGCTGCTCTAAGGAGATTAGCTGAAGATTTAACACAGGATGGCCAATGACAGAGGCTGTTCTAATTTAGTTAGATGGTGGTAAAGGAAGAGGAAATGGAGAATATGTAAAGGATTTCCCCATCTCTCTCTTTTTTTAACCCAAGTTCAACACAGAAAATTTGGAAAACAAAATACTGACCTACAATTTTATCACTTAAATACAGTTTATGTTTTTATGTTTTTTTCCCTTAAGTTGAAAAAAAATAGATATGTTAACATGCAATAAAAATTTAAGAACAGGTTTTAGGCAATGCACATGCAATGAATTTCACAATTCTATGCACCTGTACAGCCATAACCCCAATTGAGATCCAGAACACGGCTTGCCGTTATCCAAGAAAATTTTCTTGTGTCCCTTTCCTGTTTATCCTTGTTAAAAATTTTTCTCTTTCTTGAAAAAATAAAAAAAACTCTTTAGCATTACAATGTAAACATGCTTTCGTGTGATTAAATATCTTTAAAAAGCATTCTGATGGCTGCCTAATTGCCCATTATGTCATATACCATTTTTGGCTGAACTGCTTTCCCATTTTGGGACATTTAAACTGGTCCCAAATTTCCACTATTAAAAGTAACCCTACCGTTAGCCCAAACAGACTGAGAAGGAATAAATAAAATGAATTGTTGATAAAGTGCCTTAGCACATAAAGTAGAGGAATAGAAAGTTCCAAAAAGGTTACAGTAGTGAACCTGTGACAAATTGAAGGTGGAATGAGGGAGTGGAGTTAATGAAATTGGTTTTGACCAAAATGAACTTGAAATCATAGCAAAATTGTCAGCATTGCTCTGCATGTAACTGGAAATAATGGGATTAGGGCATCCAGGTACCCTGGAAACATAAGCTGTAGTTAAAAGGCTGCTAGATACATGAGCTAAGAGCAACAGGCCCAGGATTCAGCTTTGCTTTGCCTTGAGTTATCGTGCTGGTTTTTGGTTTTTGATTGTGTATTTGTTCATTGGATAAAATGCTGACTTTGAGGCGTTCGTTCTTTTGAATCCTGTATCTAGTATCCTAAGATCCAGAATGCACTTTATCTTTTGTATTACACTAAGATCTAGTGTGGTTGGTGTTAATTCTGAGAAAGGAAACCGATGTGGGGACCTCTCATACTATGTCAGGTATGGTTAGAATAGTTGTCATTTAGTTTTCTTGTTCTTCTACTGAATTCTTTCCTAGAAAGGTATAGGTACAGTTACATAAGAAAATTAAATTACTTAAATTAGCAGAAATTACTGATAAATAGAAGAAATAATTTAATAGGAAATAATTAACTTTCAAGTAAATAATGTGACTTGAACACATACATGTTTCCTTCCTTTACTTCCTAAATCTCAAAACAATTTCTGTAAAGAAAAAACCCATAGAACAAAGGAAGATGGAGAGATCTCAATCAGCATTTTGGAAACCCAAAAGCAGATGAACTAGTGATCCCTTCCCTTGGCTGATCAGAGAGAGCTGAACCCTAGGCAGTAGCAGGGAAAGTCCAGAAGTAGCCAACTCACATAACCTGCAGGAAGGTATAGGAAGATACTTTTTATTTATTAATTTGATTTAATTTTTGGACAACACATGCTTTCTCCTCTCAGGTGTAGTCACTGTATTTCTCTACCATCCAAGCACCCATAGTTCATCAACATATCCCCTGCGTTCTTCCTTCCCTGCCCCCCACCTCTGTTTCCCTCCCCGCTCCCTGATGCCTCATACAGGTAGTTTTCAAGTAAGGGTATGTGGGTACAAAAACAGGCGACTAGGTGGAAAATCTGTATCAGAAGTAACTGGAACCACTGATCCTGTCCCATTCCCCTCAAAAACAGATAGCCAGGTAACTATTCTCAAATCCCAGCAAAATATGGAGTTTTACTCTCTGGAAAGGCTAAACTAGAGCGTATTTGGACTCTGGGATCTTAAGCACAACTGATAGCAGTGAACTTCCTGAAAATACCCTCTTTCCACGTGCAGGGGGAAGATCTCAACCCTCTACTCAGCTCCTGGATCCCATAATGCCCCCCAGTCAGGAGACAGATGATTTTTTCTCAGGAGAATCAGACAAGCCCAAGAGGAAAGCCCTAAAGATGCCAATAAAAAATGGGTTCTTGGCAGGGGTAGGAGTGAGGTAGGAGAGTGTGTGTGTGTGTGTGTGTGTGTGTGTGAAAGGGTATTGGTGGAAAGGGAATACCCCAGCCAGTCTCACTGTAGACAGGCTCACTACTCAGTGTCATCCTTCCATACAGTTCATATTTTGTTTTCTTTTAACTTACTAAATTTTTTAGGATCCTACCAGCTTTGATTAAGTGCCTGCTATGTGCTAGGCACACTTCAGGCCTCTCTCGTATTTGAGTATCATAGAAAATCTATCTGAGGTGGATTAACATACATATTTAATGATTGTGTGTAAATTGTAGAAGAGTGTGGAGGGATAAGATAAGCCAGTTTTCTCGAAGTGTGGGCTCTTGAGCAGTCTCATCGGCATCAACTGGGAATTTGGTAGAAATGCTTTATTCGGAATTCCCATTTGAAATATGACTGATGTGACACTGTAAGAGCACAGATCTTCCTGTGCTCTTAATCCTTCCCCAGACGCTATCATGATCCTTCTTACCCCATCAATTCATTTTGCATGATTTTGACCTTTTTATAAATCTACATGGAGGGAGCTCAGCTTAGATGTCTTCCTCTTTCCCTTGCATCTTTCTCCCTCATTTCTTCTCCCTGCCTTTGTGGCTTTTCTGTGATGGGCATGTATGATAGGTCAAAGAAAGCAGGACAAAAGACAGAGTCCTTTCCTTCACTCAGTTTGTCTCTTTTGTCCCCTATTAACTAAAAGTTGATGTAGTCTCAAAACTGTGCTTTGTGTTTACATGTGCTCTATGTTCAAATTCTACATTTTCTGTTCTTGATCTCTTGGGGCAGATTCCTTCCATAAAGTCATCAATGCTCTGTCAGCACACTAATCCTTTTAGAAACTCACCATCTGCAGGGACTAAATTATTTGCAGAAGCGATCAGTATATGTTAACTCTAATTACCATAACAGTTGCCAACTAAATTTCCCTATTGCTACCAATAGGAATAGCAACAACAATGGAAAAAGATTTTATATACCTAGTAGAGTATGTAAGAAGGACTGGATAATGGAAATATAAGTAAAAATAATGAAATGGAGGTAAAAACAATAGTAACTTAGAAAATAATACATGCCCCAAATTTCTGTTACTTAAATTTTGTCTTTTGAATTTGGATACATACTTAAAACCTTGAATTGGGCAATATAATTAAGTTTTATTTATGTTAAAAGATTTATTTATTTATTTTGCATACAAGACCTAGGGTATAGGCCAGAGGCGTGGGGGTGAGAGGAGTCACCAGAGACAGACTGGGGAGCAAAATAGGTGCATCTACTGAAATACACTGCTGAGGGGAGCAGTGGGCATGACAGGAGAGGTCTGCTGTGCCATAGGTGGGATAGTGCTCTGGCCGGGGATAGAACTCAGTCTATAGTGTTGACAGTGCTGCGACTGTTTTTCTAGGCCACCAGGCAGGCCCTACAATATAAAATTTTAAACTTCTTTTTCTTTTGTTATTCCCTTCAGACAACTGTTAAATTTCTTTTATTATTTTATGATGTTCCTTCTGCTGCCTCATTCCAGAAGTCAGGTTTAATAGAATAGCTACTGTGTTATAGGAAACTCTGCTAATAGAAGTTTAAAGTATGACAGTGATTGTATAACAGTAAGAAGATTGCAGTAATCAACTTGAGAAATCACTTAAATCCCCTTACAGATTTCAGGATGTTGTAAAACAAACCTGACCACTGTCACACACACATGTTTCTTTGCCACAAACTGCACTTTGGTTCTGGCTCAGGGAATATTTTCTCAACATTATATAGAGCTTAGTCCACAAAGGTGGCTTTATGATAAAAATATGAACAACCTTGCTGGACTGTCTTAGCTATACCTCTGTATGATAATACCTCAGTCCCCTTTGTGTTGTTGAGATCTGCACTTCTGACAAACAAGATTTTGGGGAGATTGTTTTGGCTCAAGGAGTTACATTTAACTCAGGTGGATAGGCTTAGAATAAGAACTTCTGGAAATTTCTCTTCTGAAAATTTTAATTGTTTTAGTAATGTTATGTAGCTTGACAGTTACATATTTAATATGTCAGAGAATAAAGTTAGACTAAGAGCAATTGCTCATTATCATAGAAGTTTTCTTGCCATTTTAATTAAATTTCTGTTCTTTAGAATTAGTGCTAAGGACATGTCTTTGTTAGAATAAGGGATTTTAATGGTTGCCCAAGCTCAGTTAACTTTTAAGCATCTATATTCATTCACATAGATGACAAGATTTAAAAGATACTTTACACTTACTTTGAAGTGGAAACCATAGTAAATTTATTGTAGCAGTTAAAAGACATATTTGATATTAAAAACAAATTACTGATTGAACTATTTGCCAGTGAATTAAATTAAGTGCTAATAGAAAGCTTAAAAGTTTTGCCATTTGTTTCCTGATCTAAGCATGGGTTTAAAATATATTTATCTGCTCTGATTCTAAGTCTCTTGAGCAGTCATCAATGCTATGGTACTTTTCTCTTGTTTTTTTAATCAATAATTATTTATCTAATTACTTTTAAAGGGGATGAGCCTTTTGAAAGCTCTGTTATCATTGGAACCTTTATAAATTCTTATATTTGGTGTTGTCAAAGAGTAACTTGACTTTCTATACGTTACTTGTTTTTTATGTTAACAAGGCATATAGGCAAGTTTTGTTGAAATTTTAGTTGTTAGAATTTGAATAATTAACACAAATTCCAATATATTTGGAAATAGGTCTTCTCTGTCTAGATGTCTGATTTAGAGGTTTAAAGTAAATTTTGCTTATGTTCAAATTTTTTATTTTGTAATTGTTTTAAAAAATTTAATTCCTTGTAAATGTTGATAGACTACTATGATATTTTATAAATTTTCTTTCAATGTACACTTTTACTATATCTGTTATTTAGATGCAACTTTTCTGCTAACACAGATACTGTGAAAATAATGCATGGTGTCCTAGCTTTGACATTGCATTTCCTAGGTCCTCCCTCTGGTTCTATTTTTTTTTTTTTAAGATTTATTTATTTATGCATACAAGAGCTGGGGTACAGGCCAGAGGCTCAGGAGGTAAGAGGATTCACCAGACCCCACCAGAGTGGGGAGCAGAACAGGCAGACTGACCGAAACACAATGCTGAGGGGAGCAGTGGGCGAGGCAGGAGAGGTCTCCTGTGCCATGTTGGTCCCCTCCCTGGCTGGGGATCGAACTTGTGTTGCAGTAGCTGCGGTTTGCTTCATAGTGCGTTAACCCACTGCGCCACCAGGGAGTCCCCATCCCTCTGGTTCTAAATGCTTGATTGAATCATTTTGGTTTCTTCTCAGTGCCCTGAAGGATTACTGAATGAACAAGTGAATGAAGAAATTCCGATATCACTGAAATTGTTACTTTAATGAGGTGTTAATACAAATAACTCTGGAGAATAATGGCATTTTTTAAAAACTATAGGTTCACACCTTGTCAGACGTGTTACCACACCGCTCCCACTACCAAGGCATTCATAGTCCTCCACCATGGTCTGTTGAGACCTTGTGTTTGGTTTCGTTTTATCTGTACATTTTTTTGTTTCTCTGTATTCCACTTATGAGTAAAATCATCTGAAATTTTTCTTTCTTTCTGACTTATTTCAGCATAAATCCCCTCCAGTTCCACCTGTGGTGTTGCAAATGGCAAGAATTCATCTTTTTTTTTAATAGCTGAGTAGTATTCCATTGTGTATGTATGCTACATCTTTCTTTTTTTTTCTTAAAAATTTATACCTTTATTTTTTAACATTTTAAAAATTTATATATATTTGATATCAATTGTAATCCCCATGTATTCCTCATCACCCTAACACCAGTGCACCATCACCTCAGTCCCCCCGTGCTCCTGTCTGCCCTCCACCCTCCCTCTCTCCCCTCCCCACCAAGTGTCTCCAATTTGTCCTTGTCTTTTCATTTTTTGTTTTTGTGTCTTTATTGTTATTTTTATTATTGTTGTTGTTCTTATTCCTTTCCTTGATCCTTATTTGGTTCCCTTATATTCCTCCTAGGGGAGGAAACACCTGGTATTTTTCTTTTGCCTTCTGACTTACTTCGCTGAGCATAATCCCTTCCAGCTCCATCCATGTTCCCATGAATGAGTCTAGTTTTTCATTTCTGAT
>JAGFMF010011823.1:5134582-5171506 GCA_019455555.1 Galemys pyrenaicus
ATATTCCTAGGAGTGGGATTGCTGGATCCTATGGAAGTTCCATTCTTAGTAGATTGAGGAACTGCCATACTGCTTTCCATAATGGTTGGACCAGCTTGGTGTGCCACATCTTTCTAATCCACTCATCTGTCAGTTGGGCACCTAGGTTCATATCTTGGCTATTTCAAATAGTGCTGCAAGGAATACAGGAGTACATATCTTCCTTTAGTTTAGTGTTTTTGTACTTTATTGGTTGGTACCTAGTAGTAGGAATGCTAGGTCATGTGATGGATCTATTTTTTTTATTTTGAGAAACCACCATACTCTTTTCCATAAAGGCTAGACCAGTCTATATTTCCATCAACAGTGCCTGAGGTTTCCTTTTCTCCACACTCTGGCTAACAGTTGTTTCTGGTTTTTTAGTTATAGACCATTTTTACAAATGTGAAGTGATATCTCATGCTTTTGATACTCATCTCCCTGATAAGTGATGATGAGCATTTTTTCATGTGCTTGTTAAGAACAATGACTTTTAAATTTGCTTGAATGATCTCTATTTAACATCACCTAGACCATTTTTGTTGGAAAAATTACTTTGTAGATATAATCTTAGGAAAATTCATCTTATAGCTATGATGTCATTGTTTTTGTATTTATATTTGACATATTTGTAGTATAATTAGTTCATAGATAAGAGGAAGGAATAATATGAGGTTTAGTTTCTCATCTGCTTTTATCTAAGAAAGATGATGCCAGTCATCTACAAAGTATATTATAAAACATAGAGAAAGTGATTTAAACTGACTTGGTTATACTGTAGGAAAAATGGCTCCCTTGAACACATTACATGCCTGATTTACCTGAGCCTTAAATATTAATAGTGCTTACAAATACATGACTCAAAGAAATTGACAGTATCTATTACTCAGTTAAAGCAAACAAACTTTGTCCTTCAAGACATTGTCCTTCTATTTTGTTCACTGTTAATCTTGGCGAATATTTAGTGAGGAGCTTAGGTGCTAGCCACATTCTGTGCTATTGTAAAATGTGCTGGTCATTTTCCTTAACAAAGTGTCATCTGAAATCATGGTGCAAAATTAATAATTTCTAAAAAGATTGAGGACAGTGAGATTATTTTTCTGTAGTAACTTAAATACATAATTAAATTTTTTAATAGCTGTATTTAAATCTTACAGGTCACCAAGCAGTAAGTCGCTTCCTTAAAAACCTGGTGAAAATATGCCTAAACATTTCCTTTACTTATTGGGCTATGTATGTGGGAACCTTTTTCTTTGGTCAAGCTTCTGAAATTGATATTTTTTTCACCATAGTCAACAGGAGTCATGAGTAAACTAAAGAACTAGATGAGAGCAGCTAGTTTCACAAAACTAGCAGCTCTTCGTCCCTAGGTTTTTGCCTGAGCACCACAGCCGTCTTCGTCTCCCCAAGTATGCTACAGTGTGATTTCTGAGTCGCAATTGAGCTGCAATCAGTAGAGTTTGTTAGTGAATATTAGCATACTTTAGGGTTGGCAAATTGTTTGAATTTCAGATAACAATGAAAAATTTTTTGTCAAAATATGTCCTGTGCAAGTATATGGGGGACATGCTTGAGCTAAAAAATATTTATGTGAAATTTAGATTTAACTGGTGTCCTGAATTTTATCTGGCAACCTTATTTTTCCCCATTTATTGTATATTAGGTGCTCAGTATTCAGAAATGAATAAGAAGCCCTTGAGGGGCTTAAAATCTAATTGGGAGAGATGAGAAGGGGTGTGAGAGAGAGAAATTCCAGAGAGGAAGCTATTGCAGTCATCAAGATATTTGATGATAGGTATCTGTACCAGACAATGGGGATGAAGAAATTATTATGTATTTCCCTGTTAATGCTGAGCCAGGTCTTCAGATCTGAGCTGATGGTAGGTAAACAGTGGTCTAATTTGGGTAGTAAAAGATGCCCTTGGGCACCATTGATTGTGATTGGTAAGTCAAAAATCTAGGGAGAAGATGATGAAAAGAAGAAATGGGAAAATTAAAGAGTAATAAAAATAATGATGTGGGAATCAGAGGGAAAAGATAAAATGATGGCACTGCATACCTTAAGAAACTCACAAGCTCTTTGGACTTTACTTTTCTTATTTGTAAGATACAGTAGCTGGATAAGAAAATGTCTAATGTGTGATCTAATTGTAGAAGCTATTCATTCAGTGGAATCTGATCCTGGGATTTCTGTCACTGAGGAGGGGTTACTTATTCATCCTACTTCCCCAGTCCTGCTTTCTATCCGCATAACCACTCTCTTGAGACCTTTTTTTGATTCCAGCAAGCTTTTAATTTGATTCCAGTATTCAGTATTTATTACACTGTCTTTGAAATGAAATTAAAATGACTTAAAGGACACTTATTTTAAAATTTTTTTCACCTATGTATGAGATTAAAATCTGTGTAGATTAAAATAAAATAGTTGAAAAATAAATCCTTCTGGGCCTCCCTGTGGCGCAGTGGGTTAAGTGACGCACTGTGAAGCAAACAGCAGCCACCGCAGCACGAGTTTGATCCCTGCTGCCGGCCAGGGAGGGGACCCACATGGTGCGGCAGACTCTCCTGCTGTGCCCGCTGCTCCCCTCAGCAGTGTACTTCCATTGATCTGTCTGTTCTGCTCCCAGCTCTCTGTGGTGACTCCTCTCACCCCCTCACCCCTCTGGCACTGTACCCCAGTGCTTGTATGCATAAATAAATAAATCTTTAAAAGAAAAAAATAAATCATTCTAATACACCTAAAAAATTCCTTTTGTTCATTTTTGATAATCCTTTCCTGAATGAGTAAAATAGAAGGCTTAGGGCTAGAGCCCCCATATATTTAAGTGTGTTATGGAGACATTTGGCAACTTCTGCAATACCTGGATACATTTTAATCTAGCCACAAACCTGTTATGTGGTGAAGAATGGTGTTGGTGGCTGCTTGTGGTAATAGTATCTTTGCATAAGCATGCAGCTGCCCTTACCTATTTTATAATAGATCCATTTAATGATCCACCTAACCCTGGCTATAAATCAAAAGTGTCTGCCAGTGATAAAGGAAGATTTAATGGAAGTAAATATACCACTTGAAACAAATTTATCCATTTTTAAATGTTGGAAATCTTGAAAATCTGATTCAAGCTATGATCTTTTCCTAAAGTGGAGTCACAGATATAAAATGTTGCTGAAAAATCAGGGATTTAGACATACCCTGACCCCCAAGTCCACATATGAATGATCTGAACTTAAAAGTCATTAATTTTGGAGCTCAGTTATACAGTGAAACCAGTCCATTTGTTCACTTATTCAATAGCGGTTTGTTTATGAGTTAGGCATTGTGGGAGAATCTGATTTTTAACTCTCTTCTGACAGCAATAATCTTATTCAAACAAATTCAGGAGTCTATTTTCATCTTGAAATTAAAGGTATTTTGCATGTCTCTAACACAGATAGGCTTTTTATAGATGTAAGAGTTTTTGTTATGTCTCAAGAGGAATAACAAGAGCTCTCTGGTTTATCGTTTGTTTTCCTCTTGTTTTAATATAGCTTTTCTTACCTGTTTCCATTTTTATCTTTATAATTACAATCACCATTTCAGTTGTCTTTCTAGCTAAATCTTTATTTATAATTATTTCTTTGAACTTCCATCTGGCTATCAACTTTAATGCTTCACATTATTTTCCTAATTTGGTGCATCTCTGACATACAGGTTATTTCCAGCTTTACACTTGTAAAATTTTGCAAATGACTTCAGGAAGTTTTTTAATTCTTATTTTACATTATTGAATTTTTGTGGGCTAGAATCTCAAGGATGGGAGTAATGGCTCCTTCATTCAAGACATTTTTATCAAGCACTTGCTGTGTGCCAGGCTGGGTCAGAGACTTGACCATTTTCATTACATTTTTTATATGCTTTGACATTTCTTTCCAAATGGTACTAGAGAACTACTTAACCAGTTGAGTCAGCTCTTAATTGTCCAGCCCAACAGATCCATGCTTCCTTATTTTACTCATCTGGTGAATATTTAGACGTGATGTAAATAAAACATGACAACAAAGGGAAATATGAAGAAATGGTATTGTATAGCTACATGAGCTAAACATGTCTCTGGAGCTGCCTGCTGCTTGGATTGTTTGTACAACTGGACTTTCTTCTGGTGTGATAACCGAGAGATCAAACTTCAGTCACATTGCAAGTTTACAACATTGTACAAAGTTAAACATCTCAGGTCAAATTTACTTTAATAGCTTAGAAACATTTAAGTTGAAATTTAGTACCAGATGGTACTAACATGTGAAATACTAACATGTGGAAAATAATGTAACTAAACTAAGTTAGACAAAGACAACCTTAAAAACTAACCCTGACTACAGGGTTAACTGCAGAACTACAGGGTTGACTACAGGCTGACTACAGAACTGAAGTTGAAGCCCCGAGGTTGGGATGACTTGGATGAGTGGTAAGAGCAAAGAGGAAAGGAAGCACAGTGGATTAAAATGGTTGCTGGAATATGGGTGTTTTGCTGGTGGGTGCAAAATGGTGTTAATACCTGAATATCCAAATAGTACCTCAATTAACAATAAATAATTAAAAATTGAAATTTAGTTGAAGCAAAACGCAAACATGGTTTTATTAATATATCCAAACTTTTGTGATCATTTACTGAATGCTTCATAAGTACCAAATGTGAATGTGATATCACATGTTTTTGTTTAGTGGAAGAGACAAATCAATTTTAAACAAATATTGGAGTAACACATGGTGCGCACTGTAAGAGAATTGCTATGTCTAAGACTACAGAGGATCAGAAGTTCCTTGTGTCTTTTTACCCAGGATTTTTACTATATAGAGGCCTTCTCCCCCTACCCCACCCCACCTTCACTTTATAGATTGGGGGAGGAAAAAAACTTGTCACAGTTCACACTAAATGTAAGTGGTTTAATTGAGATGAAAACTCTACTCGATTTTTGAATTGCATGTGTAGTTAGTGTAATAAAGATTCAAAAGCAAGTAATTCTAAGACTTGTCCTTGCGATTGTGGTGTGGCTGTTGGTTGAAGAGAAGTCCATAGACTGACTCGTGATTATCTGAAAATTCACTAATTTCTTTGTAAACATAAAGC
This sequence comes from Galemys pyrenaicus, assembly GCA_019455555.1. NCBI lineage: Eukaryota > Metazoa > Chordata > Mammalia > Eulipotyphla > Talpidae > Galemys > Galemys pyrenaicus. The sequence goes on from JAGFMF010011823.1 coordinate 5,139,706, forward strand.
CTAGTGATCTTTGGAAGGGTCAAAAATAAAACTGTACATACTTTCAAGGATGGGAGTAATGGCTCCTTCATTCATGACATGACTATAATAAAAACATGCAAATTCTTTTTTTTAGTTATCTAAGCTAAAATTGAACAAAAGGGGTAGCCGACCTACTCTTCTAAAGCACTGTGGCCTGTCAGCCAGGTCAAGTTGGAACTTCTGCTTACTAGCTGGAACCTTGGACCTTAATTAACACCAGTGCTTTTGTTTACTGATGGTGAAGTGGGAAGAATAGTAGAACTTGCTTCATAGGACTTCTGAGTCCTGCAGAAACTGTTCATCTTCCTCAGCCTCAGAATAGCACTTGCTGCTGTTGAGCTCTTCTTCCTTCCTAAAGGTACTCTTTTTTCTTAGCTCCTAAGACCCTTCTTGGCTTTAGCTCTTTTCTTCCCCTACCTTTTATTTCTCATCATTTGCTTTTTTGACCTTTTTTTTCCCCCTGATTTATAAGTGTTGGATTTCTGAGGATCCTTTTCCATCTTCTTTACTTTTCCCCAAGGTAATCCATTAATCCCATGGCTTTAAGTATCATCCATATTGCTGATGAGTCTATAAAGTAACCATTCTGGCCTCTTCTGCTCTGAGGTCTCATTCATATGTATGCTCACCTCCTAGATATTACCTCTTTAACATATTCCTATCTGAACCTTTGGATTTCCTCATCAAAAGAACAAAACAAAGACAACTTTCCCTCTCCTAATTCAGCTCCATCTCAGCTTGCTTTAAATCTATGGCTCATTCTAGATTATTTTCTTTTCTTTACCCCACATATCCAAGCCAGCAGCAAGTACTACCTTCAGAATATATTTTAGATCAATTTATTTCTGTCTTCTCTGTCACCATCCTAGTCCAAACTATTATCAATTCTTACCATTTTCACAGGCTTCTAATTTGTCCTCTTCCTGTTTGTTTTATACTAGACTGATTTTTTTTAAATGCAAAAATCAAGCCATTCTCTGTTTAAAATCCACTAGTGGCTTCTCATTGCAATTAAAATACAAATTGAATCTCTTTTCCATAGCTTACACTACTGGGAAATTGGGATAATTGTTACAAACTAGAATATAGGGCACAGTTTTTTTTAATCTGCTTTTTTTAATTGCTTTTTTGCCCTGTGCCTAGAATAGTGTGTGCACACAGTGGCCACTTAAATAAATATTTGATGACTGATAACACTTTTAGATTATAGTGGCCTTTCTTCTTCCCTCTTTCAGAGTACCCTATTGTAATTTGGTATTTTCTGCTTTATGTAGAAAGTCCAGCAAAGACTTCTGTAACAACATCTCTTTTCTTTTACCATTTGGCTTCCTACTTGTATTCTGCCCTCTCCCCACTTTGCTTTTATTCTTCAGATCTAAGGATATGTTTGAATTATTAGGAGAGGATAGATAAGTAAGTAGGACAAGAAATAATTAAACTTGAAAAGGAACCTTAAAAATAGTAATAACAGCATTTTACTATAGAAATCTTGGAATATATATAGAAACAGTAGTTACTATAATGAATTGTCATATTATCTTTAACCAGTGTCAACAGTTGTCAATTCATGGCCATTCTTTGAGATATTGATATTTAATTTAGAAATCACCTATGCCAGAGGTTACCTAGTTTTTAGGGTTCTACACAGTTACAGCCTGCTCTTAAAATCATTTACTATTTTGTAAACTAGCTGGAAAAAGATTAGATATGATTTTAAGGATGTATCAGGTTCTGAAATATCCTTTCTGATTCACCTTTTGTGAGAGTCAAAATGTCATCATTAGTTCAACCATAAATTTGAATAAACCTGAGAAGGGAACTATGTGAAGCTATTAGCAGTTATTTATATTTTAATGTAAATTGATTAATTAGAAGGATGTTTGACTGGTAAATAACCTAGAGCAAGATTTGATGAAAGGTATAAAATCATAGGGACCCCGTAGGGATATAAGGACAAGGAAACTGTTCAGGTGTCTGGAAGATGCTGTTCTGCTACTTACAATGTTGCCTGGGATGGTCCTGGCCTCAAAGTCTATAACAAGAGATCTGATTCCAGTTTGGTGTGCTCCTATCATCTGGGTTCCCTTCAGCTGGCTGCAAAGACCTTCTGTAAAACTGTTCAAGAGATGCTTCCAGCTAACTCTGCTGCTTGTTTATTTTTAGGTATCTTGCAATATATTCAGAACTCTCCCTCCTAGTGACAGCAATGAATTTGATCCAGAAGAAGATGAACCTACCCTTGAGGCATCATGGCCACACTTACAGGTACTCTGAATGATCACTTAACTCATTAGCTGATTAGCACGGAAATTCCTTGAACTTTTTTCCACCAAGAAATCATATTAGCGTATGTTAATGGAAAGCTAAAGAGTGCCAAAAGAATAAATTAATAAGTTTCAATGTAATGGTTTAGTGTGGGCCCATCCATGTAGCAGTTCCAGCTGGCAGTTCTTATTCTTTTATTAGAGCTTCTATATGATCCTGCTTTCTGGAACCGCGAACAAGAACAGAACTGTTTTCACATTAATTTTAGTTACATGTGATTAGGTCACAGAGTACATATTTTATTTTCAGCAGTAGGTAGCCTGGGGACTGTATGCCGATCTTCATAATCACTGCAGATGTGTTTTTTTAGCATAGAAGGGCAAGGACAAACTGCAGTAGCTATTTCACAGTGTTGTAAGGAAGAGCAGCCACTGAGAGAAAGTATGTGTGAAGGCTAGTTTTTATCCTGTGCTGAGGAGGCCTTGTTTTGCAACCACATTCTCATGCCAGGACAATCAGGGTCAGCCCCACATCTTCTTTTCCAGCACTGTGTCCATCTGTTTTCTTTTGACTTACATTCCAGTCATTTCAATTTTTCTTCCCTGACTGATTTCTTTCAAGGCCAACATTTCTCAAAGGACAGTACAAGGAGATTTGAATATAATGAACCCCAAATTCCACTAAGTCCACCTTTTCACTGAGTCCAAATGTCCTCAGACGCTAGTCCTCAGAGAACTGGCAAGGAGGGAAATGGTAGAAGGATATAACCTTGTATATCTTCACCCTGAGGCAAAAGCCACTGCATCCTTTTAGAAGTGTGCTCATAGTTATGAGTTGACTTTTTGGAGCAGAAAACTGTGCAGTAGGGAGATATTCTAGGGGTTTACTTTTTTCTCCACTTCAGAGTTTTTGACATAAATCTGTAACTCCTTGTCCTGCTTTGGCAACTCAAGGTTGCTACAGATGTATGTATAGGCTTTATCCCCTTCTTAGATAAAGAACTCTCAGGGCTCTTTTTTCTCAACTTTTATACAGGCATGTTACATATATGTCTCTCTGCTGCTAATGCCAAGATTGAGTAAATTAATTAAAATTCTGTAGTTGTAGTTGATTTACGATCTTATATGCCTGATGTTTTTTTTTCCCTTTAAGGTGCAAGATATACTAACTATGATCTAAGATATCTGTAAAAGTATTGTGCTTTTTTTGGTATACACCAGGTTGTGACCGAAATAATGAAAAAAAGGATTTACCTTTTTGAATGGGTGGACTTCTTATCCTGTCCTATTCTTAATAGTTAGCACCCATTTGTAGATGTGCAGTGTAGTCTAGAAGAAATTTTAAAAAGCCAAACAAGACTATCTCCTCAGAAAAGTTCCATATCTCAGTGGTCAAAAGGACAGTAGGATTTTATTTCTGAAGCTATTAAGTTCTGTCACCAAATATCTCTAGCCTATACTGTGTCTTTTCTGTAGAAACACTAGCCATTAGTTCATCTGAAACCCTAAAACACCAAAGCAACAGTGAGAAATGAAGATGAGACTTCTACCCTTTTAGATATAAAGTCATAAACTATTTTCAGAATGGGCTGGTTTCATCTGTGCTGATAGCCTTTCTGTTCAGATCTATAACCCTATTGTCCCTTCTTTAGCTCAGGAGAAAATGAAACTAATGCTAGATCAGGTAGAGGAAACCTTTTTAGATTCACAAAGCAACCTTCATTCATAGTGAAGGTCATGTCAGTAGGTACCCTGTTGCCGTCACTACCTGTTACTTTATGAAGTATTTCTGTATGTCCCTGACATGTCCCAAGAATGCTGTGTTTACTCTGTATATTCTTACCCGACAAATTAGTTACCTTTCCATTCTCATTGATGGTGATGTTAATATTCACCAAAAGCATTTAAGAAATCTCTTTCTTTCGTAGGTCTTCCAAGTCATAGTGTCCTATCGATAAATTCAACATTTTACTTCTTCATTGATCTAGCAATCTTTTTTTCCTCACCAAAACATAGTACTTTATTAGACATTTCCACTTTTTCTTAACTCTACCATAAGTGGTGTGCTCCCTTTTAAATATTACAAGGAAGTATGGTATTTATTACCAAACATCTGGCATTAGTAGTAGAGAATAACAAAGGCACGTTGAGATGTGGTTCTTGGATGGTTGGTTAGTCTGATGGCCAAGATAATTAACTATTCCTGTACACGTTTCCTTTGATTTAAATTTATATCACCCATATAAAATTACAACAACTCATGGGTTTGGGGGGCTATTTAAAAATAGAAAAAAGTATAAAGTTAACAATTTTTCAGTTCATCTGTCAAAAGATACTCTTTATGGGTGTTATTTGATTTTTTTAAAGATTTATTTTATTTATTTATGCATACAATAGCTGAGTTAGAGGCCAGAGGTGTGAGGTGGGTGAGAGGATTCCCCAGAGACAGAGTGGGCAGGAGAGCAGGCAGATCTACTGAAATACATTGCTGAGGGGAGCAGCAGGTGAGATAGGAGAAGTCTGCTGTGCCATGTAGGTCAGCTCCCTGGCCAGGGACCGAACTTGTGCTGCAGTGGTTGCTGATAGTTTCATAGTGTTTAGACTTAACCCCTTGCACCATCAGGGAAGCCCTGTTATTTGATCTTTTCTATTAACTATAGTGTATCTTTTATATCCCATAGTTATATAATTATTCTTAATATATTTCTTGAAATGATCTGTATTTCTAGTACTTTTTTGCAGTATTAGATTTTGCAGTACTTCTATTTATTAATTAATTATTAATTAAGGAGTTGTTTTAATGCTTTACACTTGACCCTGAGAGTAGGGATCCTAATGTTTTTTTCTCATATTCCTTGGATCCTTGGCTCCTCCCTGGGTGGGGATTGAATTTGTGCTTCACTTCATGTGACTTTGAAAAGTAATGAATCCTCCCTGGTCTCCAGTTTTTCCCTCTAGGAACACAAGAGAGATTTTTGATTCTGAGGTAAAAATCTGTGTCTTATGTGTAGAAAACATTTGTACTCATTAATAAATATGACTGAAGTGTTTCTACCAACCCATTTTAAACCATAACTGCTTTTCAGGGACCCGAGAAGTGAGAACACTTTGCCAATCCCCCTAAAATACCTTGCCAGACTCAGGCTTGCAAGATGAGAAGCTCTCCACTTTGTGGAAATCAAAAGAGAGATAGAACCCTCTTTTCTGGGTTATTTTTAGTAAGGCTAATATTATATTTGTAAAACTATGAGTTGAAAGATTAATGTATTGAAAAAGTATTTTTTTTTCTAGGAGGTATTGAACCTTAGGCGTTACGACTAGAACATGTTCAACTTGACAATGCTCAGATCATTGGGAAGGAAGTTTTTCTGCTTTCACAGAGTAGAGTTTCAAAGAGAAAGGAAAACATAGTTTTATAAAGAGATAAAGTCCTAATGTAGATACCATTGGCACTGATCAAAAAGAAATTGCTGTTGCCTTAGCATAATGTAAGGCACTTGCACCAAACTGGTCTGGTGATCCTATTCTCCACCGACTTGCACTTGTAATTTTTTTAAAAAGTCAGTTTTAATTAAGAATATTCTTGGATAAGTTGCAAATTATTAATTTTATTAAGTCTTAACCTTTGAGTATGGATTCAAAAATACTCTTTAAGGGGAAATGGGAGGTGTGCGTCAAGTCCATCTGCTGCATACTGATGTGTAAGGTGGTTGGTTGTGGGGTAACACAACTCACACATGTTTGTTTTCAGCTGCAACCTATACTTGCAGTTTTTTCCATTGAATGTCATTTTTAATGTTTTTCATGAAATATCATTTGACAGAAGACTGGTTATTCTGTCTTGTGGACAATTGGGGATATTTTCTTTAAGACAAATAATGAAAGCAGTTGTTGCCACTGATAAAATTTAGAGAAAAATTCAAAATTAGAATTTTGGAAACCTTGTTTTTGTCTTATACCTTTCACTTTGAATTTTACAGTTTCCCAAACTTAAAGGCTTTTTTGATAAAATTGGAGCTATTAGGGAATGTGACTGTTTTGATGCTATCAATGAAATGTATCAACATTTGAGAAATCTACACAGCATAGTAAATCACTTCTTTTTAACTGGTCAGTGCGATATTAGGAAACCTATAAATCCATTCAGAGTGTAAAACAGATGATTAGAATTTAGTGCAAAAAATTCATTAATATGGCTTCAGATTCTAATTGAAGTTCATCTTTAAGAAATGGCTATTGTGTTTTGATGTAATATCAAAGAATTATATCTCCAGTTATGTGAAGACTACAAAAATACTTTCCTTCTTTCATACATCTGTATGAGGCTACATTTTCTTCATAGACTTTCATTTTTTAAAAAAATATTGATTTATGTATATAAGAACTGGCATATAGGCCAGAGGTGCGGGGATTGAGAGGTTTCATCTGAGACAGAGTGGAGATCGACTGAAATAAACTGCTGAGGGGAGCAGTGGGTGAGACAGGAGAGGTCTGCTGCGCTATGTGGGTCACCTCCCTGGCTGGGGATTGAACTTGTGCTGTAGTGTTTCATAGTGTTGTACCACCAGGGAGGCCCCCTTCATAGACTTTTAAGCAATAAAGATATGACAACATATTGAATGCAGGAGATAATTGTCCTTTAATATGCCACTATAGAGATTTACAAAAATGAAAAATAATACCCCTCTTCTCAAGAGTTTTTTTTTTGGGGAAAGGAGGAATAGTTATTTTTTGTAAAAATGTTAGTTTACATGTATTCTGTTTTGAAATGAAATAATAAATGTATGTTACAAATTTTCTCAGTTTTTATTTCTAATTACATATGTGTGTACATATCATACAAACAAAAGCTTTTGGGGGGTCTTCAATAACTTTGTTGAAGTGAAATGAAACACTTGAGACTGCTGTTTTAGGCAACAGTGACAGTGGTGATATGTGTACATATATCATTACACTGATTTGTAGGCATTATCACTATTAGGCAGTAGAGGAAACAGTCATTTAGAGAATGAACTGTCTATGGTTAGTAAAGGATAGAGTTAAGTTTCACAACAAGTGCTATTTGATGTCCTGTTGCTATTTTTTGTATGCTGTACTAGCATTTAATGTATGCTTTAACAGATTATCATGCACTATTTCCTCTAGTGTTTATGTAGCTATTTGGAATTGACTCGGTGAGGAGCATATTCTGTTACAACATCATCAACTATTGCTTAGAGGAGTATAAATTGCCTTAGACTGCCTGAAAAAAAAAGTTGTTAATCAGTATTGAGAATCCTCTGTATGTGGGTATCTTTTGATCTAACAGTTCTACTTTTAGAACTAATAATTCAGCAAATACACGCTCATGTTTGTTATATGATATCGATTGTGGCATAACTTGATAGAGAAGCAGTTTAGAAATTGCTTAAATGTCCACATACAGATTATTTAGACTACTTCTAAATATTGGAATTATTGTAGCTACTAAGAGTGATGACTTAGATGATATATACTTGATGGTAAAAGTAATTTATAAAACTATAAATTATAGTTTTAGTACAATAATGTTTTGTAGAGACATAGAAAAAAATTAGGAGGTTTCTACATTAAAATATTAATAGTGATTATCTCTGAATGGTGAGATTATGGGGTATTTTTATTTGCTTTGGCTGAATTTTCTAATTTTAAATTAAAAAATATAACAATCTGAACTACAAGAAAGGCTAGCAAAACTAGTTGATTGATTTTAAAAGCCAATTTTCCAAGCCCTGTCAATTTTAAGTGCTTTTCATGGTTCTCAATGAATTACAATTTGAATAATCTGTTTGTTGCAGCTTGTATATGAATTTTTCATACGATTTTTGGAAAGCCAAGAATTCCAGCCCAGCATTGCCAAAAAATACATAGATCAGAAATTTGTATTACAGGTAAGCAAATTTATGTGCCTGCATGTATTTGTTATTCAGTTACTAACACTGTATCTTGCTTTCTCTTTATTTTTTGCAATTATCATTTTATTATGCATTTATTTTCCAGTTTAAATGAGGTACAATTGACAATTAAAATTGTATATATTTAAAGTATACAACGTGATGATTGGATACATGAGCATATATTGTGAAAAGACTAGCTTAATCAAGTTACTTAATAATCTATCACTTCACATAGGTGCCAATTTCTTTTTTGTGGTGAGGTCTATTCTCTTAACAAATTTTAAATATACAATACAGTATTATTAATTATAGTTGACAAGCTCTACATTAGATCCCCAGATCTAATATAAACTTTATAACTGAAAGTCTGTACACGTCGACCAATCTCTTCCCATTTCCTCCTCTTTCCAACTTCTGGCAATCACTTTTCTACTCTTTTTATGTGTTCAACTTTTTATTTTCTTAGACTCCACCTGTGAGAACATAGAGCATTTATCTTTTTTTGCTTATTTTACTTTGCTTGATATCCTCTAAGTTCATCCACATTTTGCAAATGATAAAATAAAATGTACTAAATAAGTGTGTGTGAATGTTCATACATATTGTATATTGCATATATTATATATCAAATCTTATTAGACAGCTTTTTATGCAAGTAACTTACAACATTTATGTGATTGTGGGGTTGTGAAAGTGAAATCTGCTATGAAGGTCAACAGGCTGGAAATTATGGCTGGAGTTGACACTGTAGTCAGTCTGGATACAGTCGAGGAAGAATCTGGGGACTCACATTTTTTTCCCTCTTAGGACTTGGAAGAATTTGGGGACTCTCATTTTTTTCTCTTAGGACTTTTAGCTGATTAGATTAGATCCTTCCACAGTGTGGAAGGTAATCTGCTTTACTCAAGATCTACTGGTTTAGATTTTAACTAAAAGTTCACAATGTATAGCTGTTTGATCAGTAAAGTAAACACAATAACCTAGTCAAGTTGACACATTAAATGAACCATCACCAGCAAAGTCAAGGGACACGATTTTAATAAAATGATCAGGAAATTTCTTTTAAAGAATGGGGCATGTAAGCAGAGACATAGCTTGCTTTCTCTTGATGTTTGTTTAAAAATCTTATAATGACACTTCTGTCATCTAATAAACGTATGTGTGGGTGGGGGTAGGGAGGGAGGACAATAAGGGAGAATAAGAGACTGGCTCCTACAAGAGAACTTTGACTACCCTTCTTCCTTCAGTTATTGCCAGATTTTTTCCCCAAGAGCAATATATTTTTATGTGAAATTTCTCTAAATTTCTGACTTTCTAATTTCTAGCAAAATTTCTGAAATCGTATTCAGGAGAAGCTAAGCCCATCTGCCTTTGCCTTTAGCCTCCCAGCTGTCAGTATGAGTTCTCTGCTGTAGAATGAATTCTTAGTTTTGTTAACTCTGTCTCATTTGTCAGTTTTTGAAATCTCCAGTGTAAGTCCAGTTGTCCTCAAGATAACATCTATAGCTGAACACAGTGACCAGAGTGTGGTCAGATTAAGTTAGGTTCTCTTCCCCCTTCCCTGCATGTTAGGGGATGTCTCAGCTCTTTCTTGTTTGAGATGACACTGCTAACTTGTATTAAGTTGATGTTTTTTACTGAAATATAATTTGGCTTTATGCATGTTGTTGTATAAAGCCATATTTTTCTTGTTTTTGTTCATTTTGTAGTTTGCTTTTTTTCTTTTAAATCTAGGTGTAGGATCTGACATGTATTTCGGTGGAGTATATCATTTCTCCCCAGCCTTTTGAAGTCTTTCTGGATCTTGATTCTATCATCTACTTATTCACTGTGCCTTCCATCTGTACCCCATCTGTGACTTCCTTGAATATGCTAGCTACTGGCCTCTTCTCAGTCATTGATTAAAATTGTTAAACTAGCCAGGACTAAGGATAGGGGCCTGTGGCATACCATTAACAACTTTTCTTTATTTTAGCAGATTCACTTTCACTAGTCAGCAGTATTTGAATTCTATTCTGAATTAGTTAGAAAGCTACTCTAGAGTGTCAGTACCTTTGTTGTATTATAAAATTTATATTTTTTGTTTTCGACCCCTACCTCATTCTTAACAACTATTGCCTTCTTGACCATTCCTCTGCTGGGTCTGTTGGTGAACTCAGCCTTCATATCAGGGCTCACCCCAGTTCATAACTTAGTCATAAAAGGGATGGGCAGAATCAACAACCACCGTTGAATGGTACTTGAATATAATCATGACTAACCAGTTTATTAACTGAGGGAGATGCCCTGAGTGCTTTTTACCTGCCATTTTCCAGAATATCCTGTTTGTTCATGTTGGTAACCTATAAAGTTGGCCTCTACTCTCTTCTACTGCTGAAAACTTACCTAGAATCCCAGCATCCTCCAGGAGTGTGCCCTTAATTCCTGGCCTAGTTCTCCTGAATTCCCTTCTTGGGAGTTTTGCTTCTGACTTGAGACCTGCTGGGAACAGGTGGGCTTTTTGGAGTTTGACGCATTATTATTGCTAAGATTCCACCCTGTTGTATCCTTCCCCTGCCTCCAACCTTCTCTTTTCCCTCCCATCTTTTTGTATTAATTGTCCTTGAGCTGGCAGGTCTGAATCCTAGAGTTAGTGCATCACACCCTCACTCCCCCTGCTTGTTTCTCTGCCCTCCAGATTCTAGTGGTGCCATGTACTGGTGTGTTTTCTCCCTAAACCTAGCTCAGCTTTCTTGTGACGGGAGCCATTGTACTTTTTCCCTTTTGCAAATCAAGATGACATTTACCTTGTTCCTTTTCTTTGAGCACATTTCTTATTCTCTGTGGAGTCTCACAGATCTCAAAGAGTTTGCGCAATCTCAGAATGACTTATTCTATTCAGAAAAAACATGGTTCATTTAGTGACAAGATTTAAAGTTAGTTTCTATAATGGCTAACTGTCTATTCTGACTCTCACCTCCTAGTCAGTAAAGACAAAGTAAGAATTGAACTACTTTAATAGGAAGTAGTAGAAAGAAAGAAAGTTCTGAATTTGAATTCTGATTTCCCTATGTATTCTAAGCCTTTTTTGAAGCTGAGAATATGAGCTGTGGGGTAATAAAAATGCATTTAAAATTTTTTTCTTTCAAATCATTTTAATATCAAGTCATTCAAAATATTAAAAGGCGATTCAAACTTGTTTCCTTTAAAGAGGATCCTACCATTAGTTGCCTCACACAAGCTTGGTCAAAATCAATGATGAAACTGGGTTACAAAGAATAAGGGTAGAAGGCTTCAGGCTCACAGCTCGAAGAGCTTGGTCATGTAAAGTCTGCAAGGACTAACAGGCGAAAGAGGAGACAAGACTTTTAAGGGACCCTCAGTGGACAGGGTGTGGTTGCTGGGTCATGAGTACCTTGAAGCATTGCTTTCATTCTCTCTCTTTTTTTTTTTAAGATTTACTTATTTATGTATACAAGAACTGGGGTATAGGCCAGAAGTGTGGGGGGGGGCGGCGAGAGGATAGAGACATAGTGGGGGAACAGAACAGGCAGATTAATTGAAACACACTGCTGAGGGGAGCAGCAGGCGAAGTAGGAGAGGTCTGCTGGGTCACCTTCCCGGCCAGCAGCAGGGATTGAACTTGTGCGGCAGTGGCTGTAGTTTGCTTCATAGTGCGTTGCTCAACCCACTGCTCAACCCACCAGGGAGGGCCCTTATTCTCTTTTTTTAATTGAGGTAACATTAGTTTACAATATTGTATGTGACTCAGAGGTAGAGGATGCATGTCAGAGATAGGTCACCAGATGTATGTCACCACACTATACCCACCACCAAGGCACCCATAAACTCAACCACAGTCCATTGGGCTCCCACCATGCTTTGCTGTCCACCCTCTCTGGTAGCTCAGTTCTGTAGTCAGATTTCTAAGGTTCATTACTAGTTTTGACTGTTTTGTTTCTTTATATTCCACATATAATTGAAACCATACGTTATTTGTCTTGCACTTTCTGACTTACTTTACCCAGCTTTATCCTTTCCATTCCTATCCATGTTGTTGCAAATGGCAAGAGTTCATCTCTTTTTTTTAATGGCTAAATAATTTTCCATTGGGTAATATACCACATCTTAATCAACTCATCTGTCATTGGGCACTTGGTTTGTTTCTGTAACTTGACTCTTGTAAATGGTGCTGCAATGCATTTATTCCTTCAAATTTGTGGGTTTTTTTGTTTTTTAACATTCTTCACATAGTTACCTAGTGGTATCTGTTTGATCATGTGGTAGATCTATTTTTAATATTTTGAGAAACCTCCTGCTGCTTTTTACAGGGACTGGATCCGTAAAAAGCCCTACCAACAAGTATGGGAGGGGTCCTTTTTCTCCACATGTGCTTCAGCACTTGTTTCTGGTCTTATTGATATGGACCATTCTCATAGATGTGATATGGTATTTCATTGTGTTTTTGCTTTATATTTCCCTGATAAATGACAATGAGCTTTTTTTTCATGAACCTGGTTTGCAGAGTATTTATCATTTGGGAAGATCAAAACAGAATGAGTTCACTAGGTCTGTTGTCCCAGGAGTCAAACTTCTTCAGCATATAGACCCAATCTCCCTGTTTATTGGGGTAACACTGGAGAAATGTGACTACCCTGAAGCCAGTAGTTCCAGTTCTGTCTGCCAAGAAATTGCATTTAAACCCTGGCTCTTTGACCTACATGTGCTATGATTTTCAGCAAGTTTATATACTTGCTGCCCAGCTTGAGTGTCTTCATTCATGAAATGGGGATAAGAGGATAAGTAAAATAGGATACAGCTGTTAAGTCTGCTTATTTCAGCTGGCACTATGGATACACAGATAGGATTCCTGCCTTAAACTGGTACTGAAAATTTGGGCAGATTACAGACCATTCCGAGCCTCAGTGTTTTCTTACATACTTACACGCACATTAATTGATAAAGTACTCTAAGGAAATCTCATAGTATTCTAGCTACTTAAATTTTGACTGAGTATTTATAGTCTGACAGTGTAATGTTTATGTACAAGAATATTTAGTGCATCATAGTTAATAATTTTTAGAAAATTGAAAACAACTTAAAAGTTCCTCTGTAGGAGGTTGGTTGAATAAACTGTGCACATTATTATACTGGAATATTCATCAGTTTATAGAAAGAATGAGATAGAGCTCTACACAGAGTGTTTTTAGGTGAAAACATACATTATGGATGTGATTTTTTGTCTTTGTTTTTAGCCTGGGTCTCTTATTTTAGAGAACAAGAATGTTTATATACACCTTAAAATTTTTGGAAAGATCTATAATAACTTTTAATTGTCTGTGATTATATGTGATGATCTTCATTTTTTGATTTTTATATTTCTATATTTTTTCATTAAAATAATATGTTATGGTCAGTAAAGATAACACAAACATTTCAATTACAAGTACATAATCATTTCTTACCTTGAATTTTTCATAAACCTTAGCTGGCTGTATATATTAATTAGCCTTCCTACAACTATTTTTGAAAGACTGCGCCATTCTTCTCTACTTAACATTCCTTGTATTTCCTTCTTTTCATCACTTGTGTATGTCCATTTAAAAGAAGCTCAATGGATAGTTTCCTTTGTTGCCTGTAGTGCCTTTTTCAATAGCTCCCATTTTTCTTTTTATCAGGAAGCATATAGATTAGTGGGTAAATGTATGCACTGGCTTGAATTCATGTTCTGCCACTTTTTAGTTTGTGATCTTGGTAAATTATGTCACTGCTTTATGCCTCAGTTTCCTCATCTGGAAAGTAGATGCAGTATATCCATACTATTGTAGTAATTACATTGTAACATTTGTGGAAATTTAACTACTGAATACATATATAAATATATATGACAGTTCCTGACATGTAGTGTTATACTGTTCCTGTCACTATTTTTATTAAGATCAGTTCATGTTTTGAGATCTTCTTTTGTTTTTTTAAATAGCCTCAGTCCATGATGTCCACCTTGTGTTATTTTATCTTACCTAGTGTGTTAAGAATTTTTTGAAATTGAACTTTTACCGTTCTAAAAATCAAGAACTCTTTGGATTCTACTTGATGTGGCTTTTCTCTGGCTATTTTTAAGATTTTTAAAAGATGTTAAATGTGGTTTCTCCTGTCTCTGGATTCTCATCTGTTCATTTCACAAACTGATTTCCTCCAGTTAGTGTTATAAGTGAATACTTATTAGGGACTGGAGCATGAAAACCAGGAATAGCACATTATCATGGAGGCCATAGAAGGGGTACATAACGAAGAGGTCTGGGTGTGACAAAAAGGATAGACACAGTTGCAGAGAACTTGGTCCTGGCTGCCAGTTGCTCTTATTTGCTGTTGACTGGTAGGTAACTAGGCCAACTGTTCTGGATCTTCTGATGTTTCAAAGAGAAGCAGAAAATCAGATTTTTAACGGGCTAATAAGACAGTCTGTGACATGCACTTTTGAAGGGCTCACAGTTTGAAAATGATATGACTGGCTTGCTTAAATTTTATTGTAATGCTTATTATATCTAGATTTTACATCGCCTGTATCATTTCTTATATACTTAAGTATATACACAGGAAAACTAGCGGTTTTATCAAAGATAGTTGATTACGTAGTGCACTTGTGTCTACGGTAATATTGATTGTACACTTAGGTAACTTGGTAACTGTCTTCTGTAACTCTGAGCATGTAGGCTCACCTAGACTAATGGAACAACATTATCTTTTCCCAGTAAAGATAGTTTTCATCTATATTAGGAAGGTTGGGAAAGTAGATTCTTTATGATCTCTCCCCTCTTACCCATTTAGACCAAAAATGAATTGCCAAACCTTGAGTTATTTCACTGGGTGGATTATTGTGGTAAGAGTGTAACAGCCACTCTGTAAATCTGAAAAGCAGTCAGTGGTTGCTAAGAGACATACTATTCAAGTATCCCCATAAATATATGTACTTCTGGAGATTGCTATTTAATAATTTGTACTTTACATTTGCAGTTATATTTAGCTGAAAGGTGACTTAATTATCATGGAAATTACGCACATCATTCAGCGCATCTCAAAAGTGACCTTTTGTTACGTTTTTAAAAACTCAAGACAAATTGGACATGACACACACTAACCCACTACATTTTAAGTTTGAAACTGAAATAAATTCCATGAGGCCTTGAATCTCAGCTCCAATACAAAGAGCTGTTTCCCAAACAGTTCCTTGAATATGTCAAAATGTTTACCTTTTTCTCTGCTTTTTTATTTGCTTTTCGCTACAGCAAATAAAACTTGAGAAATTAATTTCTACCAGGAATTTTATCAGCTAACCATCAGTAATTAATAATAAATCACCTTGTCCTATGTTGTTCAGCCTGTGACTCAAAAACCTTGAAAATGAGCTTTACTGCTCTAGCTGCAGCAACCAGGGCCGGCCAGCCTCACCAGCCTCACTGGCCTCACAGGCCCCTCCCTCCCCTGCTGTGCTCAGAGGGCCTTGAACTTGATTTGACGCTTTGCTGTCGCAGTCTAGAAATTCTTAATTTTGAACAAGGAACGCTGCATTTTCATTTTGTGCTGGGCCCCACAAATTCTGATCTCTGGCTGCTTCCCACTACGAGAGCACCCTATGTAGCACAACAGCTCTATTTGAAATGCTGATCAAACTGGTGGTTTCAAGATTTAAATCACAAAATTTTCGTGAATCAGTTAGAATGAAGGCTTGAGGGAGAAAAGAATGAACTTCTCTAGTTTGTGGGTAGAATGCTTGAAATTAGAAAGAAAATAAAAGCATGTGCTCTGGCAGAGCTTTTCATATATGTCTGACTTACGCCATGGAAATTTCTACACTGAATTTCCACTTGGGTCTTGAAATCAGAATTGCTAGAAGCTTATGATGTGCAACTTTCTGATCTCCTGTCCCCCTGGTGCTTTTGTCTGTGGTTGCCACAGGTGACTCATTGCATATAGTGGCCCCCTGAGTTGTTCTGATTCATTGCAGACTGCTCTTGGCTGGTTCTTGATTCTGAGCTATTTTTCTCCTGTGTCTTATGAGTTGAAGTTGTTAGGAAGTGATTTTTTTTTTTCAGGTTGTAGAAGATCTATGGTTAAAAACAAAATCAGGGGTGTGGAGATCTGACTTTAGTGTCCAGTTTGGATGCAAACATGTGGAGTACTAGTTTCGTTGATTTTTTTTTTTAACCTGAGGATTCTTGATATTTTCTAAAATCATTATTCAAATAGAATAAAATAATTGTTTCTTTATTCTGATAGAGGGTAAATGGATATTTTGTTTGAAAGCTTTGACTTAATCTTTAAAAATAAGTTTTAATTAAAAAGTAATATTTATTTAAAAAATTCAAATCTATTGATATGGCTTATAATGAAGGTTAGCAACCCGCCCACCTCATTCTTTCCCAAACCAGAATCTCATTTCCTAGAGATACTTAGTCTTCTAGCTATTTCTTATATTTCTCTCCCTTTTCCTAAAATAACATCTTTGTATTGCTAGCACTTGCTTTTTAATTTGATTTTATCTATTTCTACTACAAACCACATCTCCCTTCTCTACATCTTTACATGAAGTTACATCATAAAATTTAATTAAGTCACATTGTAGTATTTGCATTGTTTATAACTGAAATACCTACTTTGTCAAAATGCATTTATTTCTTAGTAGGACTTTTTTTAAAAAATCCCTGGAATAACTAGTTGATGTATTTCTCACTTGCTTGTGTTTCTGTGTATTGGTCTCTAGTCATCTTTTAACTTTCTGAGTGCACCGTACAACTCCTCTCAGTATGTCCTACACATCAGCTATTCCATCACTTGCAAATTGTTCCTCTGGACACCTCCTTCCTGGAACCGCAGTCATCTTGCTGTAGTTGGCACTAGTTGCATCCTCGAGACTGTGTATCCCACAGTGATCCTCCTGGGACGTCCTATTGTAACCCTTCGGGACTTTCTTTGCTTGCTTCATTTCTTTTCTTTTAGGATGTCCTAAGAAAGCATAATGGGATGTAAAATTTTATGAGACCTTATTCTCTGAGGTGACTTTATTCTACCTATTTACTTGATCGCCATTTTGGCTAGGTATAGATTTATAGGTTAGAACCCATAGTTCCTCAAAACTTGAAAGAAATTGCCCTTTGTCCTCTAGCTTCCAGTGTTACTGAAAGGTGTACACCAGCTCAGCTCCTCATTTTTCATAGTGACTTACTTTGTCTGTAAGACTTTGAGATCTATTCTTTGTTCCCAAAGCCTGGAAACTCCAAAGTAGTGCACTTTGGTGTGAATTTTTGTTCATTTATTGTGAGGGGGACATAATGAACCCTATATATATTGAAACTCATGTCATTCCCCTCCCCACCCTGAAAATTTTATTAATTCTTCCTTTGGATAATTGCCTTCTCTTCATTTTCTTTCTTTGTGTTTTGTCTCTGTTGCCTGTTTGTTGCATGTGTTGGACCTAAAATTAGGAAGAAAATAAAAGCATGTGCCCTGGCAGAGCTTTTCATATATGTCTGACTTACACAGTAGGAAATTGGATTGCACCTCTGTTTTTCTTCTTCTGTATATATCATTGTCTTTTGGTTATATTTTGGGGAATATTTGCCACGTTAATATCCCAGTCTACCTGAAAATTATATTTCTGTTTCATTTTGTATTTCCAAAAGCTCTTTTTATTTCTGAATATTAATATGTAAGAGCATTCTTTTTTGGATTTAGGGATCCAGTATATTTATTTTACAGGTTCTTTTCTGTATGTTCCCTGCTCCCCGCTCCTTCACTATGGCTATATCCTCTGTCCTTTATGATTGTTTATTTTGGTCTTTAACTTTTACTGTAGAATATGTGATGATCCCTGATGTCCCTTCATCATTACGTGTTAGTCATTAGATAAATCTCTTAGAACTTGTGTATGTTGGGTGGTTGAAGGGAAGGAAGCTGGTGGATGTTAGCTGCTTGGCACTTTGGGCAGAAGCCTTGTCATTTCATTGGAAAACTCAGATATTAATATATCTATAGGTGTTTCCTTCTGTCTCATCTAGAATCAAGTCGCTTGGACAGAAAAGGGGACTGACAAATATCTCACTCTTCAGGATACACTTTTAATTAACATGATTATTTTCAATAAGCACTTTGCTTGGCTGTGTGCCATGTCCCTAGGACTAGAGACCTGCTTGTTTCTTCTCTTCAGACTGGGATTATGAATCTTTAGTAGTAGTACATTGCACAGGGCAAGGATCCGGGAGGTCTAGTTAACTATTTTTATAAATTTTTGGTCAGTCCTGTTTTCAGTCCTCACACCCTAGCCATCAGATATATCTCATGCCTTAAAGCTTTCAAGGATTCTCTGGCTGGCATCTTGTTGGCTTCCTTCCCTGCTGTCAGGATGGAAAATCTAGCAGAGTGGAGAAAGATAGTTACCCCTTTCCATCCTCTTTCCAGCCTTGAAAAGTATGTAAATTTGTCAATTCTGCTTTCTAGAGGGTTTCTTTCATCTTTATTCCTTTACTTCAGGGAAGTTTCAAGAGGGGAGATCCAGTCCCCCTTGTTTACCTGGAAGGCTCTTTTTCATTTTGCCCTTCTCATTTCACTATAGATTTAGTGAGAGCTTCAAAGGAGGGTTCTTTGGTTAAACACTAGAGTCCATTCCTATTTGTTAGCTTCAGGAAGGCTGGTTTTGTAAACTAGTAGGCAGCATGTAGACAGGTCTGTCTCTGCTCTGTAATCACCTTGGAAACTTTGCAGCAGCTGCAGCTACTTGCCACTACTTCCTCTTTCTCATCTTCCTCCTCCCCCTCTTCCTTTCCCTCCTTCTCCCTCCTGTTTACAAGAAGCTGCCTGCTGTGTTGTCAGGGGCACAGTTCATCTACACATTTACAGATGTCAAATTTAATTTCTTATTACTTGACTATGTGGGAGGTGTTTGGGGTATACATTTTAAGCACACACGTATTATTTTGTATTAGAAAATCCAGGCTTATTCTACTCTTCCCTTTAGTGACCTTTGTATTATTATACTTTTACTTTGACCTTTGCATTATTATACTTTTACTTTGTCTCTAACATTATAAAATCATCAAAAGTGTGTTCTGTAGAGCAATAGAAAAATTTTATGCTGCAATTCATCTTTCATATTTCTCACATATCTGTGTATTATAAATATATATATGTAACATTTGTGACTTTGGAAATGACTCAAGGTGTCTGGTAATGCATTTTCTTTGAGGGCCTAATGAAAAAATTAAATGATTTTTGTTTGATTGTTATGTTTTCATGAAACTCTTAAGATTAGTGGTATGTCAGCATAGTTAATTTAAGTTTTGCTAACAGTACACTCACCCCCTCAAATCTTAATGTTGGTTGCAGATTACTCATTAAATCCTCTTACAACACTTAAAAGTAGAAACCAAATCAAAAAATTAAAAATGATTATGATCATTGGATGCAATGAGTAGGCCAGAGATCTTACATAATTTTGTGCATGTAGTATATGTCCCTGGCATGTGCAAAGATTGATTGATTAATTAATTGAATGGCTAAGTGAACAGAGAGATGGCAGGTATTGGAAAAGTTTATCTTCTATTCTGCTGGTGAAGGTATATGCTACTGGATTTGCCATGAACACTCTCTCCTACACCTACCTCCTCATTCCTTCAAGGTTGCTCTGAATGTCACTTTCTCTAAAATGTTCCTTGATCATTCCATTTTCCCCAAGTAGAGTAGCTATGTCTGCTGTGTATTTATACAGCATCCTTAAACACTTATCATGCTGTTTGTTTACCTGTATCTCATCAAACTAAGTTCTATGAAGGTAGATTGTGTCTTGCTTATTATTGTATCCCTAACATCTTGCCTGGTGATGGACTTTTAAAGGCATACATATTTATTTGAAATGTTCAGTTTTTGAATGAATGAATGAATGAATGGATGGATGAATGGGTAGGTGACATTATGTAGCTAAAAATTATATCTCCTTTTTGAAGACTATTCTGTTTGTACTTTCTGGTATTATTCTAATGACTGCTTTTAGTGTATAGCTCTGTCTAAGCATCGAACAAAAATAGATCATTTATTAGATTACTGCCTGCTGAGTTGTTCTTCTGCTGTCAGTCTCAGCTTCATGTCTTAATCACCTGAAATCATGCTTCTGTATGTCTTGATCGCTTTTTTTTCCCCAGTAAAAGCATTGTTGGTGTTCATTTGTATGCTATCAGTATGCTCATGAAATGTTTTGCTGCAAAGTTGACATTAGAAGTATGAGTTTTGCTTTATTGAGATGATAATGAATGTATGAGGAACTCAATAAAATTCAAACCTGTCTCCAAGTTTGTTCTTTAGCTAGAGAAATCTACTCTTGTTACTTAAAAAAAAATGAAGCAGCTTTATTGAGATATAATTCATATACCACAAAATTCACCCATATGAAGTTTACAATTCAATGTATATTCACATATCATTCTTTTCATCCTCCAAAAAAGCACACCAGATTTATTAACAGCCACTCCTCATTCTGCTTTCTTGTCTCTATATATTTGCCTGCTGTGAATATTTCATATAAATGGAGTCATATTGTATATGGCCTTTTGTGTCTGGCTTCTTTCCTGTAGCACAATATTTGAAGGGCTCAGTCATGTGAAGACATGTCAACATGTCATTCCTTTTTGTGACTTATTAATATTCTATTGCATCACATTTTTCATATGCAAAATTGATTGATTGATGGACACTTGGGTTGTTTTCACTCTGACTATTGCGATTCACGCTGCTATCAGCATTCTGTACAGATATTTAAACACATGTTGTTATGTGTTTTCAGGAGTCTTTACTGACTTTCGATTACAAGTGACTGGCGCTTAAATGATGATATTCACGTCTGACATACATATAGAAACTATAATTGTTCGCCTCAATGAATATTTACAAAGTGAGCATACCCATGTAATAAGAACTAAGATCTTGAAAGAGTACATTGCCAGTATCATTGGGGACTTTTTGATATTTGCTTTGGAACATAAACTCAGTAGGTTGCGTAGTGCAGTGGTTGAGATAAGGGACTCTAAAGGCTTGACTTCTTGGGTTCAAGTCCCTCTTCTGCCATTTATTGGCTGTGAGACCATGAACTAGTTACTTCGTATTTCTGGGTCCCAGTCCTTATCTGTAAAATAGGGTATAAAACTGTCTCATAGGGAGGATTAATATAAGTAGATTGCTTAGAAAATTACCTGATGATCGTACTGAGTGCTTGGTATATGTTACCTATAATTGTGATTGTACTTCTATTGTGTATCTGTTCACTAGAACATAATAAGCCTTTTGTTTGACTTATTTATTACGGTATTCCCAAAGACTTGAACTATACCCGGCACATAACAGATACTCAATAAATTTTTGAGGAAGTAAGTAAGCGATATTAAATAACGAGTGACAATAAACCTTTCTTGAAACTGCTTTTGACAGCTATACTGTCTTTCATTTACAACAGCTTTTGGAGCTATTTGACAGTGAAGACCCTCGGGAACGGGACTACTTAAAAACAGTCTTACACAGAATTTATGGCAAGTTTCTTGGTCTTAGAGCATTTATTCGAAAACAGATTAACAATATTTTTCTAAGGTAAGTAAAGGGTGGAGGGAGGAGAAGCAAAATTGGTGGTTTTATAGAAGTATTAAGTAAAACTAAAATATTTAAACATAGTATACTGACTTGATTCTTTTGTTTTAAAGGTTTGTTTATGAAACAGAACACTTCAATGGTGTAGCTGAACTGCTGGAAATATTAGGAAGGTAAGCACATTTTTAGCAATTGCTCATCTCAGATGAACAGCATTCTGAAAATTAGGTTCAAGAGGTGCAGGAAACACTGCTTCCACCCCAGCTCACGGCTGTACAGTTTTTGGGTCCTCTTACTGTGTTATAGCATGTTCCCCAACTGACTTAACAAGATGTGATTTCTTGTTCCCCTCGTTCCACAGTTATGCATTGCTAATTTTACTGGATTTACTGAATGAGCCAACATTTTGTTCATGATTACAGGGACAGAGAATCTAATTGCTAGTTACTTCAAAACATTTAGTCTTATTTCTAGGCTACCTGTCCTTTGCCATGGTTTTTAAAAGCAAATTTATAATAAATTGCAAAGATTGTTGTGTACACAGGCATAGTTTCTGAGCAGCTGCTGCCAGGAGCAGTGAAATAAAAAGAGACAGCTGCTGTGTTGGTTTCTGCACGCAGGGGAAGCCTGTGTAACCGGACAATGCAATTTCTTAGAGTTTCCTCCTAATACGAGGAGAAAAAGAAGGTGGAATCATGCGGTTTTCTCTCAGTGACTTCTGGAGTCTGGGCTGGTTCCATGTTCTTGGTAATTAGTCTGAACAGAGATTTCAGGGATGGGAAAGAGCGTCTAGAAATGGAAAAGGGCAAAAGTAAACAAGGCAGGCGATTATTTGGAAGGAAAAGAGGGAAGGAAAAGTAAAATTTTTGATCCAAAAGCTTTTGGGAACCATCTGACTAGGTTGAAGAGCACAGGAATCTTTGCTGGGAGATCATAACCAAATTGTCTCTTAGGTTTTCTCCCTACTTAAAGGTATTTTAAAATAACTAAGAAATCTTGAATGTCACTGGGGTAAGTTTTGTGTTATTCTGAGCCAAATGTAAGCTGAATGAGATTTATTTATAGCCACAACCAAACAAACAAGCAAGCAAACAAACAAAAAACACAAGAACAAAAGGTCAAAGTTAAACCAGAGGGATCACGGGGTGGAGGAAGGGTGGGATAGAGACTGGGTTGAGGGCAGAAAGAGCACAAGGGACTGAGGTGATGGTGCATGGTGAAATGGTG
This sequence comes from Galemys pyrenaicus, assembly GCA_019455555.1. Lineage (NCBI taxonomy): Eukaryota > Metazoa > Chordata > Mammalia > Eulipotyphla > Talpidae > Galemys > Galemys pyrenaicus. The sequence continues at coordinate 5,162,735 of JAGFMF010011823.1, forward strand.
GTGTGAACTCCTACAAATGATGTCAAATATAATTAAATAAATCTAATAATAATAAAAAAAGATTTAACCTGATCGCACATGAACAGTTTGCTCAGTTTAACTTGTGGTAACATTGCTAATTCATGTCTCTTTTCTTTCTCCTAGTATTATCAATGGCTTTGCATTACCTCTTAAGGCAGAACACAAACAGTTTCTGGTGAAAGTGTTGATCCCTTTACACACTGTCAGGAGCTTATCACTCTTTCATGCACAGGTAGAATTTTGTACAACTATTTTTGGAAGCAAAATAAAGTTTGCATATGCAGCATTTTTTGAACTTGATCTTATTAAAAAAAAAAGACTTGTTAAAGTTTAAACTACTCGCCAAGGAAAATAAAAAACATGTGTATGGGGTTTTTTTCCATGTGTAGGAGAATCATGGGACTTTTTCAAGTGGGAGAACATTTGTTGAGTCTTATCCCATTTTACAGAAACCTAGAAGACTTCTCCATCGCATGTTGAAATGTCGAACGTGTCGTATATCACAGAATGTCTGTGGGCCTGTGTCCATTCAGGTGTTGGGGCGCGTGCAGTCATTTTAGATTGTTCTTAAAAAGTTTGTTTCATCCTCATTTGCTTTAGTTTGTCTGTTGTCCTTTGTCCCCCCCCCCCCTTCATTTGCTGTTTCTCACCTATGCACAAGTAAACAAATTTATCAATATTTTCAGCCCCCTTCACTTTAGCAAGCAACCCCTGTCTTGTCCCCTCTCTAATTTCCGTGCTAACACTGGCCTTGCATGGTAAGCACGTCACTAGGGAGTGGATAAATGGTCTAGTGGCATTTTATTTTTCTACTGACATTTTAATTTTAGTATTCCAAGCCCCTGGTCCTTTCCTCCCCCCAAGAGGAATGTTTTGCATTTGCATAAAAATGTAACACTTTTTTTTTTTTTGAGCAGTGTTCCTCTTTAAATGTGAAATTCTGTATTTCGAGGAAAAATTAGTCCATATGTTTCTAATTTAGAACACCATTGAAATGTTGTTCCGCAAGGGTGGATTTCTTGTCCAAGAATCTTTACGAGCCCTTTTACAAATCTTGCCTCTATAGTTTCTGAAATAGGATAGCACATTTCGTGAGCGTTTAAAAGAATTCTTACCTAGATGAATTAGTGTCAAGTATAGAACTCTTCACATTCCTCCCAGGTTCTAACTCTGGCAGGTACGGCCTTTTATCTCTTCATGAAATGATTTTAGTCCGATTTCAGGCAGTCAGCCAGGTTTTGATAAGTGCCTACCTCTCAGAGAACTCTTCTGGAACCGCAGTCAGATCCAGTATCATTGATGTTAGCAAGAAGAGAAAGGAAGCCCATGAGATAGAGCACAAACTATGTAGATGAGATGCTTTCCAAATAATACAGAATGTGGTATTTCATCTCTGGTTTTCATTAGCTAGATGCTCATATTCCAGTATTCTTTTTTTAAAAATCCCCCTGCAGTCTTATTAGTGTCAATCTTTGGCTTGAAAAAGTAGCTTTTTATTTTACTTCATACACATTTTAGTTTTGAAATGAATTGAATGTGAAGTTATTAAAACCAGAGCCTGGAAACTTCTTAGGAAGTTTTAATAATACATCTTTGAGCCCTTAGTATATAGAATTTCCAATTTTGTCTTTCAATTTTATTTATTTATTTATTTTTGTTTCTCCAGCTGGCATATTGCATAGTACAGTTTCTGGAGAAAGATCCTTCACTCACAGAACCAGTGAGTATTTTTTCCATATTTTAAAAAACCTTCAGAGAAGACTGCTCTTGTATGGGAGTATATATGAAAAATTAAGTACCATTTGTTTTTCTCCTTTTCATTTTAGGTTATTAGGGGATTAATGAAGTTTTGGCCTAAAACATGTAGTCAAAAGGAGGTAAGTGCTTAATGTCAGTTTGTAAATAGCTCCTTAGGTACTTTGTAGCATGCCCTGCACTAGGCTAATCATAGCACTTCAATTGATCATTGTAGCTCTGTAAGGTGGGCCTGTAAATATTGTCATTTTACTAAGTATGAAATTGATGCTTAGAGGAACTCAAGTCATCCATCTGAGTAGACCAGAACTTAACCTCTCTGATTCCTGAACTCTGGACTTTTTGGCCCTGCCTGGTAAGCTCAATCTGCTAAGCCCATGTCAGGTGTCCAGCTCTCCCGTCCTTGCTGTCACCTTCTTGGTGACCACCTTCTGGTGTGGAGATTTTGCTCTAGGTTGATGTTAGACCAACCTGCCCAAATAATTAGCCCCTTTAAAGGCTAACACAGATGGGGGTCTTCCTGTGTACAGTCTTAAAATGTGTAACAGACCTTAGTTCCAGCTGTGCACAGGTGACCCTGGAGATCTCTGGCCTGCAGTCATTGGCCTCAGTAGGTATGTGCCATGCAAGATTGTTGTGGGAGAGTGAGTCTCTTGTTTGGAGGTGAGCCTACCCAGGTATTATTAGTTTTCCACTGTGTTTATTTTTTAAAGATTTATTATTATATCTTAAAGATTTATTTATGCATACAAGAACTGGGGTACATGCCAGAGGTGTGGAGGTGAGAGGAGTCACTAGAGACAGAGTGGGGAGCAGAACAGGCAGATCTCCTGAAATATACTGCTGGGGGAGCAGCAGGCAAGCAGGAGAGGTCTGCTGTGCCATGTGGATTAGCTCCCTGGCCTGGGATCAAACTTACGCACCGTGACTGGTGATAGCTTGATAATGCTGTGTCTTTACCCCCTGCATCATCAGGGAGGCCAAGTTTTCCACTATATTTAAAGAGATTGACTGTACAGTTGATTTGGTACCATCGCCTTCTTCAAGGCTCTGTTTTGTGAGGTACAGAGTGCCAAAGCCCCAAGATTCATTCGGTTCTATAGTGACCACCTTTGTGTGTATGTGGTATAAAAGGTGAGCCGGTGTGTGCTAGTATTTAAAGTGATACCTGTTTGTGGGTGAATCTGCTCTCTTGTTTCTCCCACTTGGTTCTGTTCTCTGGTGTGTCTGAGAGAAGCGCTGGCACAGAAGCAGGGCTGTGAATGTTTGGTGACTGCTCGTGCACTGTGGGTGCTGGCGATGTGTGCAGGAGGACCACTCTTCGTTGAAATACAGTGGCGTGGGGGAGGCAGCTTGGTTGATGGATATATAGGGGTGCCCCACAGGACAGTTCTGTTCTGCAGGGCTCCACTGTGGTGTATAAATTTCCTTTATTCTGTGTCATAGTTACAGCACGGAGAGTATTTCTTCCAAGGTAAATAGAATCATATTTTCAATGCTCTAGGAAACTTGCTCTTAATGAGTACCATCTTTGTGAACCAAGCACTTAATGTGCGATCTTGCCTGATGTTTTTCATGTTTGGTTTTAATGTATACATTTTTCTTAAAACCAGTACAAACTCTTACTACTTAATCCTCATCGTTCATAGGGATTTTTCATTGAAGTGCCTGACATGTTGTGTTTTATATGTATTAACAGGTGATGTTCCTTGGGGAGCTGGAAGAAATACTGGATGTGATTGAGCCTTCACAATTTGTTAAAATTCAAGAACCTTTGTTTAAACAAATTGCCAAGTGTGTCTCTAGTCCCCATTTTCAGGTTAGTGATGAAGAGGGCTGGAGCCAGGTGACCAGCATGGCGTGGCTCATTTTGGTAAAATTTATTTGTATTAAAATAAATAGAATGGACTTAGGTACCTTTTGATTTTTATTCTCACATGATAGCACTTGTGACAATAGCCACTTTCCTCTTGAGCACCTGCTTCATGACAGGCCCTGCGGTGCTTTCTTTCCAGTAACTTTAATTCTCACGATCACCTTGGGAGAAGAATTTGTACAGGTGTGAACACTGAAGCTCAGAATGGTAAAAAAACTTGTCTTGAGTAGAGTAGCTTAGTAAGGGTGAGGACTGGTACAGTTAAAGGGTGAGGACTGGTACTGCTAAATGAAGCTTATGAATGAAATAGCACTAATAATTTATGCTGTGCTAGATGCTTTGCATACAATATTTTAAAAAATTTAGGTTATATTATGAGGCTTCGCCCCTCCCCCCTATTCTAGATTAAAACAATAATTAGGCACAGAGAATGATTTGCTCAAGTCCCTAGTTAACAGGGAGTAATAGGCACAGCTTCTGGTGAGAACTGGTGGCCTTCCCGTGGCACTGTTCTGCCGCCTAGTGGCCACTCTGGGAGAGCACAAGGAAAGAGCCTGGGCAACCCTTTTCCCCTTTGGAGCTGCCTGTGCAGTGATTGAAACCCACACTGGAGGAGCGATGGGAATCTGGGGTGAAAACACATTAGGTTTTATCCTTTCGCTGTCTTGTCTAAATCACAGGACAGTAAAGAGGTTCTTATTTATTCATTCATTCCATGGTCACTGGCTTATCCAGTAAACATTTATTGAGTTTAATATGTGTTCAGGCAGACACCTATTGCCGACTGTGGTGCTGGGGTCAGAGGGCTCCATGCTAGAGACACGCCACCATGTGTGTTGAAGACAGTGGGTTCTAGAAAAGTCATGGCCCTGTTCCACTGACATGCTAATCTTTACCTTGTGTAAGTACACCTTTCCTCTTAGAGGTGTTTGGCTTGTACTGACTGCCTTTCTGTGATATTCAAATTGACAAGGAGCTATGTAGAAATTGCAGTATTAGTATTAAGTAGCAGGTAAGTGTTAGTCATAATTGGATTAAGGGCAAGCAAGGATCCCTCCTCCTTTAGTGGCATCCTCCTGTGGTCGCGTCCAAACTTCCTGACACCATCCTTGAGCCGTGTCCCCTTTAGTTAGGTGATTTATTCGTCTGTACACCTCCTTTGTTTGGACCTCAGTGAGTTCACCTACCAAACAAAGTAACTAGACCAAAAAATGTATTAGAGCTTTATCAGTTCTGATATTCTGTGCCTTGCGGCTTCTTGTGGTACATTTTCATAGCTTATTTTGAAAATGGACTAAACAAATGTGATGAAAAGTTCAGTCTCACTAATAAGCCAATAATTTAAAAAACCTCCTTTCCACTGTAAGTTTCAGAACAGCCTCCTCCTGTCCCCGCCTCCCCCCACTCCCCATTCCTTTCCTTGCCAATGAGCTCTACTTGCCACAGCCACCCCAAGTGCCTTGTGGTCTCCAAACACCTTGGCTGTGTCCCAACTTTCCCTCAGCCGGGAATGGGAATGCCCGCCCTTCTTCCCTTCATCCTTCAAAGCCCCGCTTAAATGCTGCTCGCCTACCACTCCTCTCCCACAGTCACCGGGTCACTTGTTCTGCTTTTTGCTCAGGCGCTGCATTGCTGTCACCTGTTACAGCTCACAGAAGCTTGACTTCTTGGCACCCCTCCCCCCATGTCTGCCAACCACATAGGAGTCTCGTAGGATAACAGGGTAGAGTTAAAAGCAGGAACTTCGGAGGTTGCCACTTGTGACCAGGAGTGCATATTTCTTTGAGCCTCAGTTTCCTCATCTACAAAACAGGAATAATGGGACTTAAAAATGGTACACTGTGCTTTGGTTGTGGTAATTAAAAGTTGATTAAATCATAATGATGATTAAATGTGTGACACACAGCACAATGCCTCTTACGCGACAAACAGTCATGATTTTATGTTTTGTACTCTAGGACAAAGTAATGCCTTATAAGTTCCAGAATTTTTTGGAGCCAAGTTGAATGATATAAATTGTAAAGGTTCTAATTTCTCAGAATCTGTTGGAGGGTGCATCCTGTACCATCTTTTAAAATTATGTCAAGTTTAATTTCAATTGTTAAATTAAAACTTAATTTCTTAATCTATATGAATGAAACAAGTCTTTCCTTCACCCATATAATTACACTTTTTAGAGATTTTAAAGACTTATTGAGATTCTGATTATTTTATATTACATTTGAGATCTGTTTAAAATCTTTTTTTGAGGGGTTCTCTTGAATGTATTAAGTTCAAGGTCACCAGTCTTTCTCAGTCTCAAGTATGTCCTTTTTTGTACAGAGGGTACTATACTCTTTCTCCTTGGCTGTGGTAAGGCCAGGGCCTTAGTGAAGGCACATAGTGAATGGGACTTCTTGGCAGGGACAGAAAGCTGCATTTTCCTCAGCAGCTATTGCTGAATGCAGCCATGTACTGGGCCCTGGGCGTGGTCTGAATTGTTTTGGATAAAAGAGGTAAATCAGGAAGGAGATTAAAATGATGTGGGGATCAGAGCAGCCTATAGCAGTTGGTAAACAGGTATAGTCCTTGAGAGCAACAGAGAGAAATGTGGGATCAGATGAAGTAGGCAGTATCAAAGGAAACTATAAACAAACAGGTAGGGAAATTTCTCTTCCTCCCCTGAGTTGATGAACCACCTTGGAATTTTAAAACCACAAAAATGCAATTAATATTTAATTTTATACTTGCTCAAATAATGTAAAATTATCTTAAAATTCTTTAATTTGAAGAGATTATTATTTTGTTTTCTCTTTGTCTTTTTAATATTTTTTTTTCTTTAAGGTGGCAGAAAGGGCACTCTATTATTGGAATAATGAATACATCATGAGTTTGATAGAAGAAAACTCAAATGTCATCCTTCCCATCATGTTCTCCAGTCTTTATAGGATTTCCAAAGAACATTGGAATCCGTAGGTTTTTACACCTTCCTTTCTACCCTCTTTTCTTCTCTCCCCCCTCCCTCCCTCTCTCCCTCTCCTTCTCTCCCTCTCTCCCCCTCTCTCTTCCTCTTTCCCTCCCCCTCTTCCTTTGATATTCTTCCTCTTTCTTCTTTGGCTAACAAAGTGTATTGAATGCTTATTGTGTGTCAGGTAGTATACGTGTTGCTGAAGAAAAAAATCTACCTTTTAGAAATTCTCTGATGGGTTGGGACACTCAGAAACAGATATTTTACAAAATAATATGTTAAGGGCTACATATAGTTGAAATATGTTTGAGGATTTCCTAACCTGTTTGTGAGTAAGGCAGAGATAGTTGGGGGATGCTCTGGAGCAAGAGAAGAGATGTGTGGATATTGGGGGTGGTGATACTTAAAGTGACTCTTAAATAAAATTGGCAGGTGAGTGGGATGGGAGAAGCCTTTTCGGAGAGTGTGTCTGTACAGCATGTAAGAAGCACCTGCCATGTTCTCAGACCTATAAGTTTGGCTGGGCAAAAGTACCACAGGCAAGTCTAGAGTAGATATTAACTATTAGAAAGGTAAAATTAGGTTTTTCTTTTTCTAATACTGCCACCCCCTGAGAAAGATACCTTGCCTTGAACAGTGAAGAGTGACTCTCTTGATATGGAAATGAACTGCAGGTCATTTCAAGTTTTCCATCTAAAAAGGGATGGAGTCAGTCAGTATGCAATACGAGCCTAGCTGCTCATTCAGACAAAGGTGGTGCTTTCTCTTTGTTCATGCAGTATTGTCCCTTTATGTATCACTAACCAGCATCTTCCCTTGTCTCTGTGCTTCCCAGGGCTATCGTGGCATTAGTGTACAATGTGTTGAAAGCATTTATGGAAATGAACAGCACCATGTTTGATGAGCTGACAGCCACATACAAGTCAGATCGTCAGCGGTAACTTTTTAAAGCTGTTTTTTGTCAACTGATAAAACTATTAAGTTCTTTCCTTTCTCTTTGCTGAAGTTGCCTAATTGCATCCAAAAATCTTATGCAGCACAATTTTATTTATTTCTGTATTTTTGCATGTTCATTAGCTGTGTCTGTATTAATATGACACTGGTAGCAGTGTCATCTTGTAAAAGGCGGCTTTTCTTCCATTCAGTGTTTCTCTACTGTGTTAGGGTTAAGAGCTTGGCATATACCTGGTGTTTCAAACTCACTTAAGGGGACCATCAGGTAGTTTGCCTTTTGGAGTCACTTCCATTTGAAACATGTTTGAGCTAGAACTGGGCTGATCTTTTACTTTGTTCCTGTAGCAAGAGGAATGAAGCACATTTTTGTTTAGCAGTTTGACCTAGAACTTACAACCTACTCTGAACCCACTGAATTCATGACAATTGAAAAGGCAGTGTAAAGGACATGGAGTTGAAGAGTGGCTTTTTACAGATCTTGAAATGTTCAGACCAAAAGGGAGCAAAAACCAGTTGAGTCATTTACAGTAAATGCTGATGTTGTAGTAAAACTTTTCTTAATTATGAGACTCTTCAGTTTCTTTGCTATAATGGAACACCACTTACAGGGTATCTTATGGGTTGCTTACAAACACAGAATGTTATTGTGCACGGTTCTAGAAGCAGAATGCGCCAAAGCAGGTGCCTGCATAGTTGGATGAGGGCCCTCTTCATGATTTGTAGTCTGCACCTTTTCACTGTGTCCTCACGCGGCAGATGGGGCAAGGGATTCTCTGTAGGATCTTTCATAATAACACCACTAGTTCCATCCATTAGGGCTTTACCCGCATGACCCAACCACCTCCCAAAGGCCCCACCTCCTGATACCATCACCTCTGTAAGTTAGGATTTTCACATATGAATTTATGTGCTCCACTATCATAGTATTGATGTATTTGGAGATGCTGAAGAAAGTCTAGAGAGTTTATTCATACTCAGACCCCTTCTTTGGTCATCCAGAAGGAAATTTTTACTTTTATATTTTATAAACCCATGCATCCCAGAGGAGTGTAAGCGTTCATACCCAAGGCTTTGCTGCATCTTCTGAGCAGAGTTTTCTATGTTTTTTTGTTTTGTTTTGTTTTTTAAGATTTATTTATTTATGCATACAAGCACTGGGGTACAGGCCAGAGGTGTGGGGGGGTGAGAGGATTCACCACAGAGAGCGGGGAGCAGAACA
>JAGFMF010011823.1:5171556-5209063 GCA_019455555.1 Galemys pyrenaicus
GAGAGGTCTGCCACACCATGTGGGTCCCCTCCCTGGCTGGCAGCAGGGATCGAACTCGTGCTGCAGTGGCTGCGATTTGCTTCATAGTGCGTTGCTTAATCCACTGCGCCACCAGGGGAGGCCCCAGAGTTTTCTATGTTTATTTTGCTCTTTGCTTGGCCTGATTTTGAACATGCCACTTGCATTTCACTGATAAAAAGAACAATAAGGGGAAAGATTTGATGGCAGGGGACCAAATACCTACATAGTAGTTTTTGATTACCAGGATATGGCATATTGAAAGCAGCATAATTAGAAGATATGGCAAATATTTAGCTATAGAGAGAAGAGGCTGAAATTTTTTTTTAACCACAGTATTGGGATAAATATCAATTAAGGGATCTGTTGTACAATTGAAACAACATTTAATTTACTATATTTACAGTTGTTGCAAATGATTTAATTTTTAACAGCCCTTCTTACCCCAAATGAAATTAAAATCTTTAAAAATTGGAGGTAAGGGAACATTTTCATACTGTGATGTGCCAGGAAGAATGTCCTTTTTTTTGTAGCTACTGAAAGCCCATTATTTATTTTTTTAAAAAGATTTTATTTATTTATGCATACAAGAGGCCAGGGGTGAGAGGATTCACCAGAGACAGAGCAGGGAGCAGAAAAGGTAGATTGACAGAAACACACTGCTGAGGGAAGCAGTGGGTGAAGCAGGAGAGGTCTGCTGCGCCATGTGGGTCAGCTCCCTGGCTGGGGTCAAACTTATGCTGCAGTGGCTGTGGAAGCTCCACAGTTTGGCGCTCAACTCCTTGTCCCACCAGGGAGGCCCCTGGAAGCCCATTATTATTATCACCACAGTAAATCCAGGAATAAATCTATAGGATCCTGTTAGGAATATTGAAGATCTTATTTCTGAAATATTCAAATTGAATTAAGTTCATTTGTATTTGTTGAACTTTGTTAAACAGTGTTTTCTGAACATTTATATTTGTGGAACTATGTTTTCTGATCATCTATTATTTAAGCAAAATAGACCAGACACTTGAAAAGATATATAAGAATTAACCCAGGGGACCAGGAATTGACTCTGATAATGGGACTGATGAGTGGCCTTTCTTAATGAGAGAAGGGGAATGTTTTGTTGGATGAGCAGTAGAAGGTTTGTTGAATAGATGGAAACACGGGCTTCTCCACAGATACGGGAATAGAAAAGAGAACCCAGGGTCTTGTCTGGTGCCATTAGAGGAGACCGAATGGAGGATTTTATGAAGTTAGTAACAGTTTCAGTTCAGATCGGAATTTCCAGTATTACAAATCTGCAAAGGGTGGGTGGAATAAGTAAGTACATATGCCAACATTAGTGCTATGTAAAATTGAAATTGGAAGAGAATTTGACAGTAATCCCTATCATGACAATATGGTTAAGTTTTAAAATTCCCACCTACAAGAAGCGAGAAAAGTGGGAAAGAATGGGGGTGACAGTAACTATATCAGAAATATTTAGATTTTTTTGAAGATAATATTGTCAGTAGAAAAGATGTAGCATAAAACAGCACAAAGTTCATCTGAAGAAAAGCCCCATGGGACAGATTTCATTGAACTCCATAAAACTCTCCACTAAAGATTAGAATGAAATGCTTCAATAACAAGATGATGAGTGTCTTAGTTATGCCACCATTTAATTTGAACTGAAATTAGGACAGTATGAATCTAGCATGTGTTTAAGCTATGTTTTAATTTAATAAAGTTCCTAAGTCCTTGCTTACCACCCATTTGTCCCTTCAAAATAAAAATGTCATCTGCTGTGAAACTGGGTGGTATCTATTAAATTCACTTAAATGTACTCAAATCAGGGTTCTATGATAATTCTTAGATTTAGTATTATGCCCAGAGTATACAGAAAAGACAAAAGTGAAATTTTGCCAAACAACTTGTTTGCATTAAGAATCAAAAATCTGAGGTCTCCCTGGTGGTACAAGGGATTAAAGTCGCAGCATTATGAAGCTGTCCACAGCCACTGCAGCATGAGTTTGATCCCCGGCCAGGGAGCTGACTCACATAGCGCAGCAGAACTCTCCTGTCTCACCGCTGCACCCCTTAGCAGTGTATTTCAGTAGATCCACCTGTTCTTCTCCCTACTCTTCTCTGGTGAATCCACTCATCCCCTGCACCTCTAGCCTTCATTCCAGCTCTTGTATGCTTAAATAAATCTTAAAAACAAACAAACAAAAAAGAATCAGAAGTTTATAATGATTGGCGGACTAGATAATCTTACCCCTCTTGTCCTGTAAATATAATTCTTCAGGGTCATAATTACCATGAAGATAATTGTTTGAAAAGCTGTTATGTCCACTAAAATTTATACTGTACAGATTGTGTTTCAGATAACTGAAACTATTGATAATTAAGTAAACAAGGCTTAAATTACCAAAATATTAATTACAAGTGATATTTGGTGATGACATAAAAACATTAGGCTGGGATTATCTGCAGATTTCATTTCATCTGTGTGAATTTCCCTGAGTAAATATTATATAGTAGTTAAAGTTAATAAGTCTTTTGGAGGGAAGGCAGCACAAGGACCATAGCGCCCATGCTTGAGATGGCAGAGTCCCATTTTCAGAGATGATCTGAATTTATGGATTCACAAATGTCATCTTGGTCTGTTCTCTACAGGTTCATCACAGCATGAGAAAGCTAGGGACAGTGCAGTGAATTAATTGTATTAAATGTGGGTTTATTTAATTTACACTATAGTCATGTTTCCTGGGTCATGTGCTTCCTGAACATAATTGATGTCATAATTAACATCCTTTTAAAAAATAAAATAACATCCTTTCTTTTATATAAAGATAGTAATCTAGAAATGTCTTTGGCAAAATAAAATATGTTTACCCTATTCTGGACAAAATTGTTGGGCAATTTACCGAACAATACAAACTGAAGGTCTGTAAATTACTACTCAGATTGGTATCTAGTCAGATTTGAAAACCTGAACATTAAAAACTAATGCATAATAATATTAATGAAGTTCTGTCCAGGTCACTAAAACTGATTACAGTAAAAAGAGGACTTGATTCGGTTGTATATATAGGTATAAGTTAATAATTTCAATTTTGATCTATTGGATTCCCCTAAATCTGAAAGGAATTCTTTTTAGGTTCTCCTAAAAAGCTTCAGTACTATAGTTTTAAGATAATAGACATATAAAAGACCTCCATTTTTGTTGCTCAGTAATTTTGAAGTCATTTTTTTGTATTAAACTATATATAAAGGAACACTAATGTGAAATCTTAAGGTAATCTTGTCATCTCCTATTCATTAATATTTCTATTTTGGTCTATGTAAGTGTCAGAAAAGAGAGAGAAACATCAAAAAGAAAAAACACCCATAAGCTTAACACCAAACTTTTCAAAGACCTTTAGAAATGCACCTGGGGAAAAGAATGTCAAAGGGCCAGTTATTATAGGATGATCTCTAAACTTTCTCCTTTCTTTTTTTTTTTTTTTTTTACCTTATATTCTATTTCTTCCCCAGTGAGAAAAAGAAAGAAAAGGAACGTGAAGAATTATGGAAAAAACTGGAGGATCTGGAGTTAAAGAGAGGTCTCAGACGTGATGGGATAATTCCAACTTAACAAAAATAATGACAACATTACTAACCTGTGGAGTCACACATTTATGTAGTAGAAGATGGAGCAACAGTTTTCTGTATTGTGCAACTTTACAGTAGATTTCACATTGTTTCATTATTACAACAACACTGTATTTACCTGTTTCTAAGTAAAGGGGGGAAAAATAAGGACTTCAAAGTTTGGACAGTAGATGGACTTCTCAGAACTTTGCAAACATTAATCATTGTTCTAACCCTCTTTAAAAGAAAAAAGCAATCTTCAAAGATCTGTTGATGAAATTGTATGTTAAAATACCATTATCAGGAGTTCCTTATTTATCACTAGCAGAGAGTATAAAACAATTTTCAAATGCAAACAATCTTAAATTTAGCTTGTCTTTCTGCTAAAAATGTTAAATGTATTTATAGTAAAGGGGGAAAAAAAGACTGTCATTTCCTTATAAGATTGTATAACATTCTCTGGATAACTTGACTGTAATTTGACATCTTTTCCTTTTGCACATCTTCATGAGATGAATGTCCACATGGAATGGGGCCATGAATTATAAAGGTCCCTGACAAAAGTTTTGTTTACTGGTGTGAACATCTTTCCAGTAGCCAGGTAGTCCTGGTTCTCATTTAGTTTTAAAATTAGGAGTAAAAGAGAAGAGGTGGTAAACATAGTAGGGAAGGGAATTTTGGATTCATGCATCAGTTACTGGTGAATCCAAATCAATGTCTTGAATCCTTTGAAAACAGGCACTGGGTCATCATAGACTTCAGTACCTGATCAGTATTAGTTGTGTGCATCATTGAACACACATGCCAGAGATGTTTTAGAAATGTCAGAGAACATCCTTTTGGACCATTTTGAAATAAGAAAGATAAACACTAAATAGACAACCATGAAATTGATCGCCAGGATTGCGAATCTAATTGGGAATAGAGTTGAGCAAACAGCTTGGACTGTTTGGAGTTGTTGCCTTACTTTTTAATATGTATTTATAAAGTATTCCAGCAAAAGAGGATGTAGCCTCTGGGAAAAAAAACAAACAAACAAACATATTACAGTGTTTTTTGTAGATTCTCGTTCTATATTTCATCACAGCGCCAGCCCTGTTTTTAGCCAGAAAGGATTCAGGATAAACATTATTATGCATTCTGAATTGGATGCGTATTCCTAACTACTGTATTTGTTACCAAAAGTGGTTCTACAAATGCTACTGAAAAATCTGAAAATTCCTAATGTCCTGAGTATTAATAAAGTTTAAAAATGCTTTTATATCAAAGGTGCATTGTGACCAAATTGTTTAAGAAAAAAAACAAAAAACAAAATCTAGGGCTGTATTATAGATATATCTTATTGGCTCTCTGCTTTGTATTTAAAAGAGGAATCTTACTTCTTGGGGAGATAAAATGCTGATAAAACTGTGTACAGTATGTACTTATCTAATGCAGTTGCATTATTATGTACTGAAAGATTTGTGTTTTGGGATTTATTTCCAGGATGCTTTTGCTTGTTATAGACATGGCAGCAGTGAGTTGATAATCCTAAACCATCACTTCCAGCAGTATTTGTGGTATAGAGCTGATTCTGTGTTCATGTGCTGAATTGTGCTAGTAGCAAACATGAACATACGAACTGCTGTTGCTCTTAATAGAAACGCAATCTCGATATGGGCTTGTATATTTTCTTCCTTCCATTTAAATATGAAATAGAATATGCAGTTTATTGTTTCTGGGAAAAAGGAAAAAAAATGCCACTGACTTTTATCCTCTATTAAGTGTTTCAGGATTATCAGGTCACGGTTTGTGTGTAAAAGTAAGCTAATTATGGATATTGTCATCTCAATAACTTTGTAAAACAAAAACAAAACTTGGCATTGTTAATTCTGAAAAAGAAACGGCAGTAAAAGAGTCTTATGCAACACCAAACACAACATGGTTTAATGGAATTCATAGATTTTTTTAAGAGATTATCAATGGGGATTCAATGTAAAGTTGGCTGAAACTGCCGAAGATGAAACGAGTTACTTTAACAGTGCTGGAGCAAAGGTGCAATTTCAAATGCTAAAGATAAAGAATAAATTTGTAGCAAATCATTTCCTTTAGCCCTTTTGATATTAGTTCATTAGTTTGACTCTGCATTACATTCACTTTTAACAGTATAAAATTCTGTTTGCCATTAATTGATCTTTTTAGATAGTGGACATTAAAATCACAGGTTTATGCTATCTCTCTGCCCATTAGAATGAAATGCAGTCGTTTGAACTGAGAAAGACCAGGATCCCATTTTTGCACCTTACCTTGTCCTCAGAGTGAAGGTGAGAACTACACTGACACCCTCAGTGTCAATTCTATATGTTGATCATTCCAAACAAAGAAGAGTAAAGCCCAATTTTAGACATATTTAAAGAAATGATTTATAGGTTTAGGTCTAAAATTCATAGGGCAACTTCTGAGAAGAAACACTGTCTTTCCTTTTTTAACTGAAAGTGACAATGTGACATTTGTCATGTTGTGTCCGGTGACGCAGAGTAACTGAGGTAATCTGACTGTTGCACTATGTGACATGTATAAGGACGTACTTGCTGCATTTGCAGCGGCCCTCTCTTTGTCCTGTTCCACAATTCTGCTGTTGCTGCAACTTGAGTTAGTTGTGACAAATGCATCTTTGTGTTATATTTTGTTTGCTTCATAATTTCCAGAACTATATATAAATATATTTTTAAAATAGCAAATATTGTAGTTAATGAGTGATGCTCACTCCAACCTTATCCCTACCATATTGGTTTCAGGGGTAGGCATAAGAGTGTATTGGAAAAAAAAGCAGACTGACCCTGTGGTTTAGAATGATGTGAGGCCTCAGGCTGTGGGCCTGGAACAACCATGTGAGCAACAATGCCCATCGCACACATTGAGTCGAGCATGCATTCCTTTTCTCACTGTGCAAGTGTCCCCAGACGTTTTCCTTCAGTGTTTCATTTTTTTGGTCCTTTCAAATTTTATTATATTTTGCTCTCCCTAACATCTGACTGTTTTTTATAAAATAAAATAAAAAAATCTAAAAAGTAAGAAATAAATAATACCCTCAATGCCGCTGGATACTCACAAGCAGGGTTATGCTCCTTCATCTTGGGCTTGCTTGCCTCAATGGAAGGGTTTCATTTATTTTGTACCTCCTTCTATGTGTGGGACAGTCCAGGGTGCAGAACCAGGCATTGCAAGTAATTGCACCTGCTATACTTAAATGTATAGCTCTAGGCTCAATCACACTATGGAAAGAAAAAAGTATATTTAGAGCTTTAAAAGCTTTTTTATTTTTTTGTGGGGGCTAGGGGGGTGGGGAAGGGAAGATGTATGGATATTATTGGCATTTTTAAGTGTTTGGAGTTTGGGGTGGTTTTATTTTTCCCCTCCTCTTTTATTTTTCCCCCCCTTTAATTGGATGCACTGACCCGGCCCAGGAAAGGAAGAGATTTTCTCTTTTGATGCTATTACCAATGTTATTACAAAATGACAGTTACCTGTAGTAAAAAGGTGGCACCAGACATGATCAGTGATGTTTTATTTGCACATCAATATTTTTATTTTTATATTCTGGCTCAGCTGCTTCTCTGAGTAGAGTTAAAGAATGAGCCATACAAAGGATTTTTGTAGTAGACACATTGGCAATGCATTTTATATTTCTCAGTATTTAATTTTGAAAAACGTAAAAAGATTGTGCATCTTGAGAGAAAGTTGAGCCAATTTTGATCTAGTGGAATGTTAATTTGTGCTGCTTCTTGTGCACGATAGCAGCATTAGTATCTCTTGGAAATAAACATCCCATATTATGATGTCTATGACTATAGGTTTCCTTTTCTTCCCTCCCTCCCTTGTCCCTTCCTTCCTTCTTCCCTTCTTCCTTCCTTCCTCCCTTTCTCCCTTTCCTTTTTTCTGTCCATCTCCCTTTCCTTCCCATTTCTTTCTCTACTTTTTTTTCAAATCACTTAACTGTAAATAAGTTGTAATCCAACCTCATGTATTAATGGGGAACTTTCAAATATAAATATTACCAATACATTTTCTGGTTGTTGTCTGATTTTTGATTGAGGTATGATATGTCCATTGTTTTTGGTTTGAGGATTTCACTTTAGCTTGATAAAGCTTTTGGTATTTTAGTATTTCATTGTTTTAGCAGGAGAGGGCAGCAAAAGTTCATTTTCCCTTTTAGAAATGCTGTGCGTCATTATTGGTTTCCAATTTCGTTGTGTGTGTGTGTGCGTGTTTTTTTTTTTTTAAACAGCGTCTCTGTGGGTAGAGGTAAAAATGAAACTTTTTATATGAAAAGGTGCACATGAAAATTATAGGCTGGTTCAATCAGAGTAAAGACTTCTGATCCACATCAAAGTTCAATGCCACAAAACAATCTTCCAGTGCTGGCTAAAATATGTGACTTCCTTTTCAAACACAACAAAATGCAAGCTGAGTCTTAGACACTTGAAACACTTGGAATTTAAAATGTCTTTCTTTGAAAATGATTTATTTTCTTCAAAGTGGTAAAAAACAAAAATGAAGGTGCTCCCAAAGGGAAATGTAACCTTCCCCTTTCACAGGTGTGTGAGAGGTTCTGTACTGTGGGTGCATCCTAATAAAGAAGCAGTGAAGAGTTTTCAGGTGCCTGGGTGTTTTGTTTGTTTGCTTGGTTTTGACCTTCAGGTCCTTTTTGAACTGTACAAATAATCGATTTGATCAACTGAACTGAGAGGCAATGGTGTTGGTATATTCAGACTTGCATCTTGGAGGAAATCAGTTTATGATTAGGGGCATGTGAAGTTGGGCAGTCTATTGCTATTTAACAAGCTCTTCCAAAACATAATGGCTTAAGCAACAATTACTGTATTCACACATCTACCATTTGGACAGGATTTGCTAAGAATGTCTTGTGTTTGCTCCTCATATGTCAACTGGGATTCCTCAAATGTGGCAGAAGAACTCACTTCAAATGTGGCTTACTCACATGACTGGCAGGTTGGTACTGGCTGTTGGCTTAGGGTTCGGCTAGAGGCTCAGTTCTTCATGATGTGAGCCCCTTATGGGACTTTTTGGGCTTCCTCATAGCCCAGCAGCTAGGTTCTAAGAATGATTGTTCTAAGAGAAAGGAAATAGAAATTGCCATTTCTTTGAGACTTGAGCCCCCATCTGGTATGATATCACTTTTTTTTTTTTGGTCATATGTTATTTAAAAAAACCACAAAGCCTGCTCAAATTCAAGTGGAGGGAATGTAGACTAATATAATGTGATTAAAGAGAGGACATCTTTAGTCTTCCATGGGATAATTTATTTGTAAAGCTTTTGATTTAGGTGTGATCTCGAGTAATTGAATCACATCAGATTTGGAACCATGTGGAGTTTATGTTTTTATATTTAGTGGAACTCTCGGGAGGGGAAATCCTTGTTAATTCTCCAGTTTTGTGTCTCAAAGCATCACCATTTGTTGCATCTAAAGATCATCTTGGTAAGTTACAGGGAGAAGAAACTTGGAATAGAGGTTTAGGGTTTGAAGAAATGTAAGAGAGAAGTTCAATATTATAACCTTTGCATACCATTGTTTTCTGCCCATGGATAAATATTAACAATAAGAGAAGCAAATAAATGTATAGTCTCTCTTCTCTTGCCTAGATTTTTATGTAAAGCATCCTGGAGATTCCTGTTACAAGTTCATATTAGACTAATTTTTTTTTTAAACCAAGACTAAACTATGGGATAGCTTAAGGGGTATCATAGTTTGATTTTATTCTTTGTGATTATGATACATAGTGGTTGTATAATTTATTCTCGAAAAGGCAGTTTCTGAAAAGTTGGAAGCTGCATGCTGCTCCTCATACTTGAGTAAAAGCCCCTGCATGGCATGTGCAATTTATCGGTTGAGTAGACCAGTTTTTATTGATTGATACTCTGTCCACTGACTTAGCCTTTGGTGTTCAAATTTTCTTTGTCTAATTTTTTGATTTAATCCATTTCTTTTGAAATCAACCAAAATTTTGAAGCCACCTTTGTTACTACCAGATTACATGAGGCCTCAGAATGAGGATAGATACCAGCTATGGCCCCCTTTGTCCTTGCCATAGCTCTTTATGCTTGGTGTCTAGCCAGTCATCTGAGAAGACCATAGACTTGAAAATCAGCGACCCTTGGGATAATTTGAGTTCTGCCTTTTATCAGCTGTTGACTTTGGGAAGGATTTCTGATCAAAGCCTCAGTTTGATTTGTAAAATACAGGTAATGTTGATCCTTACGGTGTTGTTATAAGCAGTTAGTACAAAATCTGACACATGGCAACACATGGTAATTTTATTTATTTAGCCTACAGTAAATGATTACTATATACAGCAGTGACTTAAATGTGAATGAATGTTACAGTATTTATCAAAAGCTATATGCTTGTATTGCTTAGGAGCTTTACAGCCATCATTAATCTTTCACAACAATCCTGAATTATAAGTTGTTATCCCCATTTATGGTTAAGAGTAAAACAAATGAGGTTCAGAGATAGGAAGTAATTTTTCTGAGAGGTCACACAACTACCAAGGATTGAAGCAAGATTCTGACTCCAAATTGCTCTGAACCGTGATCACTGTGCAATAAAATAATGAATAAATATCTTATTCATTATTCCCTATAAATTATTTCCTATAACTTAAGACTGAATTTTACTCCCTCTTGCAAAAAAGAACCTCTTTTCATTCATTTTTGCATTTCTACTCACCATCCCTAGATGCTAACCTTACATCTGTATTACAGTCTTCAAGTCCTTTATTTCAGCACTATTCCATTTTAACTTCAGCAGAAGATGAGATTATCAGCTACACTCAAAATTATCAGCTACATTCCTATTCTTACTCAATGACTGTCTTAGCACTAGTTCTAATAGGCTTCTCGCCAACACCACAGGACGAGGTCTCTTCCACTCTTGGCTAATACCTCCTCACCAGACTTCACCTGGTAGCTCACTCCTTTTTTGTACACTATCAGTTATTTTCTCATTAATTTTTTTATAATATCAAAATTTTTTCAAGGAAAGCAATTTAGCATTATTTTATCTAAAGACATAAAATAATACCTTTCTACATCTAGCTTCTCCCCTAAAATAACCATTACTCAATATTTTTAAAACTCAATTTTATTAATAGTTACATCAGGATTCACCCATTTAAACAATTCAGTGTCTTTAGTATATTCAATTATGTAACCATCACCACTACCTACCTTTAAAACATTTTTATCACCCCAAAAAGAAATATCAAACTCCTTAGCAGCTGTTGTTCCCCATTCCTTCCCCCACCCAGCCTTAGGTAACCACTAATGTACATTTTTAATAAATTTGCCTAATCTCTACTTTTTATAAAAAATAGATTCACTCTTTCAGTCTTTTGTGACTGACTTTAACTTGACATACTGCTTCAAGGCTCATCCATGTTGAACATGTATTTTATTCATTTTAATTACTGAATAATATTCTACTGCGGATTTACTGTAGTTCTTTGTAGGCTTCAAGGAAAAGTTTATCTTTGCATTGATAATATATTTATACTTTAAAAATCTTCAAATTTCATACCAATGGGATTACATGCATGCTCTTCCTTTGTTTCCTCCCTCAGTATTTTATTATGAAAAATTTCAGCCATACAACCAAGGTGAAAGATTTTGCAGTGAACACCATATGTATCTACATGTACATATGCATGCATATATGTGTATATATCAGCATTTTCCTACACTGTGTTCATCACATTAGTGTTCATTATCCATCACCATTAACTCATTTTATTTTAAAAGTGTATCTCAAGGTAAGTGAAGACATAAGTGAAAAACTTTAGCATATATATCATCTGTCATCTGTATCATCCATCCAGCACATATAAAAGGTTTTTTTTTATTGTTATTATTACATTTGTGTCCGTTGCCAGTAAAACGGTAAAATGAATATTGGCATACATATGTTTGTATAGTCCAAATTCTTACCAAGATATAGAACATTATTACCATAATCCCAGAAAGTTCATAATCCCAGAAATTGACTTCCAGGTTAATTTCTAATACAATATTTCACAAGAGAAAAACATTTTTTTCTTATCATAGTTTAGTTTTGTTGTTCAGAGTGTTACATAACTGGAATATGCTCTTGTGTAAGACTTTCATGCATGGTGTTTTATCTACATTGATGCATATATAAGTTTTTTCAGAGTATTATATGAATATACCACTTTTGTTTAATTCAGCCTCATTGATGGACACAATTTCTGACTGAGTGGAGCTACTATGAATATTTTTATACATGCCATTTTTGTGGATATATTTCTAATTTTGTTGCAGAAATATCTAAGGAATAATTTTTGGGTCAGATGGCATTATGCCATTAATTTGATAGACACTAGGATTCTGGGAAGATGGTGGAGTAGGAAGCACTAGGAATCTGTCTCTCCATCCAGACAATGATTACAATGACAGAATATGATTGATGTAGTATTTTGGAGCTCTGGACTCTACTGAAGGCTTGCAGATTCCAGGGAAAGATTTGAAGGGTAAATTGTGGTTAATTTTGCTCAATATCAGCTGTCAGCATGGAAGTAACTATCTCCAGCCAGGAATGGTAGACAGCTGTGTACAGTGCCCTAAGACACCTTGCAAACAATGTATGCAAAAGGGGACTCTCTTCCAAATATTGAGGGTCTGTGTTGTGACCAATGGTTGCTGCTTTTGATTATAGAAAGGCATCGTTTTTGCACTGCCTCTCTTCCCCCTGGTTGCAAATATCTCCCCCTTTTTGGCTAAAGTAATTTTCAGGGGATTTAAAGATTGGCACCTCCCTCCCCCATGTTTCACTTTTTCCTTTTTCAGAGCCATACATAAAAGACAATTGCATGCAGAGGAAAAATTAGACAGTGACTACACATACCCAGGCAAAGGCACAGCAAAAACCTGAGGAGACATTAAGTTTATAAGCCAGGCTAATTCCCAGCTTGGATGCAGCCTGCAACCATTAAAACAAAGCAACAAACAGTAACAATAACAAAATATACCAAATCCTGGAGATAGAGAAGAATCTGATTTCCAGAGTTATTATTATTTGAAATTTCTATATGCAAAAAAAAAATCATGAATCATGGGCATGCAGAGAGCAAAGCATGGCTCATTCAAAGGGACAAAAATGATGAAGTTTCCTGAGAAGCACCTAATGACAAATTTACTAACAAAGACTATTTTTTTATGTTCCCATGAACTTTTCTTTTTTTCTTTCTTTGTATATATTTGACATCAATTGTAGTCCCATTTCACCAGTGCACCATCACCTCAGTTCCTTGTGCTCTTCCTTCCCTCATCCCAGACCCTCTCCCTCTCTGCACCACAAAGTGCCTCTGATTTGTCTTTGTCTTTTTGTTTTTGTTGTGTTGTGATTTTTTTGTATTGTCAATTGTTCTTTTCCTTGACCCCTTACTTGGTTCCCTTATATTCTTCCTAAAAGTGAAACCATCGGATATTTTTCTTTGTCCTTCTGACTTATTTCACTGAGCATAATCCCTTCTAGCTCCATCCATGTTGCTGTGAATGGCATTATTTTTTTTTTGATTGCTGAATAGTATTACATTGTATGTATGTATCACACCTTCTTGATCCAGTCATCTATTTTTGGGCATTTGTGTTGTTTCCAGGTCTTACCAGTTATAAATAGTGCTGCAATAAACAGGGGTACAGATATTTGTTTGAATCAATGTTTTTGTGTCCTTTGGATAGATCCTTAGGAGTGGGATTGCTGTGTCATATGGTAGCTCAATTTTTAGTAGACTCCATTTTTAGGAAGCTCCGCATGGCCTTCCATAGTGGTTGGATTAATTTACAATCCCACAGCAGTGTAGTAGATTTCCTTTTTCTCCACATTCTTGCCAACATTTGTTGTTGCTGTTTTTTTTAATATGTGCCATTTTTACTGGCATAAGGTGATATATCTTTGTGGTTTTAGTTTACATTTCCCTGATCATGAGGGATGTTGAACAATTTTTCATGTGCCTGTTAGCCATTTGTATCTCCTCTTTGGAGAAGTGTCTTTTAAGTTCTTCTGCCCATTTTTTGACTGGATTGTTTACTTTGTTTATCTTGAGTCTTGTGAGTTCTTTCTATATCTTTGTGATCAGTCCTTTATCAGTTGTGCAGAGTGCAAAAATTTTTCCCAATCAATGGGTTGTCTCTTTGTTTTGGTTAATGTTTCTTTTGCTGTGCAGAAGATTTTTAATTTGATGTAGTCCCAGCTGTTTATCTTCTCTTTCATTTTCTTTGCTTTGGGAGATGTGTCTTTAAAGATGTTACTGAGATGTATGTCTTGTAATGTTTTACCTATATATTTTATGGTTTTAGGTCTTAACGATCTAGTTCTTTAACCCATTTTGAGTTGATTTTTGTATATGGAGTGAGGTTTCATTTTTTTGTATGTGGCGGTCCAGTTTTCCAGCACCGTTTTATTGAATAAGCTGTCATTCCATCGCATATTCTTTGCTTCTTTGTCAAAGATTCTGTGTCCATAAATGTGTGGTTTTACTTCTGTGCTTTCTATTCAGTTCCATTGGTCCATGTGTCTATCTTTGTTTCAGTACCATGCAGTTTTAATTATTGTGGCTTTGTAGTAAAGTTTGAAGTCTGGGAGTGTGATACCTCCTTTCCCCTTCTTTTTAATTAGGAGAGCTTTGGTTAATTGAGGTTTTTTGTGGCTTTATATGAATTTCATAAATTATTTGTTCTATTTCCATGAAGAATGTCATTGACATTTTTATTGGAATAGCATTGAATCTGTAAATTGCTTTTGGTAGGATGGCCATTTTGATAATGTTGATTCTTCCAATCCATGAACAGGGGATGTCTTTCCATTTCTTTGTGTTTTCTTCTATTTCTTTTAACAATGTTTTACAATTTTCTCTAAATAGGTCTTTCACTTCTTTTGTTAGGCTTATTCCCAAGTATTTGATTTTTTTTTTGTTTCAATTGTAAAAGGAACAGTTTTCTTGATTTCTTTTTCTTCAGATTGGTTGTTTGTATATAGGAAGGCTACTGACTTGTGTGTTGATTTTGTACCCTGATACTTTGCTAAACTGGTTGATTGTTTTAATTAGATTTTCTGTAGAGTTTTAGGATTTTCCAAGTATATTATCATATCGTCTGCAAATAGTGATAGTTTTACTTCTTCTCTCCCTGTTTGGATTCCTTGTATGTCTTTTTCCAGTCTTATTGCTTTGCCTAGGACTTCCAGTATTATATTGAATAGCAGTGGTGCGAGTGGACATACTTGTTTTGTTCCTGATCTTGTTTCAGTTTTTTACCATTAAGAGTAATATTGACTGTGGGTTTGTTGTATATAACTTTTATCATGTTGATGTTTGAACCTTCTATTCCATCATGAATGGATGTTGAACTTTGTCAGATGCCTTCTCTGCATCTATTAATATGATCTTTTAGTTTTTCCTCTTCTGTTTGTTGATAGATTAGATTACATTGATTGATTTTCAGATGTTGAACCATCCTTGTACCCCTGAGATAAATTCCTCTTGATCACAGTGTATTATCCTTTTGATACATTATTGAATTCTGTTGACAAGGATTTTATTGAGGACTTTTGCACCAGTGTTCATTAGGGAGATTGGCCTGTAGTTCTCTTTTTTGTTGTCTTTGTTTGGTTTTGGTATTAGTGTAATGTTGGCTTCATAGAACATATTTGGTAGTATTCCTTCTTTTTCTATTTTTTGAAAGAGTTTGTGTAGGCTAGGTACTAGTTCATTTCTGAACATTTGGTGGAATTCATTTGTGAAGCTGTCTGGCCCTGGGTTTTTGTTTTTGGGGCCGATTTCACTGCTAGTAGTTGGTCTGTGTAAGTGATCTGTTTTTTTTTTTTTTGTCTAGCTTTAGATGGTTTTATCATTCTAGCAATTTGTCCATCTCTTCTAGATTGTTGAGCTTGTTAGCATATAAATGTTCATAGTATTCTCTGATTATTCTTTTGATTTCTACTGAGTCTGTTATGAGTTCTCCTCTTTCATTTGTGATCCTATTTATTTGAGTTTTCTGCTGTTTTTTCTTTGTAAGTCTGGCTAGAGGTTTGTCTATTTTGTTTACTTTTTCAAAGAACCAACTTTTGGTTTCATTGACCTTTCAGATTTTTTTATTTTATTTCTATTTCATTTATTTCTGCTTTAATTTTTACTATTTCCTTTCTTCTACTTGTTTTTGGGTTCTTTTGTTGTTCTTTTTCTAGTTCATTGAGAAGGGAAATTAGGTAGATTGACTTCTTTCATGTTTATTGATGTGGACCTGTATTGCTATGAACTTCCCTCTTATTACTGCTTTTGCTGTGTCCCATACATTCTGGAGTGTGGTGTCTTCATTGCCATTCAGTTGAAAGTATTTTTAAATTTCCTTTGTGATGTCCTCTATAATTCATTGGTCTTCCAGTAGTGTGGCTTTCATTCTCCATGAAGTGGGTGGGTTTCTTGTTTTCTTTTCATGATTTATTTCTAGTCTGTTAACTTTATGATCAGAGAATATAGTTGAAATGATTTGATCTTACTGTATCATGTTGATGTTAGTCTTGTGGCCCAATATGTGATCAGTTCTGGGGAATGATCCATGTACACTTGAGAAAAATGTGTACTCTGATTTTCTTGGGTGCAGTGTCCTATAGCTCTTCATTAAGCTTGTGAGGTCTAGGTCTTTATTTAGGGCTCTAGTATCTTTATTTATTTTTTGCCTTGTTGATTTGTTCATTGATGAGAGTGGGGTGTTGAAGTCTGCTATATATGTATTTTCATTAATGTTTTGTTTTCAGAGATGATAATAATTGATATATTTTGGTGCTCCTTTTGATATTTTTTTATATATTTTGGTGCATATATGTTGATGAGTATTAAATATTCTTGATGTACTGTCCCTTTCACCATAATGTAGTGTCCATCTTTGTCTCTTTTTACTTTCTTAGTTTGAAGTCTATTTCATCTGATATAATTATAACGGTTCCCGCTTTATTTTTTGGTCCATTAGTTTGTAGGATTGTTTTCCAACATTTTACTTTTAGTCTGTGTTTATCTTTTGTGGTTAAATGCATTTCCTGGAGACAGCAGAAGTTTGGATTTGATTTTTCATCTAGCCCGCTACTCTGTGTCTTTTTATTGATGAGTTTAGTCCATTTACATTTAGAGTTAAAATTGTTATGCTGGTATTTGTATTTGCCATTTTGTCTTTTTGTGATTTGTTTTCCCTTGACTTATTCTGTTCCTTTGTTTATTCTTCTATTGACTTTGGTTTTAGAACTTCTTGTATTTTTTGGAGTGGGGGTTTGGTCATGCTGAATTTCTGGAGTTTCTGTTTGTCTGAGAAAGTTCTTATTTTTTCTCGATATATGAAGGAAAGCTTTGCAGGGTATTCTTGGTTGGCATTTGTTGTCTTGAAATTTTTTGAATGTCTCTCTTTTCTCTTCTTGCCTGTATTGTTTCTTCAGAGAAGTCTGATGTCAGTCTGATTGGTTTTCCTTTATAGGTTATGTGTTTCTTCCCCCTGGTCAGCTTCATTATTTTTCCCTTTTCTTAGATTCTTGGGAGCTTTGGTAGTATGTGTCTTGCTAGTTTTCTTTTCATCATGGAAGTTTGGTGTTCTTCTCACTTCTTGTATGTCTATTTTCATCTCCTTCTTTAAACTTGAAAGGTTCTCTTCGATTATCTCCTTGGATAGGTCTTAGTTTCCTTTGTATTTCTCCTCCCCCTCTGGGATTCCTATAACTCTTATATTTCCTTTCCTCATGGTGTTAGGAAGTTCTTGAAGTGTTTCTTCATTCTTTTTTCTTTGCACTTCTCTTTCCTTTTCTATTTTGATACTTTTAATTTCTCTACTTTAAAGAGTACTGATTCATACTTCCATTTTGTCTATTCTTTTTGTTTTCATTGCTTTTCCTAACATTGTTTTCTCCACTATTCTTTTTCTTTTTTAAAAAAGGTTTATTTATTCATGCATATAAGCACTGGGGTACAGGCCAGATGTGCGGGCAGTGAGAAGGTCCACCAGAGACAGAGTGGGGAGCAGAACATTCAGACTGACTGAGATATACTGCTGAGGGGAGCAGCATGAGGCAGAAGTCTGCTGCACCATGTGGTTCACCAACCTGGCCGGCAGCAGGGATTGAACTTGTGCTGCAGAGGCTGTGGTTTGCTTCACAGTGTTGCTTAACCCATTGTGCCACCAGGGAGGGCCCCTCCTCCACTATTCTTTTAATCTGCATTTCTTTCATTTCCTTCTTTAGGGACTCATTTCATTCTTCAGTTCATTCATTATTTTTATCATATTATCCTCTTTCTTTTCGTGTTCTTTCAGTTTTTTAATCATGATGATTTTTAAATTCTCTTTCTGGTAAGCAGAGAAGATCTTCCATATCATTGTTCTTGGGTTCTTGTGTTTGGTTTTCTTTTTGTGGTGTGACTTTTCCCTAGGCGCTTACTTGGTTATCTATATATTTTCTTCTCCCTGTTATCTGTTTTCTAATTTGTTCTATTCACCTGGACACCATGTTGCTGGTATTGGTGGGCATCTCTTTGGGGTGTTCTTTCTGGGATATTGGGAACTGGTAGTCAGGTTGTGTCCAGTACTCTGTGCTGAAACACCACAAGGGTAGTGGTATTGTAGATATGTTGGTGAGCTCTGTTTGTGATTGCCTCCACCCTCTCTATTTCCTCTGCTGCAAGAGGTGGGTGGTGGGGATTGCAAGGCTTCAGTGGTGAGAGTTGCCTTTTTCAGGCTCTGGATGTTGAGGCTGGGGGCTGCAAGGCCTCTGCAGTGGGGTGCGATTGCCCTGCTCAGGCTTTGGCTGTTTTGGCTGGAGGCTGCTTGTCCTTGGAGGTAGGTATTGCCCTGCTCAGGGTCCAGCCTATGTGGCTAGAGGCTGCAGAGTTTTGGCAGTGGGTGTTGCCCTTCTTGGGCTCTGCTTGTAGTCTTCTGGCCTCAGGGGTGGGCATCACCCTGCTTGTTTTCCTGCAGCTTTAGCTGGGGCAGTCAGGTTTCAAGTTTTGGAGGTAGGCATTGCCCTACTCCCTCAATCTCTAGCTGCTTCAGTTGCTTGCAGCTGGCTGGGGGTGGGCATGGCTGTCTCCCTCAAGATCCAGTGGATTCTGCTCCCTGCTGCATGTTGGAGGTGGGTGTTGACTTGCTCACTCAGACTCCAGCCATTTCAGCTGTGTGCCACAAGCTGGGGGTGGGTGTCGCCTGGCTCTCACCCTGTTCCCTCAATCTCTAGCTGCTTCAGCTCCCTACCGGCTGATTGGGGGTGGGCATGGCCCACTCCCTCAGGCTTGGGCTGCTTCAACTGCATCTCCAGTTGTTTTAGTTGGGGGCTTCTGGGCCTTGGCTTGGGTGCTTCCCACCCTGCTCAGCTTCTGATTGCTGTGGAGGCCCTCCTGGCCTCATATGGGGGATTTGGAGGGAGTCACTTGCCCTCAGTACCCACAGTGGAAAGTTGGGGTGGTACCTCCTTTTCCTCCTTTCCCTATTGCTCTCACCTTCCCCTTGCTTCTGTTGAGTCACCAAACTGTCTTATCCAAACTGTCTGGATCTTGTAGGGAAGATGCTGTAATTTATCCTTTATTGGTTGTCTTTACAGGAGACTTTAATCTTAGCGTCCCTTCGCTGTCATGTTCTACTAACAAAGACTTTAAAACAACTGTCTTGAAGCTCAGAGAACTAGTGGAAGATGTGAAAAAGTCAAGGAAATGATATATAATTAAGATGGAAATGTCAATAGACAGAAACTTCAAAAAACAAAAAAGTGGAACTAAAAAGTACAGTAACTGAAAAGTTCACTAAAGTTATTCAAAGATAGATGAAGCTAGAAGATAGGATGATGGAAATTACTGAGACTGAGAAACAGAAACACATTGAAGAAAAGTGAACATAGCCTGAGGGACACCATGAAATGGGCCAACATAGGCATCATGGGGGTCCCAAAAGTAAAAGAGGGAGAGGGCCAGAGAAACTATTTGAAGAAAGAGTAACTAGAAATGTCCCCAAATTTGATGAAAGATGAATATAAATATCTGACATGCTCAATCAACTCTTAAGATGAATCTCAGTGACCATACTGAAACACAATCAAAAATTTAAATGCCAAAGACAAGATAATCTAGAAAACAAGAGATAAGTGAGTCATCACATACAAGGGACCCTTAATATGATTATCAGTGGATTTCTCACTAGAAACTTTTGAGACCAGAAGCCAATGGGTTGATCTATTCAAAGTCCTGGAAGTAAATAAAGCCTGTCAACTAAGAATCCTATCTAAGGCAAAGCTGTCCTTGAAAGATGAGTGAGAGATTATGACATTTTGTGATAACCAAAAGCTGAGAAATTCTTTGATCACTAGACCTGAACTGTAAGAAGCTTAAGGGAGTCCAAGAGGTGAAGTGAAAAGACAGTAGACAGTAATTCAAAGCTGCATAAATCAAGATCTAAATAAAGGTAAGTATATGGGCAATTGTAAAAGCTAGGTTTTTGTAACAGTAACAACAGTAAAACTGGAAAATTCACAAAATTGTGAATTTTAGAGGGAAATTTAGAGAATATGTGGTCATGAATGAAAATTATAACATACCAAAACTAATGAGATGCAGCAAAAGCAATGTTAAGGAGGACATTTATAGCAATAAATACAACAAAGCATAAGGAACTCCACAAATCAGCAGCCTAACTAATTAAGGAACCAGGAAAAGAAATAAACTAAAACAAAAGCTAGCAGAAGGAAGGAAATGATAAATATTAGAGCACAGATCAATGAAATAGAGAAGAGAAAAATAGTAAAGAAAAATTAAGAAACAAAAAGTTGGTTGTTTGAAAAAAAATAAACAAAATTAACAAAACCTATAATCACCCTTCTCCCACACACATCAATCATTTACATGTTGCTGTCATGAGTTTATCAACTTGTTTTGAGAATAATTTTATTTTTTAAAGATTATTTATGCAAATAAGAGCTGGCCAGAGGTGCAGTGGGTAAGAGGATTCACCAGAGACAGAGTGGGGAACAAACAGGCAGATTTCTGAAAGACACTGCTGAAAGGAGCAGCGGGCAAGACAGGAGAGGTCTGCTGTGCCAAATGTGGGTCAGCTCCCTGGCCAGGGATCAGACTTGTGCTGCAGTGGCTGCTGATAGCTTCATAGTGCTGCGCCTCAA
Source organism: Galemys pyrenaicus (assembly GCA_019455555.1). Classification (NCBI taxonomy): domain Eukaryota; kingdom Metazoa; phylum Chordata; class Mammalia; order Eulipotyphla; family Talpidae; genus Galemys; species Galemys pyrenaicus. The sequence continues at coordinate 5,192,391 of JAGFMF010011823.1, forward strand.
CCCCTTACACCACCAGGGAGGCCCTTTGAGAAAATTTTAGATTTACACATGGGTTGAAAAATAGTATAATGAAGTCCTGGGTGCCCATCTCCCAGCTTCCATTTCCCTTATGTTAACATCTATACCCACAGAGCATTTATCCTTTGTACCAGTATTCTAAACAATATTTTAAATAGTTTATTAGATTTCACTTCACTAGTTTTTTTTTTTTTTCCATTAAAGTGTTTTTTTCTCTTCCAGCATCCACTTTATATTTCCAGGACTCCACATTATATTTAGTTGTCATGTTTCCTTACTCTCTTCCATAACAGTTCCTCAGTCTTACTTTCATTACTGACATGTTTGAACAGTACTGGTCAGTTGTTCTTAGAATGTCCCTCAGTTTGAGTTTTTGGATGTTTTCTCCTTAGATGGAAGTTATTCATCCTTTGGAAGGATGCTCTAGAGATGATAAACTCTATGCTTGATATTGAGGATACATGATGTACTATATGTAACTAGGCTGCAGAGAATACTGATATGAACTAGGCTGCAGAGAACACTGATATGAACACAATTATTACATTACTCAATTATTGATTTAATTATATTTGGAAGGTGATAGAGAGGAGGCTTAGGTTGTACAAAACTAAGCTAAATCCTTAATAACGTCTGCAGAATTACTAAATCAAGAAACAGCAGTGTAAGCACCTGAAGGGGCCTCCCTGGTGGCATAAAGGGTTGAGGTGCAGCACTATGAAGCTATCTGCAGCCGCTGCAGCACGAGTTCAATCCTGGCCAGGGAGGTGACCCACGTGGCACAGCAGACCTGTCCTGCCTTGCCTGCTGCTCCCCTCAACAGTTCATTTCGGTCAATCTGCCTGTTCTGTTCCCCACTCTGTCTCTGGTGAATCCTCTTACTGCCCCACACCTCTGGCCTGTACCCCAGTTCTTGTATGCATAAATAAATAAATCTTTAAAAATAATATAACATCTGGAAATGTAGAAGTCACCACAGAGAGTTTAAGGAGTTAAAAGTAGCTAAAAGTAGTCAGAGGAGAGAATTGAGTGATCATGTAAAGGAGGCATAACTTTTTTAAACCAAAGCCTCAATGCCTAAGAAATAGGTCAAATAAAGAGTATGCATTCTTCCTTTTTTTTTTTTTTCAAAATTTTAGTGTAATAGACTTTAGACAACATCAGTGGAAGATTGAAACATGCCTATTGGCATAAAAGGGACTTCCTTTGAGGCCAGAGTGATGACATATGCATGAATAAAGCAGCCCCAAGTCAAAAGCTATACCCACACACTCCTACTCTCCATCCCCTCCCTCCAAATACATGACTTCTTTTTATTTTAGTTTAGGAGAATCTGGGGATCAGGAATTGACTTGTGCCACTGTTTACTGTATCCCAGATTAGAAAGAAATCTGGCACAAATAGCCTTCTAGTTTGCTTGAATGAAGAAATGTGAACATCAGATGGTGTTAATTAGTTCGGCATTTGCAGGCTATTTCACTGACACAATAAGGATATTATCACTGCTCCCCGTTGCACTTCAGCACCTGGAGTGATTCAGACAATAGCGAATTCACATAATGAGCAATCTGAAGTGTCAAGTGATTATGATTAAACAAATCGAGCTTGTAGATTCTCAAGGGAAGGTTAATTTCCTTGTTAGAAGTCTGGAATAGCACTGTCCTTTAGAAAGTTCACTGTCAGCTTCAGCAGAGCCAGTGAGTCAGGAAGGAATCATGTGGTGGGCTTAGAGGAGGCACTCAGGAGAGAAGAAATATTCAGTATTGCTTCTCCAAAAATTTGAGTGCTCAAAGGTGGTGAGAACATTATGTATGTTGTGGGGGTGGAGGAGGAGGGTATGGGGATTGAGGGGTAAGGGAGAGGTAGTCTTGTACTTAAGGGAATTTGATGAGAAATGATTAGAGAGAAACCTCTGAAGGCCCATGAACCAGCATAAGCATCGGTTTAGCTAAATGACAGCAGTTGAAGAAGGAGGGGAAGTCCTGCTGAGAATTATTTTAAGAGCACATGAATAAAAAGCACATCGATTTTGGAGAATTTGTTTGTATTATGAATTTGCATGTATCCTTTCATTTTCACTGTTTAGTATAATACCCTTGCAGAAAAGAGCACATCATACATGAATGACTAAGTTTTTACTGATTTGTTTTTAAAGATAAAAACAAGAAACCAAAGTGGGAAGCAGACAGGTTGCAGGAGAATGTATTCTGTTCTGTCACCATCTGGTGACAAGTGATGTGAGGCTCTGATGTACGTACTCCTGATGGCCATGCCTGGCTGTCTCTCCCTCTATCTCCACTCCTTGAGGAATCATTCAGGATTGTCTCAGGTATCCCCCCCCTGAGGGAATACCTGTAGTCAAGTTTGTCTTCCCAACTTTAGAGTTGTACCCAGCAACACCTGGGAAGGAGTAAAAGTCTCCAGCTATAGATTATAAAAGTAAGAGAACTATGAGCAAGCAAGGAAAAATAATTTGAAGACCCTGCAATGATTTCCCCAGGAAATTCAGTTTGTTTCCATTCTGTGACTCATCACTGAGTCAGGTAAGTGAAGGAAAATCTGAAAGAAAGACAGTGGATTGTTCGGAGTACCGGATTACCTTGCTATCCTTTGTAAAACCTTTCCATGACTACTGTGTGTACTTGGAACTAAAACTAGGCTCCTAGCTGTGATCTACAAAGTTATCTGCGCTGCCTAGTTCTGTGACCTTCTTTTGCTATTCCCATCCTTTACTCACCAGTCTTCACTCAACTAGCCTCCATCCTGTCTCTTGGCCATGCCTCAGGGCCTTTGCACTTGCTATTTCTTCTGCCCTAGATGCTTTGTATGCTTCTCACCTTTCAGTTCTCTGCTTAAATGTCACTTCTTCAGTGGACTCTCCTCCCCTCTAGTCTACCTAAATGAGAGTCACTTTTCTCACATTATTCCCATCTCTTCATTCTATTTAGTTAAGTGATAGCTCACCACAGTTTTGAACTACTTTCATTTGTTTATTTTTTTTCATTTGCCCCTTGACTAACTCCCTTTTAGGATATCAGCTTCATAAGAGCGAAGACTACGCTACTGATAACTGAAATCTAGCTCCTAGAATAACAGTGCCTAGTATATAGTAGGTGCGCAGTAATATGTGTTGAATGTATGAGAGAGTGAGTGAATGAATGAATAACATAATAAACATATCCACTAGGCTGAGATACTAGCAAGGAGTGAGCCCATTTTCTTTGGAAACCCCATGGGGTCTTGAGCACAGAGGTCTGAGTGTCATGCTTTCCATGTACACTCCAGGAAGCCCACACTGTGTTACTAAAAAGTCTGTGTTAGTAACCAATTGCTGCATAACAATTTAGCAGAAATATAGCAATTTAAAACCAGACCCATTCATCAACTCATAGTTCATGTAGGTTAGGCATCTGGACATAGCTCAGGATCTCTCAAGAGGCTGTGGGTTAGGATTGCATTCTAACTGGAACAGCAGTTGAGTTCCTGAATTCTGCCCTGCGATGGCCAGACACTGCCCAAGCAGAGGGAATGACCCCTTTGCAGTGCTGAAGTCCGGAACCAGGTGGCTGCTGAAAAGGGGGTGAAGTTAAGTGGCCATTTTGGGAAGCCTTTAGTAGGGTGTGATTCTTGTGGACACCTCATCAATCAGCAGCTGCTCCGTGGGCCAGGTGAGTGGCAGGTCTTCACCCTTGGTGGAGAGGGTCTTAGGGGTGTATGTGACCTCAGAAGTAGTAGGCTTCTGTCATCCTGCAGCTCTTAAACTTTTTCCCCTACTCTCTTATATAGAATAATCCTACCCCGCCTCCCCCCAACCATTTTCTTCACCAGAGTTTCTTTCATTTGTGTTTGTGGCAGTGGGTCATCAGACGCAGAACTGGGAAGAGAGGTGCTGAGCCAGTGACAGCTTTGTAGACCCTTTATCTGGTAGCAGTGAGATCTTAAGTACTGATTGGGGAAGGGTCTGATTAGAAACTGTTGTTGGCAGAATTCATTTTTGTACTGTTATAAGACAGAGAACCTCAGTGTATGGCTGGCATCTCCCTTCCTCCAGTTTCCATTAACCTGTTCCTCACTTCCTCTTGAACCAGTGGTATCCTCTATAGGCCTCCTACTAGCAGTCTACTTGAGCTAATTTAGGTTTGTTCTGTCATGCTCCTGAAAATTCTTCTAGTCTCCACACAATTATAAATCTGTCCTATATTTGGTCTTTGTTATCATAGCACCCTACTTCCATATGTCAAAATCTATATTGATAAGTTTTGTGTCTGTCTCTACCAGGCTGAATGAAGGGAAATGAAAAGTTGACTCACTTTGATTCCCTGTTTTGAGTGAAAGCTTACAGTGCCTCCACAGCATAATAAATTTTGGAAAAGTTACTTGATGACAATTACCTTTTTGGGTAAGTTTGATTCTGGTTTCTTGATTCTGTTAACCCATCATTGTGGATAGATTTTTTTTCTCTGCACACTTAATATATCTGTAGGATTCAGTCTCTGTTGAGTGGGGAAAATTCCTTTAAAGCCTAGCTACTGGATATAGATTCTGGGCTCGGTTTGTCTGAGAAATATTACCATCAAGGAGAACATAGCTGGGTGATTGGCTGGGATATTTGGTGATGGGTTTGTGCTTTGTGATCTCTGGTCCATCTGAAAACATGTGGATTCCCCAGCAGGTTCTTGGGTCACTACTGCCATGTTTCCTCCAGCAGATGACCTTTCAGCAGGATGAGCACTTCCTGTGACAGCTATCCCTTGGGGTGGTAGCAGGGTACCAAAACATCCTGACACATGATAAAGAAGCTTTAGGCATAAAGGCCCTCTAGGCAACCCTGTTCTGCTTTTAACAAACCATGTTGAAGGGGATACCAAGACTTGTGTCACTTCTGAAAATACAGCCTGATGGTGAAATTTGGGATCCCAGCTTGGGGGTCTTCCACAGTTTAAGAGTGCTGCTTGCATTCATGATCACTCCCTACTAATCTAGAATGTTTAGAACAAATGCCAGAATGATAAATCTATAAACATTTGAATGCCTCCAGGCTCATGCCTGTCTAGCTTGGTATGAGTTGCATGAGCTTAGTTCAGCATGATTTCATGAATGCCACAGGCATATCCTTGTATCTTGGTGTCCTTACATCTTGGCTGATTGAGTGAATCATTCTCCACAGGAAATTGCTACTACAAGTGTAGTATCCATCCTTATAGATGTTCCTGTTTCATCTAGGTCAATACATTCCTCAGTTCTCCATGGTCATATTCTCTTTCTCTTTTGATTCATTTTCACTTCTTATCTATTAGAAAAGTTCCCTCAATAACTGGTGACTCTGACTTATAATTAACCCTGAGCACTTTTGGACAACTTTTCAATTGACTTTAATTAAAACTTACTATCTGGTTTCCTTTTGGGATGAATTTGAGGCAGGGATTTCAGGGGCAGGGTTGTAGGATGACAATAATTATGTGAGAAACAGGCAGTGCTAGAGTCTATTGCTAAGTAGGAAAAGACTGGTTCCTTCTGAAGACTAAGGGATCACCTAGTTCATGCCTCTTTCTTGGATTCTGGTGGCTGCTGGTAAGGCTTATTATTCCTGGGTTTGAAACTGTGTAACTTCAATTTTTTAAAAAAAGACTCAGAAAGGTAATGTTTATTTATTTGTTCTTTTAAAGTAGGTTCCTAGTCAGGTGAAGTTATTATTTCTGGTCAAGTCTAGAGTGTAACTTGTCCAGAAGAAAGAGATAAGCTAGCTTAACAGAGACAAATGAATCATTTCTTTATCCTCACTCATCTGTCCTCAAGAGCAGTTGGGATCTTTTATCTTCTCTTGGGGTGCAGTGAGTTGAATGATGGACTACCAAGCCAGATAGTCACCTAGACCCTGCCAGTATGACCTTATTTAGAATGCGTCTTTTCAGATATAAATAAGAATTTGATGGGATACAAATAAGTTTGATAATATGTAAATTAAGAATCTTGAAATAAGATCATTTTGGATTTAAGAGGAGCACTAAACCCAATATTAGGTAACCTTATAAGTGTAGGGTCAGTGAAAAGTGATCAGGTTTTTCCGCTCTTTTGCCATTGGACCCCTGTGGTCCTGCACACATGCCTAATGGCGGGCACCTCAAGCAGAGTGTGGGCATGCGCAAGTGTGTGCTCCTGGGCTGAGACATGAGTTGTATAAAGATGGCGTCACAAGGACGCCAGCAAAGAGCAGAAGCAGAAAGAGAATAGAGAAAAGGAGTAGCTGCAAAGCAGAGATACAAGAGGCCAGAGACTAGAGAGAGTGAAGATGTGCTGGGGGCTATGAGGCCTGCCAGCCTCCTGGCCCCTCAGCCCCCCTTTCTACCCTATACCTGGTCGCCTCTGATGTAAAGTGTAATAAGCCTGAAAAAGCCACCTAGGGCTCCAGGACTCCTTTACCCATCTGCCGGAATCATTGAGAACCTGCTCGGTACCTTGCTGGCACTACATAAGAAAAAGGCAGAGGGAGAGGAGACACAGATGCACAGAGGAGAAGGCAATGTGAAGACAGGCAGGGATTGGAATTATATAGCCTCAAACCCAGGAACAGTAATCCTCACCAGCAGCCACGAGGATCCAAGAAGAGGCATGAACTGGGTGATCCCTTAGAGTCTTCAGAAGGAACCAGTCTTGTGAACTTCCGAACTTTAGAACCATGATAAAGTAAATTACTAGTTTGTAGTAATGTGATATAACATCCCCAGGAAACTAATGCAGAAAGCACATGGCAGAGCTGCGAGATGTTACCATTTCAGTATCATTTGCCATTGTGAGATAATCTGAGTTTCCTACAAAATAATTGGGGTCAGAAGGTAATCTGCAGTTGCTGGTGTGGGTTCAGGATGGCTTTTACAAGGTCTTTGAAGCCAAAGGAGACTACAACAGGGGCTGGAGACTCACTGGCCCAGTAGGCACTGGGCGAGAGATCGGAGGTGGGGGTGTACTTCTCTCGTGTGAAATCAGTCTGTGCTGTCCGTATGAAAGGGAAACACTTGCTGGGGCAAGATTATTTTTGAGGAAAATGACTGGCATCTTTGTCAGTGGAGAGAATGAACTGGAATTGGAAACTACCATCTTCTCGGAGGGTTGAAATGTACTCTGCCCACCACTTTGGAGCTGTTCCAGAATGCATACCTGAGAAAGAGGAAGAAGCGTCACAGCAGAGCGGCCCTGGGAAGGAGTGTCATTTTCCCTGTCCTTGCAGCCAGCCATTTGGGTTGTAATTCCCAGCAGGCCATGAAGTAGACTTTCTGAATTGGGAGCAGCTGGAAAGGAGTGAGCTGGACTTAACAAACTGAGGTGAAAGATGGAGGAAGGAAAGATGCTTGGTCAAGAGACACATAGTGTGACTGCTTCAGGTCCTTGGCAGAGAGTGTGGCAGTTGTTCTCTTGACTTTGTAGTGGTGATACAGTGTATTTTGGATTTCTGGCCTTTGCTTTATCCCAGCTCTCTTGGACCTGCCTAAGTCCTTTCTCACTTCCGGTGTATATTTTACCTCAGTAGGTGCCTTAGACTTGTGGCAAGCTTTCAGTCCTCAGTTTCCCTGCTTTGGGTTGAGTCTGTTTGGCTGGGCTTTCGGCCATGATGGGGAGGTAATTTTTGAGGTTTGATCAGGAGTCAGTTACTTGAGATTCTTTCTTTTCTCTCTTTCTCTTCCTTTGAACTTTCACAACAATTGAAGATCTCTTTCAGTGCTCTAAGAGGCTGCTTTCTTTGCCTTTGTGCATGGGGATGCCTGGACTCTTAGTATATACAAAATGTGTTTTTTTTTTCCCTTTAACAATTCAGGGTCTCTGGGTGCCCCTTGGTCATGTGGTTATAGAGTCATCAAGACTTATGCGGGGGAAATGCCTATTCACAGCTGACTTAAGACAATGTTGGACTTTGCCAATACAAGTAAAGGTAGAAGCTGGACTCTCATTTTTCATGTGGTGGGCGCTCCCTAAAGATTGAGGGGGTACACATGTGTTTATGTACTGTAGAGAAGGGACATGATTCACTTTTTTTTACTATTTATTTTTATTTATACATACAAAAACTGGGGTGTAGGCCAGGGGTCTGGGGGCTGAAAGGATTCACCAGAGATAGAATGAGGAGCAGAACAGGTGGATCTGCTGAAATACACTGCTGAGGGGAGCAGTAGGAGAGACGGGAGCGGTCTACTGCACCATGTGGGTCAGCTCCCTGGCCAGGGTTCGAACTCAGGCCACAGTGGTGACAGCATGATAGTGCTGAGACTTAACCCCCACACCACCAGGGAGGCCCCTAATTCACTTTCTAATCAAGAATCTGCCCTTTGTGTTTCTTCAGGTTGAAAGGACAATAGGCCAGCCCAGGACTCCTCAGCATAAGGAGATTTTCACAGATTGTTTTCTCCTAGGAGTATTGCAGGTCAGAGAAGAGGTGCCTGGGCCCACTCTGGGAATACTTGGACTGAGAAACACTGGTCTATGTTATGGAAAACAATATGCCAGTTTCACACACACACAAAAACTAAAACTGCAATTTTACAATATGATCCAGCAATTCCACGTCAGGGTATATAACCAAAAGAATTGAAAGCAGGGTCTTGAAGAGATGCGTGTACACCTGTGTTTGTGCTGTCATCACTCTTCACAATAACTAAACCTGGAAGCAACCCAAGGGTCCCTCTGTAGATGGATGACTAAGCAAAATGGAAGATTATTCAACCATATGATGGAAGGAGATTCTACTACATGTAATAACATGGATGAAGCTTGAGGACACTGTGCTAATGGAAATAAGCTGGTCACAAAAGAAAAGTGCTATATAATCCCACCTATTTGAGGTACAGTCAAAACTAAAGACAGAAAGTATAATGGTTCTTGCCAGGGCTGTGGGGTGGGTGCAATGAAGAGTTTAATGGGTATAGAGCTTGTTTTACAAGATGGAAAAAACTATGGCTATGGTGGTGGGATGGACATATAACATTAAGAGCATACTTAATACTGCTGGATCATAACCTTAAAAATGGTAGCTTTGTTATGTGTATTTAATAATAATATAAAATATTGGGGGGGAACAACCAAATTTCCTGGCCCCCTCTCTTTCAGCTCTGAGTTGCCACAACTTTATGAAAGAGAAGTTCAGAGCTGGCTTATTTGGCTTTTTATCTGCCAGGGCTGTCTATAAATGCCAGCACACCTAGATCCCTACAGGGCAAGATTAATTGGAAATAGCTAACTTTAGTAGAAAGGGAAAGAATGAATGCCATTTATGGCCAGCTGTTGTGAAGACTATGACTTGCACTAATGATTCATCAGAGCTCGCAGAGGGTCAGTGGATCTCAGTGGCCACTGGGGACAGGTTGTTGAGGTGGCATCTTTACTGAGTGAGAACAAGTCATGAAAGTGAGGGACAGAGTGGGAATAAGACTTTTCATATTGGCTTACTTTTCAGGTATATAAATGTTACTTTTTTCAAGACACGGGAGGATTCATAGGATTTAGTTTCTCTGTTTCTAAATATAACATATTATGTGATGTAGAATGTCTATAAAATACTTTCTATCCCTCTATCTAGAATTTTTTTAGCATAGTCTGACAATTTGATCTTTCACTAAGATTAAAGGTTTTTATTTTTTTAAGATTTATTTATGCATATAAGAACTGGGGTATAGGCCAGAGGTGGAGGGGTGAGAGAATTCACCAGAGACAGAGTGGGGAACAGAACAGGCAGATGGACTGGAATACACTGCTGAGGGGAGCAGAGGGTGGGAAAGGAGAGGTCTGCTATGCCACGTGGGTCACCTCCCTGGCTGGGGATCGAACTCATGCTACCCCTAAGATGAAGGCTTTGAGAAGATCCATGTCCAGAGCTGAGAAAGAATAACAGCATGGCTGCTGAGGTAATAGGGGGCTTGACAAAGCTTTGCAGGGCTTATTAAAGCTTTTGCAATCCAGAGTTACTGAAGGGATTTAAGAAGGGGGAGGGCTGAATTTCTACATACTGACTTTTTGTTGCTTCATTTTTTTTTTTTTACCATTTTACCAATATTGTAAAGTGAAGTTATTTGGAATTATTATTATTTTTTAAAGATTTATTTATTTATGCATACAAGAACTGGGGTACAGGGGAGAGTTGTGGGAGATGAGAGAATTCACCAGACAGAGTGGGGAGCAGAACAGGCAGACTGACTGAAACACAGTGGGTGGACAGGAGAGGTCTGCTACACCATGTGGGTCCATTCCCTGGCCAGAGGCAGGGATTAAACTTGTGCTGCAGTGGCTGTTTGCTTCATAGTGCATTGCTTAACTCACTGTGCCAGCAGAGAGGCCCCTAGTTATTTGGAATTCTAAATACTATATCACAAATCATCATGAGTTGGTCATATTGCACAGCAAAACATTTAGTGAAATTTAATAGACTCCAACATTGTTACCAGATTAATCATTTAATAGGAAGAGTAATCTTTCATTTAAAACTTTTACTAACAACTGTCAAGAATTTGATTTGGGGGCCTCCCTGGTGGCACAAGGGGCCAAGCACCAGGCAGACCTCTCCTGCCTCACCCGCTGTTCCCCTCAGTAGTATATTTTAAGTCAATCTGCCTGTTCTATTCCTCGCTCTATCTCTGGTGAATCATCTCACCCCCCACACCTTTGGCCTGTACCCCAGTTCTTGTATGCATATATAAATAAATCTTTAAAATAAAAAGAATTTGATTTTGAACCATAAAATACATAGAAGAAAACATAGGCAAAATATGTCACAACATAAGCTTTAGTGATGCCTTTAGGGGTTCGTCCAGCAGCAAGGAAAACAAAAGAGAACATAAAGAGCTGAGACTGCATCAAACTGAAAAGCTTCTCTAGAGTGAAAGAAACCATAACTAAAATGAAAAGACTCCCTACTGAATGGGAGAAAATATTTGTACACCGTGTATCTGGCAAAGGACTAATATCAAAGGTACACCAAAAACTGAAAACACTACAAGAACACAACAAGTAACTAAATCAAAAAAATGGGCAAAGAACTAAACACACACTTCTTTAAAGAAGACATCTGAATGACCAACAGGCACATGAAAAAATGTTTGCAATCACTTATGAGAGAAATGCAAATCGAGACCACAGTGAAACATCCCCTCACACCTAAAAGAAATAGCCAATGATGACATTAATATGTGGGATATAAACTATCTAAAGTGATAGACAGATAAAGACAAGCTTAAAAACTAACCCTTGATAGCTGACAACAGAAATGAAGCACAAAATGGAGAGAGTGTGTTGGAGAGGTAAGAACAAAGAGAGAAGGAAGCATAATAGTCTGTAGTGGGGGAATATGGATGATTTGGTGTGGGTGCACTATGGTGATAATTCCTGATGGGGACATCCCAAAATTAATTAATTAAAGAAGATAATTTGATTTAGAGATTGGGGAATAATTTTTTTCTAATTGGTGCCCACCAAAGTATTACTAATTTCAAGACCATTAATGAGTGTTGGTGATTACTTTATTAAAAATATATTGTTTTAGTTCTACCATGAATAAGTTTAGGTAAAAGGTGCTAATTAATTCTAGAAATGAATTAACTAAAATCAAATATCTCTCTTTTTTAGTCTATCTTTTAGGAAGATGTTTCTCAATGTGGACTCAAACTCTTGCAGGAGTTTGAAAGTTAAAAACTATTTTTAGAATAATATGTTATTTGATCTTTTCTGTGTTGACACTTCCTCTGGTAGTATAAAAGCAATGACAGATAAAAGTGCTGGTTCCTTAGCAGGAGCTGAGAGGGAGACCAAACCACAACTGTAGTCATTGAAATTATCACCATTACACATTCTCAGTTAAAAAAAATGCTAATTTCAATTAAGAATGTCCTTGTTAGAGCCTCCCCGGTGGGGCAAGGAGTTAAGGCACAGCACTATGAAGCTATCCGCAGCCACTGCAGTACTGGTTAGATCCCCGGCCAGGCAGCTGACCCACATGGCGCAGCAGACCTCTCCTATCTTGCTTGCTGCTCCCCTCAGCAGTGTTTTTCAGTAGACTTGCCTGTTCTGCTCCCCACTCTGTCTCTGGTGGAGCCTCTTAACCCCCTCCACACACGCCCCTGGCATGCACCCCAACTCTTGTATGCATAAATAAATAAAACTTTAAAAAAATAATAAAAATACATTTTTAAAAAAGAATGTCCAGTAAAAATGATTAAGTTTACTGTCTCAATTCTTGAACATTTACTTTACGAGCACTTTCCTGGTGGTATATATAATCTTACGGCTTTCCCTTTCATCATCGAATGAACATTTTATGTAAGGAATGTTAGATATTTTTTCCTCATGCTGCATAGGGAGAATGAATCTAGATGACACACCCTCAGCAACAATTGTTGTTCTTCCAAACAGAAAAGTGATGAAAACCCCTACAGAATATTCCCCGTGGAGAGCTGGAAAACTCGTCATGTCCCCACATTATCCTAAAGCTATTCTGGAACCTTAGTGAATTTGAATGACAAGTTCCTAAGAGAGAGATTATAGAATTCTATTATTGCATTGAAAAGTCCCACTCACAACTTTTTGTGTTTTCTTCCATTTGAGAAGTTATTCCAAAAATCATTACTACTATTTTCTGTTGTTTTTTTTTTCCTTTTTTTTTTTTTCCCCCAGATTCACCTATAACTTCTTACAGAAATCCTTGGCTGTGATTCTAAGATTTTGGAGCAGTATGTCTCATTATTGTGACTAGAAACCAGATAATGAAATTTGTGTTTGGCTTAACTACCAGGGAAAAGAGCACAGAAAAAAAATCACATATAGTCCTTCTAGTATTTTCCTTTGATCAAATGTCATCATTATGAGTAATAGGAATCCTGGTTTAACTAAAGAGTTGACTACAGAGAGTTACTATGTTATTCCAAAGTAAACAAATATCTCTTTTTTGTCTTTGTGATTTCTTTTTACAAATGTGTTTTTACCAGTTTTGTATTTTAATGATATGGATTTCATTACCATTGATGATATCTGATTGACAGCTTATGAACACGAACTGGAAGATTAGTTCTCTAGAGCACACTTTGTAAATGGCTGGAAAACATTTCATTAACAGGTAGGTATCCTTTCTGAGGAAAACTTTCCCAGCATTTAGTCATGGGAAAGGTGAGGTATAAACCCAGTGAGAAGCTGCTGGAGACAGGATAATGGAATTGGAAGAAACTCTTGCAAAGTTGATTTTTCCATATTATCGTATTCTGAATAAGTTGGTTTTACTTGCCTAAGTACTGAATAATTTATTCTAACACCGAATCACCAGAGTCTGCTGCTTTTCTCCTTCTTTCTCTCCCTCACACTTGCATGCTTCATTTGATTCACTAGCCTTTATACTCACGGAAGATTACAACAGGAGAAACTTAGGGGAAGATGGAGTTTGATGGTTATTTTCTATTTGACTTCTCTCATTTATAAAGTACAAATAATAACATTCTGTACTTCAAAAGATTATTCTTAGGATTAAAGGAATAATACATGTAAACTGCTCAACACAACGCGGTAGAAGAAGATCAACAACTATGAATTACATCCTGTTAGATGTGAATTAGTTTCATTGATTGCAGTGAAGAGAGTATGAAGTTTTTGACTGAAATGAGTCTTAGATTCTATCTGTGTCCCATCAGTCTCTCCTGAATTAGCTAACCAGATATAATGTCAACAATATGTTCATGCATCCACCCAAGAAATCATGCTTCTGAGCTTCCTGACCTAGACAGAATAAGTTTGAGGATTTATTGCCATTTCTCCTGATGCAGCAACCCTGTGTAAATTATAGCCGATAGGTGAGGGATTCCACTCTGTTGGTTTCATTGTGTCAGAGGGAATGGGGCTGCTACTAACAGAAAACCCATCTAACAGTGGCATAAATAATGAAAATACCTATAAAGCCACATAGTAAGAAGTCTGAGAGTTGCTTAATTTATGGGAATAATGAGCCCAGAGATTTCCATCTTATTACTCTGCTGTTCTCATCAAATTGGCTTTCATATGCAGGCTTTTTCCTTCCTGCTTGCATAACAGCTGTTGCAGCTACAGGCTACATGTCCTCATGTTACTGTATCCAGAAGGAAGAACTGTTTCTCCTACAGGTCTCCTTTCATTAGAGTGGAAATTCTTTCCCAGAAAACTTGCAAGAGAATTAACCTGCATTTGCTTGGATTCCCAAGAGCAAGACATGGACATAAATTAAATATCAGTGAGTGAAAGGACAAAGAAGATGTGATATATACACACAATAAAATATTATTCAGTCTTGAAAAACAAATCCCATCATATGCAACAATATGGATGAACATGCAGGACATTATGCAAAGTAAAATAAACCACACAGAAGGATAACTATTATATGATTCCACTTACATATCATGTGAAATAGTAAAACTCACAGAAGCAAAGTTGGACAGGAGTGGGGAAGAAGGAAATAGCAATGAATAGTTGTTTAACAGATATAAAGTTTTTGGTTATGCAACATGAATAAATTCTAGAGATTTTCTGTACAACCCAAAGTGTATAGTTAATACTGTATTGTACACTTAAACAGTTGTTAACAGTGTAGCTCTCATGTTAAGTGTTCTATCTCAGTAAGAGAAAGAATATGAGACAGAACCTAAATATTCACTATTGTACTTTCTATGAGATGGTGTATGGTCACTGTTCATCACATCACATATTTAGAGAAAATTTTCTCAGGTCTTGTCCTGAGATTCAGGTAGTGGTATATATACACACATACATACATAGATACATAGATACATATCCATCGATCCATCCATCCATCCATTGATCGATCCATCGATCCATCGATCCATTTGATCCATCCATCCATCCATCCATCCAAACATCCATCCATCCATCCATCCATCCATCCATCCATCTATCCATCTATCCATCCATCCATCCATATATCTTCCCTACACCCTTGTTTTGGATAATAGAAAACTCAGAGGTAAATTTGTGCTTTACATAGAGCACATAAGTAGAAGCCCACTGTGTATATAGCTAGACACACCAGAGAGAGACTCAGCTGCTTGGCTGAGATGAGAAATTTTGCCAGGCAGGAGCACCTTGGTAGTAGAAGGAGGAATCCCAGGGTCTGCTCCCAGCTCTGAGCCTTGCTGGTTGTGTGTCCCAGAGCAAATTGTATCTATTTATCTTCAAATCTTCTATTACTTTTCATTCATTGCAAAACCAGTAGGTGTTTTTCAAAAAAGTTCTTGTAAATGATGGATAATGTTGGGGTTCATGTCATGATAGTATGGGGTGCTTTTGAAGAGGTTACTCTTGCAGGACAATTAGGAATGAGTTATACTCAGAATATATAATATATATACTCAGAAGCAAAACACTTGCCTTTGCTCTGCATCCTGTAGAACTCCAACATGGGGGTTAGAGGTGGGGCTGTTTTATTTGGTGTTGAACATTTTCTAGATATGTGAAAAACTCACCCCAACTATCTCAGTACAGTAAGTGACACTTCAAAAGCTAGTCAAAAAGGAAATACGTGGGATTTAAAGCATCTCTATGAAGTAGTCATTTTATATATATATTTTAAAAACCCTCAGAGATCAAATATCTTTCAGGAGTGATACCTTAGAAGTCAGTGTGTGCTTTTGGACAGGTAAAATAGGGTATACTAACACTACTCAAAGTCAGACAATACTTCAGGTGCTTTCAATAGCTCCTTGTGGCTCTATTTCCTAGTAAATCACCCTAAAGGAAGAGAAGTGCCTGTGCAAGTTTGTAGTCAACTGTTTGTTACCACTTGAGGGTGTCTGGCTTGTGATATATTTTCAGTAATTCATAACCTTGCTCATTTTGCTGACAAAATGTTTTCTACTGTGCTGGATTGGGACTTCTCTTCACATTGCCTGAATACGAATGAAATGACCTTTGATTTCTATGAAGGAATGTTGCATTTTGTAACCATTTCATGTTTTGATACTTATTTCCTAAAAAAATACTCTCTTATGTGCAAAATGTGTTTTGCATTGTGGTTTCTACCTTCTTTCTCCAAAGAAAGGGCTGTATTTGGTTCTCTGCCTTCCAGCACTCAGACTCTTCCTAGAGGAAAATAGCAGCTGCTTCCTGAGCTAAGAATTTAATTCAAGAAAGATCACAAGAAAATGATTGTATTTCAAGGTCCCAAGAAGCCAATTAACCTACTAGAAAGGTTTCTCCCAGCTTGTGGAATTCCTCTGAATCCAGAGATTATAGTAATTGAGGCTGGTTGTCTATCAGGAGCATCTCCTTTTTCTTCTGCTTCCAAATACAACGTTGTGTAAGTATCTTCCCATTCCTTCCTCATGCAACCCAGGTGAGGCACTAAAGGTTGACTTCAGCCCTTCTTCAGGTTGAGAGGACTTCTGTTTCTGGAAGGCACATTCCCAGTCAAGAAACCAAAACTGATACTGAGAAAAACCACAGGGAACTAAGGAACCCAAGTGTTGTGGGAGAGAAATCCATGTTACCTGTTCTGTTTGTGCTACTCACATGCCTCAAAGCAAAGTAACCAGACTTTAGTGTGCTGATATTTTTTTTTTTAAAGATTTATTTATTTATGCATACAAGCACTGGGGTACAGGCCAGAGGTGTAGGGGGGTGAGAGGATTCACCACAGAGAGCGGGGA
>JAGFMF010011823.1:5209135-5249161 GCA_019455555.1 Galemys pyrenaicus
CACCCTGGCCGGCAGCAGGGATCGAACTCGTGCTGCAGTGGCTGCGATTTGCTTCGTAGTGCGTTGCTTAACCCACTGCGCCACCAGGGGAGGCCCAGTGTGCTGATATTTTTAATCAGTGAGAAACTGAAAGGAGAGAGGGGCAGGGGAAGTAGAAAAGAAAAGGATTGCAAAATATGGATTTTATGATCAAATCACCCATCCCTTTGTGGGCACTGGTTCAGTCAGTGCTGATAGGACCCAGATTGGTTAGAGCCCCAAAGCAAAGCTGCCAGGAAAGTGAGTCCAAGGCACCTTCTGGAAGGAGCTAGGCATCTTCTGGAAGCAAGGTGTTCGGTAGGTTCCAGAGAGCTGGGGCAGAAGGAAAGTCAAAATGTACCATACAAGCTAAATCCACCAGAGGACCAAGGTAATAGCTGCTATAGTCTCCAAGGAGATCCAGATCCAAAATGCTAAAGCAACAAATAGCAAAGACCAGGAGAAATTGGCCTGCATGTCTTCTGTCTCTCTCCCCTTTCCACAACGGCTGCACCACTCCTCCCTCCCTCCCACAGCAGCACAGCTCCACATCCCCTGGAGTAAGTCATGCTCTTGACTGCTCATTGTAATGCAAGGATTGGGGTGGAGTCCTGCTGTCAGTCACTGACTGAGGTCACCAAAACCAGCCCACACCACCAATTCATGTGATCCAACCTGGGAATTCAATCCTCCTTTACAATGAACTAAGGGGGACTCAATCAGATTGAAGAGAATGACTTTTATTAAATAAGATGGAGTGTGATCATTAAGTTTATGTGTCAAAATGAGAATTCTGATATAGAGGAAAAGTCTTTCTCTCAATGGATGCAGATGGGAAAGCATATTGCTCTAGTTGCTGTGGCAGCTATCTTGTGACCATGAGGACAGTATCTGTATGGGGACAAAGCTGGCAAGCAGAGAGAGTTAGAGCCCTGCTTATTCCTCAAGCCTGTTTTACTTTGGACATTGAGCTATACGAGGCAATAAATTTCCTAACTATTTAAGTCTTTATGAGGTTTTCTTTTGCATCCATAGCATATTTAGCATATTCTGTATTTATTTGGCAGCTACTATGTGCCAGGCACTGTCCTAGGTGCTAGCAATGCAGCAATGTACAGCACGTTAAAGTGCATGAATACTGTGTGATAGTAGAGAAGGCAATATATACATGACATGTAATACGGTGTCAGGTGATCAACCAGGAAAGGAGGTAGGGAGTGTTGGTGGCAGATTGTATATTTGAGAGGCAGGCTATTTGAGTCAATGTGGTCAGGGAAGTAAATAAAGTGAGGGAGTGAGCCATTAAAACAGTTGTGGAAAGAACATTCCAGGTTGGGGGAACAGCAGGTGCCAAAACTTCCAAGGCAGGAACATGCTTGATGCACTACTGAATGAGACGACGATCCATGGTGAGAGGTAGATAGTGATGAGAACATGTGGGTTCCTGGGGAACACAGTAGGGACTTGGAATTGTCTGTCAGTATAATGGGAAACTATTGGAGAATATAGAGAATGGGAGTAGCTGGCTGGTTAAAGCTTTCTAATGGTACAGGGGTAAAGTAACTTGGATTTGAATATGTAACCTGCACAGACAAGGACACTCTCAGACGACAGGATCTGTCTTCAAGTCTTTGAATAGTTATTACACCTATATAGTCTTCAAGAAACTCATCAGATCAATGAGATCAGATCAATTTTTTCATAGGTTTGAGTAACAAATATTTAGTTTAACTATGTACTTATGTATATGTAGATAGACATATGATATTGAGGAAGTACCATTTCCCCCCTGTTTTACTAAGCAGCTAATATAAGTTTGAATGAGGAATATATGTTGTGTCTATTTTAGCACATGCTTTTCTCGCCTCTGATGTGATGATGATATCATGTGTTTTTTCTACTTTGAGCTATTAAACCGAAAATTTATATGAAAAGAATTCTTGTTACGGAATTATCCTTGCATTTCTGGAATAGGCCAACTTGGGCATGCTATATTGCTTGATATATTTCTGGGATTGATTTGCTGATATTTTATTTATCATTTTACATCAGTATTCATAAGGAAATAAAATTATAGTTCTCTTTTTTATTATTTTAAAATTAATTAATTAATTAATTTTTCTTAGATGTTTGCTTTCTTTTCTTGGTGTAGTCGCCTTAGAATTCCCACCACCAAGTCACCGGTGCACATCACCATATCCCTTGTGCTCCTCCCACCCCTACCCTGATCCCAATCCCCACCTCTTCCTTCCATAAAATTAGTTTCTTTTTCTGCTGTTCTCTTGTTTTGGTTTTAGTGTGATTGGCTTTGTGAAATGAATTGTTTTTGTCCTCTCTTTGAAATTGTTTCAACGGTATCAGAACTTTCTTTTGAAGATTTGAAGTAGTTTGGTTTTTATGCTTGACACAAGCTACTGACCTTAAAAAAATCAGTTATTTCCCCTGTGACATTCCAGTTTATGTCCACAGACTTGCACAATTGTTAAACGGATATAGTTGAATTGTTTATCATGCATAATTTGTATCTCATTTTTTCTCTGAGTCTTCTGCCCACTGCATTTCTATCTGCTACTGTCCTTATAACTTTAATTGATAAATACTATTCCAGTGTAGATAATTTAATAATTTCCTATCTTTGCATGTTTTCTATTATGATTTTTGTAAAATAATGGTTTAATGAGTGTATTTTGCATAATTTATGTTCTCATTTAAATTTTTTTCCCTTTAGAATAAATTCCAGGGAGCATAGAAACCTTTCCTTGAATTTATCAGTTTGCCCGAATTTGGGCATGCTATTTATTTGCACAACATCTTTGCCAGTATTTGGTGTGTGTGTGCACACATATGTATTATATGTATGTATATCATTTTCCGTTTTTAGGAATGAAATGGCACTATGAGCATGTAGTCTGCAGTCTCAGGGGTGGGAATGGGAAGACCATTCCAGATAAAGGCTGATCATTCTCTCCCCATGAGGTTTTGGAGTTCGTTTAGTTGCTGCCATTTCTCAGGTGGAGTAAGGGTTCTGCCTTTGTCTTGAATCCCAGTCCTGCTCTTGGCTCCATCGTACTAACTAAAGCCAGAACCCAGAACTTTGTCACCTTTTTGTTTCTGTTCGTCTTGCTTTTTAGTTGGTATCTTAATTGGCTCTTGCCAGTTGAGCTCTTGCAGTATGCTAAGCACAGAGTCGTTCTTAACTGCATTTGCTTAGTTAAGTATCAAGCAGGACACAATGACTGGGGAACACGAGAACTTGAAGAGGCAGAAAGGGCAAGAGTCAGCCATGGCCTCCTGCAGAGACAAAAGGCCATCCATCTTTACTTTCTCCTGAATGCTCTCTTCTCTTTCATTTCATGACTATGTGACTAGAAGCACAAATCACTGACTTCTGATTAGGCTGGTATCTGGTTCAGGGAGGGGAGAAAAATCTTGGCTCCTTAACACTGACCTTGTGGTTCTTCCTCAGTTAATCTGCATAAAAACAAAGCACTACTTGCCACTTCAGCAGAGAGGACCTCTTATTTTTGTGAAATCAAGGTGCTTTGTAACCATGACGAATTTCCAGTGTCAGTAAACTGTCCCTGGGGAGAGGTTCTGATTACAAAAGCCTGGCATGAGTAATGGGCCCACTTTTCCTTGAGCTGGGGCTGTCACGTAGGTGATGCTCCCCACTGGACCTTATTTCACCCCACCTGCAGGGGCTTGGAGACAATGAACTGGAGAGTAGAGGTCAATCAAGACTATCCCCTTGGCTTTTAAATTTAGTTTCAAATGTGAGCCCAGGAATCCAGAAAAATGAAATACTCCTGTTTTTATGGTGATGAAAAGAAACAAATAGTAGAGCCTAGAAACCAGACTTGTGCTCTGAAGTGAGAAAACAGAATGAAGGGGCAGAGAGAAGAGGTGTGTTTTTGGATTGAAATTCTTGAGTGACATACTAACTCACGGGTAGACACACCTGGCACTTTTCTAAATTTGAAACGCGTCACATTTGCTATTGTTTTTTTTTATTTCTTCCATAAAATATACAGTCCTTGTTAAATATTTTTTGAACTTGTAGAATATTCTTGTTATGTATTTGAGTCCCATGGATACTAAGTCAAATAAGATTGTCTCCCTACCTTCAAGTTGTCTTATGAGGGGGGAGAGTACATGGCTATAAAAATGATGGATGTTAGGTCAAGGCGCTCTGGAAAGCCTGAGAGAAATGCTTTGTTCTAAATGAGCTGGGTACAAAGCTGAGACTCTGTAGCGGCAGGATGGAGGTGGCACTGGAGGCAGGGTTCGGGATGGTTCTGGGCAGACGGGTCAGGGAATGAGAGTCTTGGAGCCCTCGGTGGCTTTTCATACTTTATTTAGTAGAGGTGGCCAGGTACATGGCAGGCATGGATGCCAGGGGCCCGGGAGGCTGGCAGGCCTCCCAGCCCCCAGCGCTTCTCACCCTCTCGGCTGCTGCTGTTTTTGGTCCTCACAGTTCATCCTGGCATCCTCATGACGCCACCCATTTATGCCCGTATCCAACACAGGTGTGCCCACTTGCGCATGCCCACCCTGGAATGCTCGCAGCACCTCAGGTGTCCATCATCAGTGGTGGGAGGGTGGAAATACCTGATCAACCTTTACCCTACAGACTCCTTATTGGTTTTACTCCCCTTTTCTTTACTGGGAGAGCTTGTTCATCCCCATGGGCTTCCATTACTCCTATGTACAGATGACTCAGTTTGTCTTTTGACCCAAACTTTCTCTGACTGCAGACTCACATGTGTAACTGGTAGGTAGTTCACTGTCAAAACAAAGTAGACTCACCTGCCTCCAATCCATCTCTGCTGAGCCAATGGCCTCATCAATTCTGTAAGCCAAGTCAGATACTTGGGTCATTTTGGATGCTTCCCTCTCTCACGCTTTTTAACTAGACCCTGTTGAGTTAACCTCCCAAATAGATTTCAGTTGCTCCTCTTTTGTTCCATTGCTCCTCTTTTGTTCTCATTTAATTATCTTGGTCCACACTCAAGATTTCTTCCCTCATTGCTTTACTAGCCTCATGTCTGTCAGTCTCCTTTCTAATCTCACCCTCTGTAGTGCCAGCAAGGGCACAGAGCAAGTTCTCGATGATTCCGAGCGGATGGTTCAAGGAGTCTTGGAGCCCTCGGTGGCTTTTGCAGACTTTTATTGTCAGAGGTGACCAGGCACAAGGCAGGTGGGGATGCTGGGAGTCGGGGAGGGGGGTCAGGAGGCTGCTGGGCCTCCTAGCCCCCAGCGCATCTTCCCTCTCTGGGCTCTGTAGCCTCTGCTCCTGCTACCACCGCTGCTTCTTCTTTCTTCGCTCTGCCTCTCTTCTGCTGGCGTCCTCATGACACCACCCTTACAGGCCCCTGTCTAAGCCCAGGTGCACTCACTTGCACGTGCCCACCTAGGCATGCGTGCAGGACCGCAGGTGTCCATCATCACACCAATGGCAGGTGGGCGGAAAAGCCTGATAACTTCCATTTATCCTATACCCTTCCTCCTGCATCTACACATTTCAGTTCTTCAGGTCAAAGGGATTTATTCGAAATTGTTATCTGGTCAAAATGAAACTGGATACACCTCCCCCTCCCAATCCCTCATCCCCATCTTCCTCCAGCCCAGAAACTGTTGTGGGCATTGCAAGAGAGTGGGTGGTGCAAGAGAGTGCAAGAGAGTGGGTGAGCATTTTGCCACCGACTGCCAGTGGCCTCACTGAGGCTCAGGCTGCAGGCAGAGGCCAGTGGTGATGGTTCCCTTCCCACATGGCCCAAGGCTGTGCGGCCCCTGGCTCAGGGCTGTGGAGAGACCCCTACAGGGCCAGCTCCAACACAGTGGCTACCCCCAGCTGCAGGCAGTAGAAAGGCCCGTGGATTTGGTGCCCAAGTTGCAGAATGGCCTTGTCAGGTACAAGCTATGAGCTCTTTGGTAAACGGACCAATCAGTCATAGGATTGAAGAGTCCAATCAGGTGTGTGTGTGGGGTGGGGTGGAACCCTGAGAGAAGATATAAGAAGGGGAAGGAACCCGCTCGGGACGCTTGTGCTCTCACTTGGTTCCTGCTCTCTGAAGACAGTGAAGCTGGAAAGCTTTTCCGTGGCCAGGCTGGCCGCACCTGCCCCTGGCCTTGCCTCTGACACCACCTGAGAGCAGCAGCAGAGACCCTGAGCCTGGAGTCTCAAGGAGTTGTTTGTTGCTGGTGTGGGCCAACACCTCCCAAAGAGCTGTTAACACGAGGACGCCGTGGCTCCTAGTGACAGCGGTGGACGGCACGGCTGGCCTGTGGTGCCCAGCATGGCTGACTGGTGACTGGCCCTCTGTGTCTGGGTCGCTTTGGAGAGCTGGTAGTCCTCCGGCACTGCCTCCCAGGGCTGCTGCCTCTGTTGCTGTCTGGTCCAGCGTCTGGTGCTCTCTACTTCGACCTTCGGACTGTGGTTGAGGCTGCTGCAGAGTCCTCTCAGTGGCCCCTCCCTGGGAGCACCTCTGGTGAGTTGGGTCCTGGCCTGTTGCCTGTCAGCGGCCGCGAGTTCCCGGCCTTTGTTAACGGGACAGTGCCGTTTTGGACGTGGCCCACGTTTGGGGATTTTGCGGCTGCGGGCACTGTCTTGGGTGAGAGAGCCCACCACTTGCGGCCTTAGGAAATTTTGGTTTCCCCCGTTTATTAAATAAACCCACTGCTGTTCCCTGGGCGGCCTTGCCGTTGTGCATGTGGCTGAAGAACTCACAGTGACCTGTCCTCAAGTGGGCACCGATCCTGCGCCTTTAAATCACGTACAACGTTTGCACCAGAGTCACCTGAAAACAAACAAAATGTAAAGTGCTTCATGTATATCGAGCAAAGTCTTACAAAGTAAGACTTTAAAAATCTTTAGCTGATCCTAAGCGTGAAGTAGGTTGATGCTGTGCTGGGAGGATCTCCTATATGCTCTGTCCGTGTTCTGGGCTGCACTCGGATGACATTAGAGATTACTTCAATATGGAGCTGGAGAGCTCCGTTTTAATGCCTTGTCATTCTGCTTGCCTTACAAAATGCAGTTCAGGGGAGCAGCAATTTTCCTAAACTCTTGTGAGTCCATGACACGGCTTCCTCCACGGTGTGCTTGGGGAGATTTCTCTATTTCCCGTTTCTATTGAACTGACACTGCTTTCAAGATCCATCATTATTTACTAATTTGTTCCCCCGAGGCCAATGAGGGCCAACACAAGTCCAATTTCTTCTTTTTGTAACGTTTCTCAGACTCCTTTGATCTGATTTGCTCTTGGAGATGCGAGTGCATGTCGTGGGAACACAGGCAGTCGGAGCTGGAGGGGGCACTGGAGAGGGTCATCACAGGATGGTGCTTCTCGGACAGATAAGCTGAGGTCCATGGCTGGAGGTGGCTAATTTTCCTATAGCGATAGTGCTTCTGATAGTTACTGTCAGTATTGGGTGGTAAGTAATCATGAACTTCTTGTTCTGAACCTGGAACTAATAGAAAAATGAGACCTGGGAATCTGACAGAAGAAGATAAACATCAGCTGTTGTCAGTGTTGAGTTGCCATGTTTGTCTGCCATCAAGGGGTCAGATGTGAGACGCTGGGTGGGGACTGGGAACAGAGTACAGGCGTCTAGGTGTCTGGATCTGTTTTTTTTGTGTGTGTGAGGTGCTTTTTTTTTTAGATTCATTTATGCATACAAGAGCTGGGGTATAGGCCAGAGTCGCGGGAGGTGAGAGGACTCACCAGAGACAGAGTGGGGAGCAGAACAGGCTGACCGACTGCTGAGGGGAGCAGCGGGCCAGGCAGAAGAGGTCTGCTGCACCATGTGGTCCCCTCCCTGGCTGGGTATCGAACTTGTGCTGCTGTGCTGCGGATGCTTCATAGTGCGGCACTCAACCCACTGTGCCTCCAGGGAGGCCCCTGTAGCTCTGTGTTTTAACCATACTTTCTCTTCTACCCTCTGTGCATAAGCAGGAATGAGGGACTAGCACTCTTTCCCCCAAACCCATCCTGTTCATTATGGGAGAAGGAAAAGATTCAACTGGAGAGTAAAACAAAAAGGTTTTGTAACCTTTTAAATTGAATTAGATTCACGATTCGTGTGACAGAGCTGAAAAGCGTGCATGTGAGAGAGAATTATTATAATACTTCTAAAACTGCACATTTTTGGCTCAGACTGCTGTAGGTCTCATCTATCTTCAAGGCAGTTTGGAGGACAGAACATTAACAACCGTGTTAGGCATGCCCGAAATACACATCTTGTTTCCAGAGGATTGGACATAAACAATGTAAAAGGATGAATCTAGTGACTACATTCTGAGGCACAGTAATCTCATTATGAAATTTCCTTCTTTGCTTTTGCCCTGAGGGGAGAGGATTATTAAAATTGTTATTGCCCATCGGGCTGTCAGAGGAGCCAAACTCCTTTTTCCAGAGAGACCTACAGAATAGCAGAAGTGGTTGAATAGCTGGCTGCCAATCAGATCTAATTTCCATACTCCATGTTTCTTTGAGATAGTTCAAGCTGCAAAGAGGGAATTTTTTTCATCTCCAGAAAACTGAAGTTAGTCATGAAGTGCAACCAGGTAGACCAACATGCCAAAAGGCAGAAGCAGGTACCCACCACTCACGTGGAGGAGTCTGCAAATGGTGGTGATGGCGGGTTGGGTTGGGGGGGTCATCTGGAGTAGTGGCTTACTAGTGTAGTTAATGGGGAAGTGGACACAGACCCTGCTTTTTGGGCCAAAAGCTACCCCAACTTCTGGCTGCCTAGGTGAGTCTACAGATCCAGGTGTGGGCCCACACGCAATAGCTCGTGGTGTTTCCTGACTGCCCGTTGAGTTCTCAATTTTATTCGGGGTACAAGATTGCTGGACTGACTATTTGCTGTTCTGGAAATATTTGCCAAACTTTTATGGAGGTGGACATAGTTTTGAATTGGGGGGAGAATGGGAATACATGATATTTGGTGCTCTCCATAATCCATCAGACATTTTGTACAAGAACTGGGGTGGTTAGGGTGAACAAGAGACACAGCACAGTGTCTTGAAGCTAATGACTTAGCAGCAGGGGTTGGAGACACACAATTGCTGGTGATGCCATGAGGGGAGGAGCTATGGTGGGAGAGGCAGGAGAGCACATTATGGAAGGCTTCCTGAAGGAAGCTGCGGTGAAGTCAAGTCCTAAAAGATGAGGGGGGAATGAAACAAAAGTAGGGATTGGGACGAGAAAAAGGTGAATGCAAAGGCCAGAGAGAGAGGGAGAGTGTGTGTGGTTTTGGCTCAAGCTACAAGTCCTGAGCTGAGAAAGAGAAATGGGAGAAAAGACAGGGTGATTAGGAGAGGGCTTTGTTAAGGAGTGTGTATTTTACCCAGAATTCCACGAGGGCACTGAAGAGTGTCAGTCAGAACTTACAAATCAGGATTAGATTGGCATTTACAAAAGGCCTTTGCAGCTGCCGCAAACAGAGAGGAGGGAGTCAGAGGCATCAGACAGAAAGCTTTTCAGGGGTTCTGAATTGGAAAACTGAGTCCCGAGGTGTTTGGAGATAGAACTGACAGAATTGTGTGTGGGGTTGGAGTTGGAGTAAGGGACAGGAGTGACTACAGTGAACCTCAGGGGTTTCATTTGTAGAGATGGGACCTGCCAGATGGTGACAGTGGAAAACAGCCTGAAGAGAAAGATAATGAACTTTGTTTGGGATGAGGTTAGGGTGTCTCTGTGACATTCAAATAAGGAGGTCCTATAGGTAGCAAATCAGTGAATGGTGTTGGACCTTTATAGACCTAATATTCAGACGGTTTCAATTTTATATTTGGGGCTATCTTTATCTTCATGGCTTGCTAACTTAAAATTGTGCTTGAGACTTACTTTTCTCACTGCTACACATTATATCTCTAACCCTTGATCAACATTTTGCAAAGGTGGGTCATTGGTTCCAAGAGACATTAGGTTTCAAGACACATCCAAGATCCAGGGGCCTTAGCTGCTGAGATGAATAGGTCTTAGTCCAGCCTTAAAAATACTTCATGTTACCCACAGCATCTCAGCCTCAGATCTTATGTTTTTCCTTCCCCTTAGCCTTTAGCCTTTACTTATCTTGCCTATCCTTTAGGCTGGTGATTTTTTTTCAAGTCTGTATTTTATGAAATTCCGCCTCCTCATTGATGATATTAGTCTTTTTTTTTTTTTTTACCCCTCTAGACCTGATTTCTATTCTGGTTTCATTATTCAGTAAATGTCAGGACCAAGACATTTCTCCTGTAACTTATCTTGATGCAGGCTCTTCAGTGATATTACGATAGGAGCAGTGATTCATTCAGGCCAACAGGCACATATCTGAAGATTAGACTCTCAAATCAAGTAGTTAGGCTCAGTGGGTCAGAAATCAGATTCTAAATAAATAAAGGTAAATTCTGGAAAAAAAAATATCCTATGGAATCGTTGCTACTTAAAGCTTTGAGATTTCACTTGCATCACCTACATGGGCTCAGCTAATAAGGGCTGAGATATTTATATAATTTTGATCTAATGGTCCATTTTCTGTAGACCAGGTTTTTCACTGGAACAGCATAGCAATGTGGCTAAAAGGAGACCAATATAGTAAAAGCGAGTTAGTCAGATCTGAATGTGAATCTGAGGTCCATCACTGATGAGCTGGAAGACTGGGTTTCATTTTTATAATTTCTTTGAGTCTCAGTTGCCTTACCATAGAGGGTACTAATATTTCATAGGATTGTTATGAGAATTTATAGACAAAACACATGAAAAGAGTCTAGAAAGAGTTCAAATAATTCCTACATCTACACATTATACTGACCAGTAGGTAACCACCACTTGAAGCTCTTGAGTACTTCAGATGTGTCTGGTTTGAATTGAAAAGTGCTGCTAATTATATGTGCTATCAATATAGGTCAGACTGCAGAATTAGTATAAAAATAATTTAAAAAGATTATAAAATATTTCCTTAAGATTGTCTCATGTTGATTACAATGAAAGGCAAACATTTTGGATAATATTGGGTTAAATCTAATCTAGCTCTTTTCTAAAACCTATACTAAAATTAATCATTAAAATTAATTTCACTTGTTTTCTTTTACTGTCTTAATGTGGCTAGTAGCAAATTTAAAATTGCCCATTGGGCTTGAATTTGATTTCTATTGGACACCTCTGCTTCCAACATAGGACTTATCCTGAAGGGCTTCCAACGTCTGAGGTTGCAGGCAATGTGCTCACCACACAACCTCCCTCACTGGTGGCTTTGCTCCATTGTATTGCCTCACTGTGCATAAAATTGGCTCCTCCTTGCCATTAGAACAAAGGCAGGATCCTTCCTAGTACCTGACCTGCAGCCCACCTCATGTGACCATCCTCATCCCTGTCTCCTGAAACCACTCTATGCTCAACCACAGTGACTCATCGTGGCTTTCTAGACTCACCACATCTTTTTATGCCTTTAGTTATTTATTCCACTAACGATTTTTTGATAATCAATTACGAGTCAGGCAGTGTCTAGTCTGGGAAATAGCAGTGAATAAAGCAAGATTTCTGCTCTTAATTTTAAAGTCTCAATGACTTGCTTTCTTCTGCCTGGAATGAATTCCTCTCCACTGGAGTTTCCGCTCTAGAAAGTCTCTCCTGACAGTCCCCGACAGTGCACATTCTCACAGCAACCCTGCTTCATTGGTGTCATAGCCCTTATCCCATCCCACTTAATGTCCTGTTGATTTTCTTTTTTTTTTTTTAAAGATTTATTTATGCACACAAGCGCTGGGGTACAGGCCAGAGTCACAGGAGGTGAGTTGATTTACCAGAGACAGAGTGGGGAGCAGAACAGGCAGATTGACCAAAATACACTGCTGAGGGGAGCAGCAGGCGAGGCAGGAGAGGTCTGCTGCAACATGTGGGTCCCCTCCCTGGCCGGGGATCGAACTTGTGCTGCTGTGCCGCGGATGCTTCATAGTGGGGCACTCAACTCACTGCGCCACTAGGGAGGCCCTGATTTTCTTTTTTGAGAGAATTTGGGATTCTCTCAGAAGAAATCATATAGAAACATTCCATATATCCTTTACTCACTCTTCCTCAGTGCTTTTTATACTTAAAACTACAGTAAAATATCACACTGGATATTGACTTTGATGGAGCAACTCATCTTTTTCAGATTTACCAGTTTGATTTGTTTTCATGTGCTAGTTTTATGCATTTTTATTATATTTCCTTTATGTTGCCACTACCACTGCTGTCAGGAGATAGACATTTCCATCACTACAAAAGTCCTTCCTGTTGCTCTTCGTCACCACGCCCAGCACCCCCATTCCTCCTACTCCCTACTCTCCTTAATCTGACAGTTTTCCATTTCCATGACTTTGTCATTTCAAGCATGTTACAGAAAAAGAATCATAGTCTGTAACGTTTCAGGAATGGGCTTTTTCCTTCAGCATGGTGCTCAGGAAATTCATGCAAAGTTGTGCGTTTGTTTCCTTTCATTGCTGAGTACTGTTCCATGTAACAGATGTACCATTGTTTGTTTAACCACCTACCTGTTGAAGGACATCTGAGTGGTTTCCAGTTTGGAATTATTGTGAATAAAACTGCCACAAACATTTGTATATAAAGGTTGTGCAAATATAAATTTCTATTCTTCTAGGATAAATGTCCAAGAGTGCAATTTCTAGGTCATTGTACTTTGGTTTATTTATCATCTTCATTGAACTATCAATTCTCTGAGGTTGTTTAGCTCTAGTCCTAGGTGCATAACATGCACTTAGCATATGTCTGACCTATGGTAACAGTCAATAAAATGTAGAAGGACAGAAAGAAGGAGGGAAGAAGAGATGAAAGGAGGAAAGAAATCCATCATCGCTGGCAGCTGTTAGCTATTCTTCTCCCAGGGCACTGAACATCATCTTTCCATTTTTTAAATGAATTCAGTGGCTCCAGTGCAAAACAGTGCCTGATACACAGCAATTGCTTAATAAATGTGTTCTGTTGTGAACATTCGAGACTAGAACACCTCTCCTATTCCATGCCCCATCCTGCCATTACTGGGCTCTCTCACTCAAGCCCAAAGATGGGCGCGCACAGAGATGCACTCGTACTGTGGGCCATGGTCCTAGCAACTTTTTCAGGACAAAGTCAATAGCTCACAGATGAGGTGCTGTTGCTTCAAAGTTTAGCTGACAACACTCTGGCCGTTTCTGTGTGACTGCCTGAGGAATTACAGATGACGGGTTTGGGGATTGGACAGCTTTGTGCACTCATTCCAATGAGAATACAGGATGCACTTGAAGAAAAGAATGCTTCTTTGTGACTCATTAAATTGCTCTCTGCTCTTCTCTATTAGGCCTATGTTTGCCATGCCCAGCAAAGACTTTTAAAAGTGGAAGAGTCAGGCAGAAAAAAAACATTCCACTTCAGTGCCTAAACTGTGTGCCCCTTCATCTGAAATAAATCTGTGATGACTGACAGATACTTCTTTCAGACGATTGTGGGGAAAGGCTTGACTTGCCCTAGTATATCAGACACAGGCTTCATTATTTTTAGCCTCGTTAAAAAAAAAGTTGCCATAGAAACTGCACCATCATCTTGGGCAAATGTTATCTCTTTAAGTCAATAAAATGAGAAGCTGTCCCACAAATACCCAGTACTTCAAAAGGAAGAGATGGTTTTTCAATAAAATTAATTTCTTTCAAGACTTCACCATTCATCGCCATTTGTAAGCCCAGATCCGCCACCCCAGCCACCCCCGCACCAATAAGGGCTAAACAACATACAACTTTGTAAAAGGCAAGCTTGACCTTTTTTAGACGTTTGCACACTATCACTAATTTTGTTATTTCCTTGAAACACACGGCTTCACCTGTGATTTCTTTAATTCATTTACAGGGCTAATTAAGTTGCTGTGTGGACAGAGCATTGGGTATTCAGAAAGGACAGTGGGGAAAACACCCAGGAGACCATGTGCATCTTTTCGGGCCTCTTAAGAGATTATAAATATACAGCAGGCAGCTTAGTTCCTCTGGAACAGAGTGGGTACTCAGTAAACATTGGTTCACCCAGTTAGTTGGACTGAAATTGTTCAGGAGTCCTTGTGAAGATTTGTTAGTGTATTGAATTTTGGAACTATGGTAAAACTTGGACTTCCAAAGCTTAAAAATGTAACACTTTAGACTTTTTAATTGAAAATGTTAATTTTAATTTGAAGTCAGACCAGAGTAGCACTGGCTAGGGAAGCACAGCTGATGCCCAGCTGTCTTCTGGCCTCAGAACATGGTGTGTTTTCATAGTCCTCAAAGACTTGACTTCTTCTAGTCTCATGCAAACATTTTTTTCACACCAAAAAAAATCTTTTAAAACAGGGTCTCCCTAATAATGGTGTGCCATAAAGTGATGCATTTCCTGGAGAGAAAAGAAAATTAGTTGGTATTGTCTGCCTAACATAGGTCAGGTGCGGAGAATAAGCATTTTGTAGACACTATTTTGTAGACTCCTCATACAAACCCCATGAAGCAGGCATCTTCAGTTTTGTAGGAAGCTGGGATTTATGTGACTTGTCCAAGATCACTGGCTGGATCAGATCAGAGTTGAGATCTGAACACAAATCTGCATGCCTTTATTGTCTTCTATCTAGTTGGTTCTTCTCTGACTCATGCTCCGTTAGTTCTGTTTATAAAATAGATTGTAAATCTTTAAATTCTGGATTCCTGGAATTTTGATGAGTCAATGAGTTCAATGCCATTATGTCACAGATGAGGAAACCGAAGTTGAGACTTGTCCAGGGCAATCACAAAGGAAGCTGTGCTGCTCAGAGTCAGGATGACCGAGCTGGGGAAGAAGCCTTCTCAGCCTCTTGTGATGTCTCTATCGCCTGTGGCTCCTGTGCCCTCCAGGACCTCCCTAGCTGGAAGGGCCGCTGCTCAGTCACCCCTTCAGGGCACTTACCCTCGCCTCATTCATCTTATCATGCTCTCCAGACCTCAAGATGCGTGCTCCTTTCTACTCCTCTTGTCTTCTCGTCCTAGTGAATCTGTATCTTGTGACTCCATATGAAGATGATAATGGAACAAGGTGAGAGAAGATCCTCCAGGGCCCGTGTTTGGAGACATTGCTCACCTCTTTGCCACCTCTAGAGAGTGACTTTAATGGTGGGCTCTTCAGTGGGAGGGAAGCTGAAAGCTGCATAGACCACGATGCATTGATAGTTTGTAGGTATCAGACCTCTCCCTCTGCCTGCAGAGAGGCATGTGGCATGGCCCAGGGCAAGAACTGCAAAGAGCAGCAACCAAATACTCTTCCTTTTTCTACTCCTGTGATGAGATGAGTGGACACTGCCCTCTGCACTGGATACAGTTTCCTATGCCTTCTTCACACAGTGTTCCAGTCACTTCCAACAGACTGAAGCTGGTGACAGGGATGAAACAAACCTGTTTGCTATTTCCAGGGATCTGGAGCACTTTGGAAGCAACAAGGTTACAAAACAACTGAGCCTCAACTCTCCCAAAGTGAAAAGGAGAAAAAATTGATTGATTTATAGAATTGTAAGACTCAGAGATAGCATGTGTGAGAACATAGCAGATTTCACGAAGCCTGGTACCTAGTAGCTCCGCATTAACTATCAATTGTCAATATTGTAAGATTAAAGCTGATGGGGAGTAGGCATTGGTGCCACAGCTCTGCATTATAAGGCAGTTGGAGATTGTAGGATTGGTGCTCTTGGCCTCCCTCTGTTGTGTTGATATTGTGACATTGCAGATCCAACTATGCCTGTTTCAGTTCTAAACCGAAAGGGTTGACCAGTGCTCTTCAGAAACCCCTCAGGTTGGCTGCTCATCTCCCACTGGCTAGCTCTTGGCAAGGAAGATCATGCCAGGTAGACAGCTGGTTTCATGGTGTCCCAGTTCTGGTTATGTTACAGATAGGTTAGAGGGCTGTGAAGTCCTTTATTCCAAGCCTAGTTCAATTTTCTATACATACAATAATCTGATGCTAGGGATAGGTAGTTGATGAGTTAACAGTGAAGGTTGTTATCTGCTTTGAAAAATCAAACCCTTAATCAGTGACATGTTTATTTAAAGTACACATTTCTTTGCAGAAAATGGAAATGTTTGACTTATTTAGTATCACTTACTGTGCATCTTAATCTTTCTCTCTGTCATTATTTGCTGTGATATGTAAACTCCTAAGGGCAACAATGATGTCTGCTTCATTTATTTTTTAGAGCACCCAGAATACGACTTTGAGCAATTTGCTTTTTAATCCATTTGTATGCTGCTGTTGCAGACTGGAATAAAAACTATGTTCCATACTCATAAGGAAGACTATTTCATTCTTAATTTAGACTTTCAAGAACCATAAATCAAGCAGAACACTTCTGTTAGACCAGCAATGAATACCTTTGTGCAGCACAAATGTTTATTGGGCTATGTTAAAGTATCAATATTAAATGATTGATCTTCAAATATGAAAATCTGCTCAATGTAGAAAATGTGAAAAATTCAGGAAACTGTAGAGAAGAAATGAAAAGTTATGTTTTATTTCCATGCTGGAAGATAATCATTTTGACCATATTGGTGTTCTTTCCTATATGATTAATTTTAAAGTGTTACTAATATCATCCAATACTTAGCTAATTTTAAGACTTTCAAAATAATCCTTCTCATTGTGATTCCATGTTCTTTCCAGGAAGATTTATTGTTTTTCTGTTTTTCAATGTATTGAAACATGTTGTGAGTTAAAGGAAAGAGTCTGCCATGAACTGCTAGAGACTGACTTGTCTCAAAGGAAACTTGTGGTTACCACGAAGGAAAATTTAATCCACCTTGCCCCAGTGCATTTGTTCTCCCAGAGAACCAGGTGAACTACCTTTGACTGTTTCCCTGGGATTATGTCACCCACCAAGGTAACTTTCTGTTCCAGAGGATGATGTTAAGAAACAAAACAACACCCTTTAAGCTAATCAGTTTTGGAAAATAGAGACTGGCTTTATATCCAGGGCTTTGATGTGTTTAGTGGTTCCTGTAAGGATCTGCCTCTCTTTTGTTTTGATCGACAAGACCTTTCTATATATTTGGGCAATCAAGCAGCCCAGTTACAGAGGGTAGAGACATTTACCCGAAGCAAACTTCTACCACTTGTTGTTACTTTCTGAAATCTTGGGTGCAAATTTCAGCTCCAAAAGAAGAGTTCCTTCTGGCAAAATCAGGTAAGTGCTCCTCCAGATAGTCATTTCAATCCACCTGAGGGGATGTCTAGAGAGCCCTACTGACATGAGAAGCCAGAAACAGACACCAGGAAGTCAGATCTGGAAGTTATTAACTTCTCAGCTTGTTTTAGGCAGTAACGCTTTGGAGGTGATCCACTAGAGCGGTGTCCACCTCTCTTCACCGTCCAGGTATGTGCTGTCTAGTGGACCATGCAGGAAAGGAAGATTCTGCTTCCTGAAAAAGCACATAAAGTGAGTAAGAGAGGACAGACTTGACAATAGATTAGAATCATGGTTTAAATACATTTGATGCTTTCCATCATTTGTATTTAAATTGAATCACCATAGTGGTCTATGACAGCAGGAGTATAGAACAGAGAAGTTTGTAGCAAGTAGGATGTATTTTTATGAATGGCCACCAAGTTATAGGTTAGGTTTTATAATATTATCTACATGTGTCTGTTTTGAAGTGGGTTGGGTTGGTGACAATACATATGAGGCCTACAATTATTATTTCCTTCCCTCCTTCACTGACATTGAAAATATAGTTCATTCAAGCAATGCATGTAGCATCACACCCAAGTGCTTGGATCTGAAGAAAAGTAGTTTCTGGGCATTCATATTTTGTGCTTGAGTATGCTTTACTTTTGGGGTGATTCAGATTTTGTGTTCATTTTGAAAAGATCATTGGACAAACTTCTTTAACATACAAAGTCAATTCCAACAGTTGGGTCACCATAAGGAAAAGCCTGGAATGCCGTTTGATGTCTAGTGAACACAGTGTGTCCATGATTCCATACTGGAGCCAATTACAGCAAATTTGGGGCATCTGTGTGGGTTTGTGGGCTTTTACAATTTCTTGGTCCATTTCTCCAAAAATATGAAAAGTAAGGTCCCTTTGGTAATGACCAACATGTTATTGCAGCTTCACGGAGGGCAGCAGAATCTGTTAATAGCCTCTTTCCTTTCCCTCTGGAGGAACAGCATGAAGGTGGCATACCTCCTCCTCGGCTCCATGGGCCTCCTGCTCCTGGCTGGCTGTGGCTGTGTCCGCAGCACCTCCAGTGAGAACCTGCGCACCTTTGTAGGCTGTGCCGTGAGGGAATTTACTTTCCTGGCCAAGAAGCCAGGCTGCAGGGGACTTCGGATCACCACGGATGCCTGCTGGGGCCGATGTGAAACCTGGGAGGTGAGTCCAGACAGGGGCCCAAATGGTACTGCCTCCAGGGTGAGCCTCTTGACTCCCAAGGGTTCGCTTTTCAGTGAACGGAGACAGGGGTGGGTGTCTACCCTTTCCTTGGATATTTTTTAAACTAACAATTAATTGGCATCCTTCAAAAGCAGTATGCAAAAAGTAATTTTAACAAAATGCTGATGAAATCCATCATTTGCACGGTGTCTATGTATTTGGAAATTGTCTCTGGGAGGTCCAGGTGTGTATTATTCCACCCATTTTACAGATGACAGAGGAATTAAGGGGTGACTGACTGCAGTGTCACCTGGAGAGTCAGTGGAATAGTTCTTGATTCAAGCTGGTAATACAGACGCCTCCTTAGATTCCTCCAACTGTGAACAAACCAGTTACCAAGGGAGAGGCACTAAGCTAAACAGCAGGTGAGGGCAGGGCCCAACCCTTCTTCAGCGTCTCATCTGGGAAAACCCCTGACTCCCCTTTCCATCACTCATTTCCCCTCACAATTCCTTGGAATGATCAGATCTGCTGAATCCCTGCATAGTCAAGTATAATCTTACCTTTTGGGCATCACATTCAAAAGATTTCATGCAAAATAAAAGCCTCAAGCACTGTTAGAACCCTATTGGGTTGAGATGGGAAGTTATTTGAGGGATGAGGAGAAGAGAGCCATTTTTGACTATTGACTCTTCCCATGGAGGCCTGAGTTGGCTACTAATGAAGTACCAACTGTGAACTTGTCATCCCACCCCAAAAACCTTTAACCACCACCTGCTACTTCAAAGTCAACAGCCAGCTTTCAAGGTCCTCAGCAATATGGTGTTTGCCTGTGTTCACAGTGACTATTTTTCCTGAGTGCTGTCTCGTCAGACTGATTTTTAAAGGCTTTATTAAATTCCCCTCAAGAGATCTCTCACCTCTGGTCCCTTAATCATAGCCATTCTTATTTCCATCTGCCACTATCAAATTTATCCCTCCATGTCTCTTCCTTGTGCTGAGTGCTTCTCTAAGTCTTTGTGATTTACCATCACCACACACACTGGAGTTTACATTTTTGGAAACAGAGCTTCATTCTTGTGCCTTTTACATCTCCTGTCAAAGTGTCATGTATGAACAGGCATTCAATAAATACGAGTTGAGTGAAAATGGGTTGACTTCTAACTGGAGTGATACATCCTCCAACCTACTCAAGGCCAACCTGGCACTCCGTAAGGAACCTCAGAGGACATTGCCTTTAGGAAAAACATTCTTCTGTTCAGGGACCTTGAGAAAAACCTGCTATGACTTAGCTAAAACTATGGCCCCATAAATGGAATTGGGTTCTGGTGATGGAACCCCCCCAATTAAAGGAAACTGCTCAAACAAATTAGCTTTATCTTTGCATCATTCAGGACCTTAAGATGTAACAGCCAAATGAAAGTTCAGCTGCTAAGGGACCCTGGCTGACTTGATAGCAAACATAGTTGGGGAGCATTGGCCCCTTCTTGATATCAGGGTTCACCCTGGTGGTACCTCCCCTGCTTGTAGCTTGTACCTGGGCCAGTTGGAACTCTTTCTGGGTCAAAACCTCAAACTACTGCTTCTCTTTAATTAGCCCATCTTCTCTTCTGATACATTTTCTTTGTCTGATGAATTTTGTCCATCTTCTCTTCTTTAAGGGGATCAGGCCCCCGTGGGTGGTCTGGAACTGTGCTCTCCCTGGAGAAACAGAAGCAGAAAGACCACTAAAGAGCAAGCGTCCCCTTAATGTTACCCAGTTTTTCTTTATGACTTTACTGTGCTAAGAAAAGGGAGGTTACTTCTAGAAAATAAATAAAAGAATGAGATTTATTTTTCCAGCAGACTGGAAGCTTCTGAGATATAAAGCATTTATTTTTGGTAACTTAACTGGGGAGCATGTCTGCAAATGTGCCCCATGTTAAGTTGACAAAGTGATGACAAAGTGACTGGATTTACTTTGAAGATGGAGCTGTTCCTGAAAATAGCCTTTGCTTATGACCTGGGTTTAGGGTTGCCAGATTTAGCAAAAAATAAAACCAACCAAACAAGGATACCAGTTAAACGTGAAGGTCAGATAAACAACAATCAAAACCAAATTTTTGGTATAAGTTTTTCCCAGGCAATATCTGGGGGCACACTTACAGAACAATTTATTTTTGCTGGTTATTCAAATTAAAATTTGACTGGGTATCTATCCTGAATTTTGTGTTGGCAACCTTTATTGTCATTCCAGATTACCAGGGGTAAGACATGTGAAGCAAACTGAGGAAGGCTAAAATGCTATCTGAGAAGCAGGGGAATGTAGCTGAGGTTCAATTCTGTTCTCTACAATTCTGACCTCTACAAAGGTCTTTGTCAAAGGCAAAGCCTTTTGTGACATTCATGCATTAAACACAGCTCATTTCCCAGGACAAGGGAAGGTCATGTCCTCTGAAAGCTTGCAAGTAGTTTTTATCATTACTTCCTTATTCCTCTGGGTGCTCTGATAAGAACAGGTTACATTTATTGAACAGCTACTGGAGAGTAGCCTTGTATATATGGCATCTTAGCTGATCTCCCCAGCAGTGCTGGCAAGTAGATATTTTGTTTTACAGCTGAGCAAACTGAGGCTTCAAGGTCTCCAGCATGTGGAAGAATAGGGCTCAAGGCCAACAGATATAAACTTCAGGATTGGTGATTTTATCTTTTTTGTCTTCTCAAATTTATTGATTTGCCAATTTTTGACTATAATTTTGGGAGTTCCATATATGAACATGTTTCATTTACCCAGGATCAGAGACATTACTGTTTTGTGCTGATTTTATGGTCTATATGTTTTGTGTATCAAAATTATTGTTGAATTCAAGATTCCTAAAAGGTAAAGGAGGGAAGGGGTCATAGCACAGGGCCTTCCAGAGGCCGCCTTGCTCTGTTTTCTTTCATTGATTCAACAGTAGCTACTGAGAACCTCTTGGGGGTCAGGATTGTTCTAGGTAGTTGAGACACAGCAGAAAGTAAAATGGGCACCCCAGAAAGTAAAATGAGGCACAGCAGAAAGTGAAGTCCTTGTCCTAAGGGAACTTACTTTCTAGAGTGAGAGAAACACAAGACAAATAAATAAAATATATGATGTCACACTGTGTCGACAAGAACCATGGAGGGAAAAAAGAGCAGGAAGAGGAGGAGGAAGCGGCAGGGTGTGGAGGTGGAGTGATGCAATTTTAAGTAGATCAGTCAGGAAATGTTCCCCAGAGGAGGTGCTATCTGAACAGAAACCAAAGATTTGTGAGAGAGTGGGTCCTACGGGAGAAGAGCATTTGGATGGTGGGGTAGTGAGGCCAAGATGCTGGAGCGGGACTGAGATCTTGTTGGGTTTGAGGAACTGGGATTGAAGACTACTGGGATTGGAGCAGTTAGGAAATTGGGAATTGGGGTCACCCAGAGACAAAGGGCATGGGGAAGGTGCAGGGAAGAACAGTAGGGTCCTGAGGTTCATGTGAGGTCTTTGACTTTTACTCTTTGTAAGATGAGGTATCGCCAGGGTTTTGAGTAGAGGGGAGATATGATCTGTCACGTTTTAAAAGGATCATGTGGGGTTGTCATGTTGTAAGTAGACTGTAGTGGGAGACTGTCGACGAGAGGAGTCCAGTCAGAAGGCTTTGCTATGATCAGTACTGTTCATTTGATAAATATGTCTCAAGCATGTGCTGAGCACCGTGGGCACTTCTGGGGGCTCAAACTATGGTAGTGAACAAAATCAGCTCCCTGCTTTCAGAATTTTGCTTTCCACTGGGAAGAGACAGATTAACAAGGCAACCGATGAGGAATAAGTTAGTTGCACCGAGAAAATGAAGCAAGATGGTATGTTCTAATGAGTTCCTTGTTTTCTTCCTGTGGGGACAGAAGCCCATTCTGGAACCCCCCTACATTGAAGCTCATCATCGAGTCTGCACCTACAATGAGACCAAACAGGTGACGGTCAAGCTGCCCAACTGTGCCCCAGGGGTCGACCCCTTCTACACTTACCCCATGGCCATCCGCTGTGACTGTGGGGCCTGCTCTACAGACACCACAGAGTGCGAGACCATCTGAAGCTGGTGGCCTGAATCTCATAGACCCACCTGCATGGGCAGTGCAAGCAACTCTACCCCCTGGATTCAAGGACTGTTCCATTTTGACCAACCCCATGGAGGCTACCTGTCTCCCTCAGGTCCAGCTCTCACATAAGGCTCAGAGACAGCTGACGTAGGCTGAAAATGCAAAACGATATTTGTGCCGTCGCTAAAATAATTTCTCTGGTTCACATGCACAGACTAATTTTTCTCTACTTTGAATCTTGAAGATAATTTGTATCCCAAAGTCCTCTCCCTATTTGGGCTTATGCTATGCCAGTGGTTTAAATGTAGTTGCCGAAACTAGGAAACAGGCTGAAAGTCTTTAAATTCTTTTCTCTTATTTGATGACTGATCTTCAATTGGATATTTGATCAATGGGTTATGAACAAATAAGACCAATGTTTCCATCCTCTTTCCACAAAAGAAATCCAACTGAAAGTTTTTTAGAGAAA
This sequence comes from Galemys pyrenaicus, assembly GCA_019455555.1. Lineage (NCBI taxonomy): Eukaryota > Metazoa > Chordata > Mammalia > Eulipotyphla > Talpidae > Galemys > Galemys pyrenaicus. Next base: position 5,232,073 of record JAGFMF010011823.1, read on the forward strand.
AGGTCAGCATTTCCTTTTAACTGTGCAATTATCTACATAAGAAATAAAGAGAGTTTAGGTTAAAATAAGGATGATAATAACAAAATAAAGGTATCTGAATTTAGATGCTTCTTTTCCAAAGTTAGATTCCTGAAGTCCCCTTAAACTCCTTAATAAAGAAGCTCTTTTGTGGTTAAAAAGACAAAAAAAACCTCAGGAAACAAAAAAGATAGGTATCATTTAAGCTTAAAAACTTAAGAAATAAAACACATGTTTTTAGACTCATGAGACACTCTCCAAAAGATATTCCACAATGACCAATTACAAATAATCTTCCCCAGTTAGCATGTTTTAAATTTAAATTGTAGTTTATAAAACTCAGAAATTTCATGTCTGTAGAGGTAAAACTGTACTGCTGGCTCAGAAAAATTTTGTGACTATCTTGTTCTTGTCCTTCTAAAATCTTACAGCAGCTGACTCTGACTTTTTGGTAAAATCTAGTGTGATCCAAGTGTCTTTAATTCTGACATTTTGGGGGTTAAATTTAATCTTGTTCTTTTTTTCTCACAATATGCCAGAATAATCTATACTGATGCCAATAAAGCATGCCCTCTGTCTTTTGAATTCATGAAAACTATCAAAGAAGTATTTTTAGTTTTCAATATACTTGGAATCAAAGTACACAAAACGAACTATGAGGTTATTTTTACTCACATGTTAATTGCCCAAGGTGTCGTCTTGGGCAAAGGACACAAATGGCTGGGGTGAGAACCCCACAGGTGTCCAAACCTGCCTTCATTTCTCAGGCATGTCATAGCTGCTATGAGGAATCAATGATTCTAAATCAAATGAAATTGATACCAAGGACTGATCTTTGGGGTGGACATCTGGAAACAAAGGACAGAGCCAAATCCACTCACCACTCATCTTTAGTGCAGATCTGTGGGTAGGCAAGAGCCACCTAGTATCAAGAGCAGTTGGGTGCCTGTGGTCTCTGCTGGGATGGTCAGTGCTGATGAGGAAGAATACTCCAAGTTTTCAACCCATCCCTAACAGCTTCCCTCAGGATTTGTTTTTGTGTGTGTGGGAAAACCTCTTCTTCAGGAAACTTAGGGGAAGAGAGACAGAAGCAGTAAAGACTTGCCAGAATTTGAGAAAAGACCACAGCATCCATGAGGGCCTGGCAGAAAACAAATGATACATGACGGTGGCACATTGTGGAGAGTTTGATGAAGAGACTCTAAATGTGTGGGCAGAGTAAAAGGGAATCAACAAGGGGCATGAACTGTTTCTAAACACTTGTTTAAAAGCAATAGGCAACCTCAGGTAGAAAGAACAAGAAGAGGAAATGATTATTGGACCCCAGAGAACTTCAGGAGAGGACACCCAATAGAGACCACAATTATCAGACCCCAAAGATAACTGGAGGAGAGGATGTTTTCAGAAGGATATAGACATTACCAAACTGAGGCCTTGTGGGGAGGGAGGTAGGGGAGCTAACACCCCCATTTCATGATCTTCCCATGCCCTGATCTACCAAATCAAATGAAGGCAGAGAGTGAAGAAGTCCATCCATTTAATCCATAAACGCTGGCCAGTTGGGAAGCAGGTGAAAGAGTAAAGAGCAGATCGAAGGACAAAATAGGTAAAATCCAACACAGCTATCTTATGGGAAGTTTGGTAGAGAGCCATCGACAGCGACGTTAGCTGTGAGAGTGGTGAGGCCTGCTATTCCCACATGGTTACTAAGACTGTCCTGTGGTGAACTGGGATGAGTGCCCAAGGAAAGGTCTGTGTTGGAGAGCTCAGTCTCTGTGACATGAGCAATGACAATCATCAGTCAGTATTGTGGAGTCGGTTGGTAAGTGCAATCTAAACACACAGGGCATAGGATGATAGTTGCAGTTGAAGGTACTTTCTCCTGATGTTGGAGAGCAGAGTGCTGAAAATCAAGCTTCATACCTGATTGGACAATAACCGATTTATTAAAAAGATTGAATGCACCACCCTGGCATTGTCCTAGTCTTCAGTCAAGATCCTGGTGGGGAAGGGATGAGATCCTTCAGGGATGGGTGGGAGCATCAGGTGACTGAGCAGAAGGGACCTGCTTTTCCTGCTAGAAGAGACCAGCCTCTTGCTTGGAGACCAGGCTAAGCCCCCATCCAGGGAGAAAGCTTTACATGATGATACTCATCCCCCTTAAGTACTGCCCACAATGTCTTGTTGATCCTACCTGGATAATTGGGGTCAAGTCTCATGATGCTCAGATGGTGTACCTTATGATGGAAGAACTGATATTCCCCACTGGAGTTGCTTGAGGACTGGATTAATGGAAGCAGGGATCAGTAGTTTGTGTTTGGCGATGACTTGGAGGTTTACACTGAGATGAGATGGGGACTGTGGCAGAATATAAGATTTGAAAAGAAGAGTTTATTTATGTAAGGACATTCCACCATGACTCAGGATTGAATATCCTCATTAGTTGGGTTGCAATGTGCTCTTGGGATGGCTCTGGGGAAAATGGGATTTATGTTAATGGAGAGAAGATGCCAAAACAGTCCTGGCAGAATAATTTCGAGGACAGCAAACTTATGGAGGTGGGTCTGCTAGAATGGACTTATAAGACCAGAGAACTCCAAGCTGGGTATGTTTATCTGAAGAGTTCAGTGGACGTTCCCTTCACAAAAGTCAGAAAGAATGTGTTCATGAGGCACCTGCATTCTCAGAAGCTCAGCAGTGCTGCCGTTTGTAGGCTGGGGGTGATGGTAGGTGACGCTGCCATGGGACTGGGTCTCTTGGTAGCAGCAGAGGTGATGGGAGTTTGAGATAGCAGAGACCAGGTGGTGATGTGTAGCTGTGAGAGGCAAGGGGAACTTAATTGTTGTAGCAGGCAAAAAAACCCCCGGAGTCAACAAGAAAGCTTTGATCTATAGGATCGACTGGCTAACAGGGCATAGTCTTCCCAGTTCATGGAATTAAAAAAATATATATGTACTAAACAGATATAATCAAGAGTTACGAATGAAAAATAGGGAAAATATCTCTGTCAATGCTAAACGTGAATCTTTTTTCAAATGCCTCTCTTGCCTGTTCCTTTCTCCCTCTCTTCCCTCCTCTCTCCTTTCCTCATGTCAGCATATATTTATTCCCTTGACGTTTATGCAAGGCACTGTTTTTTGGCAAACTAAGATAAAAATATTGCTAAGATTTATGGATTTCTTACTATGGATAGGGCATCTCATATCAATTCTTCATAATTCTGGTGTCAAACATGTTCATAAGCATTGCTATTATGCTCTTTTTATTTTTAAAATATGTATTACATCAGCCTTCATATTTGTACTATTGTGCTCTTTTTATAGATGATGAACCAAAGCTCTGAGAGTTGAAGTGACTTTCCCAAGACCAGAAGGCTCCTAGGCAGCACACGGCTGGTTTCTCTGACGTAGAACCAGACCCTTCTTTTCTGGGGCACTGGACCTTTCTGGGACACTTCTTTCAAGTCACTCCTGATCCGAGAAGTCTTTGAATTCATTGATCTTAGGCTGTCAGAGTCTCATTGATGAGCATGTTTGTGGTCTCTCCCGGGGGTGGCTTAAGGCAGCCTGGGTTGTCATTTAGAAAGTGTAATTTTTGTCTAACTTCCTGAATAACCTCTCTGGAGATGATGCTTTGCTGCAGCTCCTAGAGCTTATGACAGGACAGACTGGGGGAGAAAAGGAGCAGAGCCTCAATGGGAAATTCAGAGACTGCTGCAGAGATGAAGGCTGAATGTTCTCAACTCATCTCCCAGGTGATGTGAACACTCGGTCAGGAAAGATGCCCCACTGCCTTTTGGGGGAGCTCCGGTTAAAACAAAATCTCAGCAGCAGCCTACTCTGCTTTTGTTGCAATTAACAAAAGGTAAGGAGAGGAGATGGTTCCCAAATTCTTGTTCACGTGGCAAAATATTTTGAATGCAGACTGAATTGTCACAGCCTACTCCTAGTTTCACCAGCACCATTGGTTCAGATGGTAACTTGTTGCTTCCCATCTTTTCCATTGATTAGGAAATAACCTTGCAGGGAATAACCAAATTCTGCTGTAGTGACCAAATTCACTCTTCTTTATTTTTTTTAAAACTTTTTTCATTATTTTTTTAAAATGTGTTTTACATCATTCTTCATTTTCATACAGTGTATAATTTCTCCCCTCACTCTTCTTTAAATTATGTCTTTAAGGTAGTATTTTTGAGATCATAATTTATATCTCTAATTGAAAATAATGTAGCATTGATGAAATCAATTGTATTTCATTAAATTTTCCAACACAACTGCTTATCTTCATTAAGGAGACATTTTCTTAAAAATAATGTGCACCTTACCCTTATCCATTTTGACTTTTTTTTCAAACCTTTAAAGCAAATTATTAAGAAATATTTTAAAACATTTAAACCATTCTTTAGCAAATTCTGTACTTTTTTTTCTGTTGAAAATTCCTACTAGTAAATTTTACTGGGTTTAGCAGGATCTTGGCCTTTATTTGCAAGATGAATCTTCTGGATTTTTTTAAAACAAAAATCCTTCTCTTTTCCTAATCAATGAGATTGGTTGGAATTATGTATGGGGAGATCTAGAAGGCTTAATGACTGGTTTTGATTCTGGAGTATCTAAAGGTCCCTGAGGAGGTGATGTCTAATAAAAGGAATAAGAAATTGAAAAAGTGTCAGAAAAAAGAGGCTCGGGGTACAGCACTGTAATTGGTAGCATAGTACAAGGCTTGTCTGCAATATTAAGGAATTTTGAGGGGTTATTCTGTTTTCTGTTACAGGTCCTCATTATCAGGAGCAAAGCAAACATTTCCTAAGCTCTTTGGCTTTAAACTTGACTCTAAGTTCTCCAACCATTCAATTTCTTTAGCATACTGGATAACTGAGTTTAAAAAAAGTCTTCCTGATATACAGGATCAATTATATGTTTGACCTTGATTGTGAGCTAGTGAGGCTTCTGGAAATAGATTCAACACCCAAAATAGAACCATCACTAAAAAACAAAAATAAGCAAACAAACAACCCCCCCCCAAAAAAAAACAAACAAGCAAGCAAGCAAACCACATTCCTTAAAAGAGAAAGTCATTTTACTTTAACAAAGACTATTAATATCACTGACTTGAGAACTGTAATTTTCTTTCAGGGGTGTCGAAGATAGCATTATAATCAAGGAATAAATGTAAATATTTCCAAGTCACCAATAATATACAGTTTAAAACCATTTGAAGAACTTTTATTCACTTAAAATAAGCCATATCCATATACAATAAAAATATTGATGAATTACTAATAGTCTTTATCTGGAGGAAGTATACATGTAGAATTATGCACTTAAAAGAGAAATTTAATCCTGTTAGTTTGCAAGTTTTCTTTCTACTGGAAATGCACAGACAGACCAAACTTCCCTGGCCCCACTGTACTGCTCATTGAGTTTTACGATGTCTACAAGGCAGAAGGGGGAACCCTCAGAAGAAGGGGACCTCAACTTCTAGGCTGTTTACCTCTGTCTTTCGTTTCTTTCTGGAATCTGTATATCAATATTAAAATATTTTGGGGTACTATTTTTAGTGAGTGGAATGAAGATAGCCCACCTTTCAAAGTATGCTAGAAATGTTTTTAGGAGGGAGATTTTTTTCATCTTTTGACTCTTGCTTGAGCGAACCCAGGAATCAAATACCGAAGCATCTTCCCACTGAAATATTAACACTGGCTGATAAAAAACAAAGTCTATTGGAAATTGGGCTGAAATTTTCAGCATTAATCGAAGCGAACTCAGATTTTTTGTCTAAATCTGGACAAAGCCAAAAGGCATGAATGAATCCTAAGTTCACTCACACCAATCTCTGCTGGAAGCAACAGACAAGTGGAAGAGAGGAAGCAAAGGGGCTTGGACCAGGGGGGCATCTTTCGATTATTCCAGTGTGCTTAATTCAGTAACAAAGCTTTCATTCAAATCAAGAGAGGCTTTCAGGTAACTTGGACTATTGCAGTAAAGAGTCTGGAGTCAGATATTTAAAAATTACTTGTAAATGGATTCTTGAAGAGATGTCATTGTTCAAGTCAGTCTTCTTCCTGTTCTCCCCTCCCCCATTAGTTTCTGATGAAGAAGATAAAATGTACTTTCTATGTGGCCTGAGGAAAGAAGTAATTTGTGGGCGTGCAGTGGAGGCTGGAGGAAGATATGCAGTTCCTGTGTAAGAAGTACCTTTTGGCAACTTGCACCAGTGGTTATAAGCAAGAACTCGAGAATACATTGCAATAATGAAAAAGGATTTGGTAAGACTGTTTTTGGATTTGACGACACCCTTCCAAGAATGCTAGCTGCTTTGGATAGCCAAGCTGCTCCCAGATGTAACAGTTGCCCCAGTTTAAAAGTTTTTCAGATTAGTGGTATCTTGGGACACGAGTGTGTCCCTGCAGCCTAGACAACGAAGGAGTACACTTGTTTGAAAGCAGCAGAGTCAGAGCGCCATGAGCCGTGTGAAGGGACACTGATCTCAGAAGCAGGTGCTCCTTCCTCACAGAGGACAGGTCCCCAGGGGTCTGCCCAAGGCCTTTGGGTCCTTATTCTGGGAGGGAGCCACTGGTGTTCTAGCCTGATTATTAGTAGGCCAGGTACAAAGGAAATGGGGATGCTTGTGTTCTTTCTTGATTTGTTCTAAGGTCGGTGTGGTTGGTGTTCAGAACTTTAGCAGCAATGGAATGTGAAGGAGATGGTGGGCTTCCTCGTGTGCGCATGTGTGTGTGTTTGTGTGTACACACATGCAATTGTGTAAGTGGTCTTGTACAAAGGATGGGGTGTAGGTGGAGAGAACAAAACATGTTCTCCAGTGATGCTGGATAAGTGAGTACAGCTCTGATTTGTGCTTAGGGCGGTAAAGATATAAATCTAAGGAATGTCCTGCTCTTAAGAGGACAAGTTTGTAGTCAATCCTTGTTCTGAGATTCAAAGCACTGAGTCTTAAGCAACCAAGACAGAAACTTTACAAATTTTTATGCCTTAGAAATTTGTTTTGTCTTTGTTTTATAAGTTTAATCCTTCATGTGATATGACTCTTATTTCTTCATGGAAAATAATTTTGGAAGGCATTTTTTTCCCTCTCTCTTATACATGCCAAAGAGATTTTAGAACAGAAGTACTTTAGATTTAGCAGATCTTTCAAACCAGATGCTGCTTTTGTGCTCTTCATCCCAAAATATGCTTATTCCTTTACTGCAGCTGGGCAGCACATGACAAGAAAGAGAAAGGACTTCTGAAATGTGAAATACCCAAAGTCTGATCCAGCCTTATTTTTATCCAGTAAATGTGAAACACCCAGAAGGTAGAATCAGAAGGACATAGGAAGCTGACGGTTTCTGCATCAGACTGCTACGTCCTGGGTCTAAAAACTGATAACAAACTTGGTTGTTTCCTAGATCAGTTCAAATTTAAATATGCAGAAAAATCACCTAGGGGTCTTACTAAAAAAAGAATTTGACTTCAGTAAGTCTGAACTGGGCCTGAGATTCAATAGTCCTAACCAGCTCTCAGGGAGTTCCACTGGCCCTGAGGACACACTTCAAGTATTCAAGGGCTTGACAATTTCCCAGCTAGCATCGAGGGCTAGGGAGGGAATTTTCTTCAGTGGCTGATGGACACACCCTCAGATATGAGTGTGTGTGCAGTGATGAGAGCAGGAAAAAAGACTAAAGGTCAGAACATGGTATATAACAAACCTCAATATCAAGGAGTACATGAAATAATATTCTGTTAGTATGAAAAGTGTACTCAGAATAGCCATCACATAAGAAGCAGGCTGCAAAAACGTCAATCTGTGAGCAGGCCAGCTGGGCTGCTGTGTCTGTCATTCCTCTGCAGAGATTACCTGGGAGGAGCGTGGACTGCTTCAACTGGGATAAAATTCTGCTGGGATGTACTTAAACAGCAACTACTATTTACTCGGAGCCAAAAACAATTTAAGCTGGGTGACACAGAATTCATTAACCTTCTTGCCCAGGGCTCTGCTAGGAGAAAAAATTTGATTGCTTAAAAAAGTTGATTTGAAAAATGGCAGGTGGAGGGACTTTTACAGAGCTATTTACAAACATAGTGCTTTGCCATAGAAGTGTTTCTGTTTTTTCTTCAAAGAATTAACAGAAACTCAAAAGCTGACTTGTGCAGGGTTAGGGAGGCTTAGTGCATGATGAGGGCCTTTCGATGAGACTTGGGCTGGTCCTTGGGGCCCCTGACCTCGGATGGTGTCAGACACACTTACTAGATCCTGTTCATCAGAGATAACTGCTTGTACAGGGAGGCTTGGAGGACACGGCCGAAGAAACAACAAAAGGACTCCAGCTCTAGCATCCTGAAGTCTGCGTCACTGACGTTCACAGAGTGAGCTGATCAGGGCAGAACATGTTTAAAACATGCACGTATAAAAGGCTCTTGTTTCTTGACATCATGTTCCCCCAGGAGGAAAAAAAATAGATTGTGACTGAGATTAATCATGCAGCTTTTACTCTAATTTCCTGTAGTGGAAGTTGAAAGCCAAGAACTGTTGTTGAACTTGCATCCCACGAATTCACAGATGAGCCAAACCCTCCTCGACTCGCCCTGCCCTGACCTGAGTGGTCTCCAAGGAGAGCAGCTGAGCCTCTGATGCCAGAAGTGTCTCTGCAGAGGGCCGGGTGTTTTGATTTCCTTTCTGGTCTTTGAGGACCATCAAAACCCCATGAACTGTGGCTCAGTCTCACTTTTGCACTCTGTTCCTGCTGATCTCCATTTGAGATGTCATCTTGCTACTTTGAGATACTCCATGGAAGATGAGTAAATAACGGTCCTACTAGTAACTGTCTAGATATCTCCAAGCCATTCCTTTCAGGTCATAAGTCATGTTTGTGCTCAAGGAGAGTGGAAAATAATTTATGTATTCTTTCCTATTTCTCGGGAAGTTTTCCTTGATAACTTGCTGTGATCAGAAGAGGTGTGGCATTGACCAGCATTGTGTTCATTTTTAGTGGATGGTGAAGTGGATATCTGGGATTATCACATGGTTAATCCTGTCGTTATCTAAGCAGTTCCCGCAACCTAAGCAATTGGCTGACTGCTTAGAAATCCAGAAATATGGACTGCTCTTTGCATTAACAGGTCTTCTCTTTCCTCTGCCTCCAGAGACTAGATGAAAGCTTAGTGATTTTTTTTTTTCCTCCTCCAAAGATTTATTTATGCATAGGAGAGCTGGGGTACAGGTCAGAGTCGCAGGAGGCGAGAGGATTCAGTAGAGACAGAGCGGGGAGCAGAACAGGCAGATGGACTGAAATACACTGCTGAGGGGAGCAGCAGGCGAGGCAGAAGAGGTCTGCTGCGCCATGTGGGTCCCCTCCCTGTTGAGGGATCGAACATGCACTGCTGTGCTGCAGATGCTTCACAGTGCAGCACTCATCCCGCTGCGCCACAAGGGAGGCCTGGAAAGCTTAGTGATTCTTTGGGAGATTTGTCAGTTATGTGTTTCTGCCTTGTATTTGGTGTTAGAGTTTTCTTCATTTTCTAAATGTTTCTTTTTTAAAAGGAGCTGACTTTTTTGGTAAGAAACTTGGTTTCCCCGACCTCTTTTCCTTTCTGTGTCTAATGGTCCTTGAAATGAAAATATTTGTTGAGCTTCCTTATTTGTACTCGGGTAACCTATTCAATGCCTTTTAGGAAATAGTTGGAGACCTGTGGTTCTCTCTGTTGAGAGAGAATGTACATTTTGCATTCTGGCATTGAAACATAGAGGTAGATCTAAAAATAAAGATATGAATGGTTAGGTAATAATGTCCAGTGCGGTGTCAAAGAGTCCTTGAAAGCAAAATCTTCATTTCCAATCTTCTGTCGCTTTAATCTCATGGATAAACTTGCCTTCCTGAATTCAATACTGTATCTTTCAAGGCTCAGGACTCAAATATGTATTTTTTGGAGAATATTTACTTTTAAGTTTATTGCTCAGTGTAACTTTGAACATTTTTGTTGGCTTTCAATTCTGGTTTGATTTTCTTTATTTTCTTCTAGGATTGTGAGTGTTACTGTGATTGCTGTTTTACTACCATTAAATATTGTTTCTTTATTGGTAGTTCTATGAAAATCGTGTATGGTTACTTCCACTTATTTCATCCGACACTTCTCTTATGGACCATAAGTCTTCCAAATGGTTTTTATATAATCTGCTAGAACTTCTCACATCAAGATCAGATACAGTGTTATTGTTATTCAGGTCTCAGGGCCAAATCTCTTTTCTTGTCATATGTGTATAACTTAGGTTTTGATTTCCTGGCTTAGTGCTTTTTGGTTTAAGATTCCTGCAGTCATTGCATTCAGTAATTGCTCTTTGGGCATAACTCTGCCTGGCAGAAATCTGCCTAGATTTTTACTGCTGACATGGTTTTGGCTTGTGGTGTAAGCCTTCTTGTGTTTGCAAAATAGACTAAGAAGTCTTTTAATTCTATGAAGTAACCAACTGATTGAAAGAAAATTTGTCAAATTAGTTTCTTGAATGAGCCATTAGATTGGGATTACATTGCCATCTACTGTGCAATTAGATTAGGGTTACACTTTATTGTGTACTGTGGAGTCAGGCCTATTAGTATAGAGATCCAATTCTAGTCTCTAGGTAGTTACTATTCTGACAAATTACTTATAATGGTCTATGTTATATGTATAAAATGTGGCTAGGAGCTATAGAGCAAAGAAGCTGCAACTCCAGCAATATGCCTATAAAACTCCAACTTTATTTGTATGATAATGGAGAGTTCATAGGAAGGAGCTGGGTGGTGGATGGGAGGCAGAAGCACGGAGGTCTATTTCAGCTCCAACACAACACTTCTCTTGACCCCACCTGGGCTTGAGTTTCCTCAGCTGTACGATAGGGAAATTGGACTATGGTTTCCGAGGCCTCTTTCAGTCCTGAAAAATGAAGACACCAGTATCCAGAGAGCACCTGTCCCGTCTTGTCTTTGAAAAATGGTGTAGGCCATTAAAGGGTCGTCTTCCGATTTCCACATCTGTTCATTTTGACTTCAGAATATAGTCAATCTTATGGCACAAAACACCTCTACTGAAGTGAACTACATTTTTAAACAGGGAATACACGATTAATGTGGTGGGATGACGTTAACTCACTTGGTTTGCTCTGTTCTTCATGATTTTATTCAGTAACTAATGCCTAAAACCTCTAGGAGCCTGGGCTCCACCCAGACACTAACAGTCTCTCTTAGTTTTGGTTCCAGGCGACAGAGTGAACGTCCCCTGTGAACAAAGTCAGTCCCTGTGATTCATTATCAAGGTGATGGCCTGGGGAACCATTTGCCTGTTGGCAAATGGGAAGTTCTCTGTGGCAGAGTAAACGTGCAACTCATGGTCCTTCGTCCACATCAGTGAGAAGTGAGGCACCAACCTTCAACAAGATGTAAGTATGCAATAGTGTAACAAAACCGGTTAACAGCACTTCATTTATTACAAGGCTAAGTGCATATTATTGTCTGGAAAGGATGAATTCGTAATCTCTGCAGTCATAGTTTATATACAATTGATTTCCATTTACAAAAGCAGTAAGCCCTTGTTTTCTCAAAATGTCAAGCTATGACTTAAAAAACTCCTGTTTTCTTTTACGTTCTCTCTGTGTGTGTGTGTATGTATAAGAAAATGGTTAGCAACTAAATGGGAGAGGAAGGAAAATAACTTGAAATGTGGAATAAGGGAAAACACATTTCAGAAATTCTAAACAAACACAAACTAACCAAGCAAAACTCCCTAAACTGAGTGGGCGTCATGGAAGATCTTACAGAACAGAACAGATCCATCCCCTAAGCTTTTTAAAATGTGTTTCCTCAGGAGCAGAAGGAACTAGAAAGACTGGATTTCTCTAACAGGAGATTGTGAATGCGGAAATTTTTTAAGACTGAAATTGGTGCAATTTCATGCTGCAAAGAGGCACTTTGCTTATGCAATTGAAATAAAAATTTAAGTGCCTACCTGGATGTTTCTAAGGTAATTGAAAGCAAATAAAACTAATTAGAAGTCTTCATAGTCTCTAATTAAAAGCTAGAAGCAGCTCCCTCCACAACACAAGAATCTCTGGCTGTTTAGAGGAAAGGACATCCTGTTCCTTTGTCTTCCTCAAGGCCAAAGTCCCTGGGGGCAGCACACGGCTGTGGAAGGCAGGGGCTAAACTCAGAGTTCAGTACCCACAGACCTGGACCCTGAAGATACACTTGGGACAGCAGGACTTGGGAACAGGGAGAGGCAGTACTTTAGTCCCAGCTGTACCTGGAAAATGTAATTTAAGCAGAATAGGAGTTTACTTGGGACAGACTGAGAAACACTTTCTGTTGAAGCAGGTGGAAAAATTGAGACACTTTGTTTAACCTTCGGGGACTTTTAAACACTTCATTTTCACACCCCACAGCCAGACCCTTTTAGATCAGATACTTACTGGGGCAGAGAAAAGGGGGCGGGCATTTGAGAAAGAGTGAAATGGAGGGAGTGAAAGGGCTACAAATTGGGAAGGGAAGGCGCAAAAGGTTTATTTTACTGCAGAAAGAATGTTTTAAAAGAGAGGACTGTATTCTCCCAGCCCCCCAATTACTTTGATTTAAAGTCAGAAGCTTTCATATACTTAGTTCATTTGTTACTTGCCATGAAAATATAATACAGAAAGAAAAAAAAAAAGGCTACTTCTTACTACAAATATTTCTAGGGTGAGTCTTTGGCAAAAATGTGAACCTGCAATAGTTCAGAGGGTATATTAACCAGGTAAAAAATCATGGTTCTTTACATTTCCAAACGTTTCAACATTTTCCTGTATGTTCTTGTAATTAGGCATTCAGAAGGGCATGTGGGTTCTCATAACTTTGGTAGAAACATGCTGAAAATAGAAATGAATATAAAACACTGTCTTTAGGCAAATTGGGTCTGGATTTGAAAGGCCTGAGTAAACTGGTAAATTAGTAACGCTGTTAAAATAATACAAGGGATGTCAGACACATGGGTAGAACAGCAGATTCAGAAAAAAGGTCACTACTGTATTCCAATGGTTCAAAAGATTTGTCAAGTAAGGCCACTGACAGAGGGACTGAGTATCTCCTTTGGTTTTCCTGTGATGACTTCCTGTTGGCTTCACATGGTGGGGAGGGCAGGTGTAAAATGTAATATGGTCTCTGATTTTGTTGCCTACTTTGTTGGCCGCAGCGCAGGCTGTCATGCAGGCTGTCTTCTGAAGGGTGTGCAGCGTGGGCGCTCTGGCTGGTAGGGAGGACGTGGCAGTGGGCTGGCTGGTGTGCTGTGCTTGGGAGCCTTCCCGGGCAGAGGGGCAAGCCTACGTGTGGAGGGGCTTCCTCTCTCGCCCTCCCCTGTGGCTTTTGCGTGGAGGCAGAGGTTGGCTGTCATTCCCTCCCCAGAAGGGATGGGGGTGCATCTCCATCACCTCAGATAATCGAACAGCAGCTGTGACCCTGGGAGCAGCGTTTCTTCTTTTTCTTGGGGTGGAAAATGGTGAGGATCGCTTCATCGAAAACGGCTTTGAGACCTTTCTGAGTCAGGGCTGAGCATTCCAAGTAGCACTGTGCTCCAATCTTAAACACAAAAGAGAAGCAGGAGAGAATCAGAGAAAGGCACAGTGGTGTCCAACCCCTCCAGTCAGGACGTGCTGCGGCTTTGTCCCAGAAATAGCCTGTGGGGTGGTTTGGATTCTAGATTGTTTTTTTATTTTTCCTTTGGCATTTCAATTTGTGTTGGCCATCCTAATTATTAATGATTTTCTGATATTATTTTCAGAATGTATTGCTCACCAAAAGTGACCCACAACCATTCAATCCTAATATGAGAATATAAAGATAGAAAAATTTAGAGAGGACTCAGATCCAGGGAGATGGTTTTATTATATTCTATGACTAACAGGACAATGTGATGTTTTTAATGCTCCTTTGTGCACAGATTTGTAAATTCAGCACAAGTGGAATGTAGCTTTTCTTGTAAGTGGTAAGGAAAAGTGGAGTCGTGGCTGATAAAGCAGATAGAAGGGGCTTGGATCACATATTTATAGGTCATTCTTGACTCAAATGTACTTCAGATAAGGTAGCTTTTAGCAAGGTGATATCAGATTGGTATTATTATTTGGTTTTAATGTACTTTAAGAGACTTTTTTTTTGAGTGTTTCAAGTTTTTCAGAGACTCTTCCTACTTATATATTTTTTAAAGTAGTTAAAAAACCCCAAGCATGTAAAAATAAAAATCACAAATTCTATTTACTAACAGAGATACCCTTCTTGTTGGTCTATCATTGATACAAACTTAAATGAGAAAATATTTGGTGCTTGCTTTGGTTTGGTGCTTGGTTGGTTTCAAAACGTTGATGGTTTCAATGATGGTATATTTACTAATCACAAAATCCCTGAGAAATGGGAATTCAGGCCAGAACTATAGAGTCTCATTAAAAAAAATTACAGGGCAGAGTGGACTATGTTTGGCAGTCAACTTCATGAGATAATTCATGTGAGAGAGATCCAGGGTTTTAATTGCTTACAAGTTCAGTAACATTCAACAGCATGATGCAGGCCTTTTCAGATTAAGGACATCTGGAGAAATGGGTTTATCATATACTAACATTATAAGAATAACTTAGAAAAATTAAAGCAAATTCAGAAGACTAGATGGTGAACTCCTAGAAATCATGGCAGATAAGTGACTAAAGCAGGGTTGCAAAATTACATGCCTATTAAAATCAGTAACTTATGTAACTGAGAAAAACAGCGGTTAGATGAGACATTAAGGAGAGGTGGGGATTGTGGCACACTATAAAGTGCACACTGCTTCTAGAGTTGGCAGTCTTGATCAGCTTGAGACAATTGTTGCTATGCAGGGATGCTATTTCACATTGTCCTTTATATTTTTCAAGAAGAATTGGACATTTGGTTCTTTAATATATACTGATTTTTAAAACATCTGTGGAACAAATAAGGCACTAATGTGAGATGTCTTTGGCAGCAACCAGCCAGTTTGCAAAGTATGACTAAAGAACTTGTGGTTTAGCTTATAATAGAGTGGAGGCAGCCTGAGATACTAAAACAAATTAAGGGCACTAAAAATAAAGTGAAAGAACTAGACCTAGAGTCTAGGTTTTTTGTTGGTGTTCTTTGTCTCATTGCTAGAACCCTTGTCATTCAACTGCAAGAAACAGGTTAAGCCAACAATTAATGAGATATGGTTACCTGCTCATTTGAAAGCCTACATATATGAAATTTAAATACAAAATTGTTCTGGTTAGGTCCATTTTTTTTTTCTATAAAGACTGGTTATAGTATGAGTCAAAAAAAATAATAAACCAAGAAAAGATTTTGGGTGTTCAAAACTTGTTTTATGGTTTCATTTTGACCATGGTTTGGACTTTGGATTAGAGAAAAACTTTTTAAATAATTAAAACAGTTTTCCCAAGAGAGGGATAAAAAAAAGGTAGAGAGAAAAATTTTCTAATAATGTCATGAAATGTCATCTGTTGTATTTTGGGATCATGTATATTATTCAGTACAAATACAAAAGTACACTGCTCTGATGAATGTATACATGAAGAGCTGGCCCATATCAGCCATCCTGAAAAATTACCCATAAGTGCAATGGGGCAGTTCTATCCAGAGTACCTCCCTATGGATAATCACAAGTCTCAGTTGATTCTGGAAATTACAGGAGAGCTGGGCTGAGCTTCAATTTATACATGGGGTTCTGGGCCTTCTGGTCCTGCTGGATGGGTGCAGGGTGGGGTAGGAGCAGGGGAAGGGGGTGCTTTCCACCTCCCCCAGAGTTCTGCTGACAGTGTATCATTTTGCCTTTTGACAGTACAAGTAGAACCAAACCTGTCTTTCTCAATTCAGATATTTCTGAAGTTAATAAAATAGTAGCTCAAGGTATTATTTATATCTAGGTTAATATCCCATTATTTTGTACTGATACTGGAAAAGACGCAAATAGATTTCAGGTGTAATTTGGAAAATATATGTGAGAAACAGAACCCGGTTATGAGGTGAGAATTGTTAGCTACGTATCAAGTGTTCTGAGGGCCAGAGAGAATTCACCCCAATTCTTGGAAAAGGCACATTTGTGCCTCACAAATTGGCTAAAAAAACCATTTGTGCTCTCAAAGATAGAAACACAAAACTGTCTTGAGGAAATATGGTTTTTCCTGCAGCAGCAATTTCCTTTGCCTCTTGAAGCACAGTGACCTTCACAGTCAAATATTTAGAACCGATCCATAAGAGCTCAGGGTTTGTGAATCCTGGTGTAGAGACACATGTTAGCAATCTGGAACACATTTTAGCAAAGTGATTTAGTTTCGGGGTAAAAAAAGAGATTGAGGAATGTAAACTGAGAGTGTACTTTTCTGATAACTTTACAATAGCTAGGATTTATTGTCTCGAAACCTGGAATGTCCATCAGAGGTATCTGGGACACACAAAAGTCTGACAAGAAGAAATTAAAAACTAAGCAAACCCCAGTGAATAACTGAGTGGAAGAAAATCTAGTACTTCCTCCAGATCATCCATATGGAGGTGGAACATTGTTTGAGAGATGGAGTGAAAGCAAGTGGTTGGAGGAAAGGGAAAGCAGTCTCAGCTGTAGGCATGTCGGAAGGGCACACAGATCTAAAGGTAACTGTAGTTTGCTAGATCTCACACTATATTGGGTCTTTTAATCATCACAAGAATTTTACAAGCTAAGTCTATTACCATCCTTATTTGCAGCTTAGGATGCCCACGCCCAGAGACCTTAGGTGACCTCTGTTGGGCTGCAGCTAGCAAATGTGGCTGGAAGAGCAAAACTAACAAATAAATAGAGAAGTTGTTATGGACTTAGTGATAAGAGCAGACGAAGGAAAGCAAGACATTTTCTATAAACAGAGAAATGAGAAAATGTTAGTGGAGTAAACTATTTGAAAATGGTAAATAGTAGAGGAGTTATTTATTAGTTAAGAAATAGGAAGGCTGGGAATGCAAGATGGTCCAACCATTATGGAAAGCAGTATGGCGGTTCCTCAATCTACTAGGAATGGAACTTCCATATGATCCAGCAATCCCACTCCT